>JAJEJO010003278.1:0-56295 GCA_020662805.1 Glaucomys volans | reverse complement strand
TTTTCTGGAGAAATGAAAACATGTACAAAAAGAAGTTTTATCATAGGTTAGGGCTGGGGAGGGTGGAAGATTGTTAGGGTAGTGAAAATACTCTATCTGATACTATAATGGTAGATAATGTGCCATTGTGCATTTGTGCTGACCCTAATGAATAGAATGAACCCTAATGTAAACTCTGGTGATTAGGACACGTCAGTGTTGATTCATCTGTTGCAACAACAGAACATGCTGGATGGGGAGATGTTGATGGGTAATGGGGCAGGCAAAGCATGTTCGGAGGGAGACAGGGTTACTTAGGAAATCTTGGTATCTTCTTCTTGATTTCACTGTGAACCTAAAACCTCTCTAAAAAATAGTTATTAAAAGCCGGGCGTGGTGGCGCACGCCTGTAATCCAAGCGACTTGGGAGGCTGAGTCAGGAGGATGGAGAGTTCAAAGCCAGCCTCAGCAACTTAGCGAGGCCCTAAGCAACTCAGTGAGACCCTGTCTCTAAATAAAATACAAAATAGGGCTGGGGATGTGGCTCAGTGGTGGAGTGCCCCTGAGTTCAATCCCTGGTTCCAAAAAAAAAAAAAAAAATAGTTATTAAAAAAAAGTTTTATCATGAGGGATCAGCATCAGTCTCACTAAAAGATACCAACATCATGCTATCACAGTGAAATACATATTCAGTCCTGGGTGTATGGTCAGAAAATACTGTTCAAGATTATTTTGGCACTGTGAGGTTCAAAGGAAGTTTGAGACAAATGATCAGTGAACATGAAATTCAAAATTAGAGGAAATTCATGAGTCCATAAATTTTTGTGTACTCAATCAAACACAGTCAGATATGCTGTATTTCATTCCAGTGGTTGCTCTACACAGCTGCATTTGCCCATGGAGGTAACTTTGATTTTCACTTAATAGGACCCCCCCACAACAAAATTCTGTCATCTTCAGTTTTAAGTCCACAATTCTGTCCACTGGTTCATTGAACACTTATGGAATATCTGTGATTGCCAGGCACTTGGAATTATATGCCAGTAAACAAGACCTAGTCCGTGGTCTTAAGAAGTTCATAGGATTACAAAAAAATCATATGTTTGAACAATAATTCAAATGTCTGAGCAAGAAAATCAATGTTTAGTACAGTGCGAGTCTTAGAATAAAGGAAGAAAGGTTTGCTGATGTGAAGCAAACCTGATGTGAAGGTGGATGGTCTGTGCTATATTATAACTTCATTCTTTTGGCAGTTCAGAAGATCAGTGATCCAGTATATTATTGTACAGTCCCAACACATCAGCTGCTTAAAAGCGCTAGTAACATATTGGTACGTGTTACCTGCAGGGTGATTTTTAGTTGGTATCTGATTTTGCAGTAGATCTTAATTTTTACTAGAAATATGCAAAATTATATCAATATAACATAAAGAAGAAAGCAGAGTATGGCTCAGTACATTTCTAGCAACTTTCCTGGCATTATATGAATGGATAATTTGCTTTTTCCCATTTTTGACCAGTGTTGTGGTTTAGATGCCAAAATAATCTTAGAATTGAACAGTATTGTGCCAGACAATACGGGAAGGTTTAGAGGTGGAATGATTGGGTTAGGAGAGCCTTAACCCAATTAGTATCCTGATAGGGATTAACTGAGTGGTGGCTGGAGGCAGGGAGGATGTGGCTGGAGGAGGTGGGTCATTGAGTGTGTGACTTAGCGTTTTATATTTTGTCCCTGGAGAGTGGAACTCCCTCTTCCTGAATGGCTTTCCTCTCCCACATCCTTTTATCCTGATGTTCTGCCTTATCCCAGGTGCCAAGGAGTGGAGCCGGCTGTGTATGGACTGAGACCTCTGAAACTGTGAGACATAAAATAAACTTTTCCTCCTCTAGTTGTTCTTGTCAGGTCTTTTGATCACAGTGAAAAAGCTGAGTAAAACAGTTAGTGTTTTCATAGTGAGTTTGCATCTGACAGAAGTTGGCTTCTGTTAGCATGTAAGGCAGAATTTTGGGTGTTTTCTCTGAATACCCATTATAATTGGTCTTTAAAAAAAATTTTTTTTAGATGTTGATAGACCTTTATTTTATTCATTTATTTTTATGTGGTACTGAGAATTGAACCCAGTGCCTCACACACCACACACGCTAGACAAGTGCTCTACCACTGAGCCACAACCCCAGCCCTATTCTTAATCATTTTTATTTTTCAGTGTGAAGGAAATGAGATTAGCTAAGGAACAGTAGATCCATGCATTTTATGGCCCACTCACTCTTGGCCACGTACTTACTGAGTCAAACTGTAGGCTGAATTACCCACATTATTGAAATCATTATTATTATTGTTATTATTTTTTACTGAGTAAGATGTATTTGAATTTGTATAGACTTAAAGAGCATATAATAATAAACCACTGTATTGATTATGCTCTGCTCCTCATTTTATATTTCTCTACCAGTTCAACTTTTCCCCATTAACTTTAATAACCCGTATGACTAGAGTCACATTGAAAAACATGGTAGAATTCATTCCCAATTTGGTGGTGTTGATCTTCAGGTTCTGATTATGTTCTTGAGGGATCTTGGTATCTTGTGACGTATTGCATTGCCCATTAGCATGATCCTTCAGCTCAATTTTACCATCCTAATATCTTGGTGCCAACACCCTATGTTTATTAAATATGGAATTTGTAACATTTTGAATGCATTTTTTTTTTTTTTTTTTTTGGTATGGGGGATTGAACCCAGGGGCACTTAACCACTGAGCCACATCCCCAGCCATTTTTTTTTTTTTTTTAACTTTAGAGACAGGGTCTCACTGAGTAGGTGAGTTGCTTAAGGGCTCGCCAAATTGCTGAGGCTGGCTTTGAACTCGAGGTCCTCCTGCCTCGGCCTCTGGAGCCAGGGGGATTGAATGCATTCTCAATACATTTAGCATGGTCAGTCATCTTCAAGAGATCATCCATGAGGGAAGGAAAGGAGAAATGGACCAGGTCAAGGTGGTTTGAGAGAGCCAGGGCAAGACTGGATGCCTGTGGTGCGTCCAGAGTGGCTCCATCCAGTTGAGTTTGAGAATGCCCATTTTTGTCACTTCTGCCACAAACAGCTTTTTCCAGGGAGGAGCATTCCTGACTACACAGGAACAAAAAGATTTGGACTGGGGTTGTTGCTCAGTGGTAGAGCGCTTGCCTAGCACATGTGAGGCCCTGAGTTTGATCCTCAGCACCACATAAAAATAAATAAATAAAATAAAGCATTGTGTCCATCTACAACTGAAAGTATTTTAAAAAATTACAAGAAGATCTGTGTTTAAGCCAGCATAATTTATATAACCCCAGCAATTCCCACATACCTGCAATTACCTATTTTGTATACTTTTTCTTCTTGTTTATCACAAGGTTATATTCTCACTATTGCAGCATTTATTGCAGTCGAACTATTTATGATCATTATAAACATGATTGCAATTAATTGTGACATCTCTCATTACTTTTGTTGTTTATCCTCTAAATATCCACCTGATACGGTTCTCATTATTATTAATTTTGGAGTGACCGCCAATGTGTACTATCCAAATTTAAAGAAGGCAGAATTTTCTGTTTGCCAAAGTCAGAACTGAGAACATTGTAGACTCAGTAGATAGCTGTTGAAAACAGAAAGCATGAAAGCATTCTTAATAGTTATTGGACTGAAGTAGGATGTTGGATCTCATATCGAGTAATTCACCAGCATCTTTAGTTGGCATTAGGTTCAAAGAAACAATGAAAAATAAAATAAGTCCATCATCATCTCCTACAGCTGAAAGATCATTATCTGCCCATTGTTGGTTATTTTGAGTGTTTATCCCAACATTTTGGACATGTAAAAATCTTTCTCTATAGCAAGGTGGGATTATATATGATGTTCAGATCATCTCTTTGTTAGGTTTCAACTGTGGATTGTTTAGTCACCAGACACCATGCCACTGAAGCCCATGTATTTGATTTCTCTGGGAAAATTCATTGGTACAGGGCTGGGATTATGGCTCAGTGGCAGAGGGCTTCCCTAGGACAGGTGAGCCCCTGGGTTTGATCCTTAGCACCACATTAAAAAACAAACAAACAAAAACAAACAAATAAATAAAATAAAGGTTAAATTATTTTAAAAAATTCATTGACATAAAAGGAACATAACATGTAAAAGGCCTAATTCTTTACTGTAAAACTATATAACTGCATCATGGGTCTAAACTATCTCATGACAGAATTTTTACCAACAAAGTCTCCTTGTATGACATAGGATGACCATACCTTATACATGCAAGGCAAACACTCTCACTGAGCTGCATTCCTAGCCTGATATTTTTTTTTTAACTTTTTTAAATCAGAAAGCAGTTTACTGAGCATTTTGGATTTGATTTTAAAAGAATATGGGAAAATATCTAGCATATTTTTTAAAGGCAGATAAAATTGCTTTTTTTTTGGTAAATACAGAGAAGTGAAATTGAAGTTAATTAATTATGATCTGAATATGAGATTGTAGAATATTAAAGCCACATTCAAGACCGTCTTGAAACCATATCTCTCACCCAGTGTGAGAATCTACTCTCTCCCATTTTTTCTTTAATGACTCTTTTGCTGGGGTATCACTACTAATAAATTAATCCATTACCTTATGGACTAACTCCCATTTCTTAAAATGAGGATTTGATTTGCATTTAGCATCCTCCCTTTGGTCTTAGACATGGAGAATCATATAGGTAGCTTTAAAGAGAACAGGGAGATCATAACGATATTGATTTTCAATGTTTTTTTCCCAGTGTATGCATGAATCTTTTTTGTCTTTAACACTGTGAGATTTTAGGTATGGATCCTATTGAAGAAGTGAGCTTGTAGCACTTTTCTAATTAGTTAACTCTCAAACTAAATTAGGTCTGAATCAGCAATCTGCAATAAATACATTAAGATTATTATCTGGTGAGTGCTATCAATTTTACTTCTGTCTCCGAGTTATTAGTCTCCTATTTGTTTACATAACAAATTCAGTAGGAGTAATTATGTACTAAGAAAATGACTCTGTCACTTTAAATAAACTGCTCAGCAGCTAAAACATCAGGACTATAATTAAAGACATCACTCACAGCTTCCAATTTTAATACATAAAGGAGAAGGACATGATTAGATTTTAATGAACTTGCTTTTGTTTTTACTATATTATTTTTTAATCTGGATGTGATGATTCCAAAACACCAAAAAAATGTTACTTACTAATTATCTTTAATTCCATACAGTGGGACTGTTAGTTTATTTAACACTCCTTGCCTCTGATATCCAACTTGCAGTTTCTAATCTGCTCCTTCAACATAAGCACAATTCCTTCTGGTACCTGGAGTGGCAGACTTCTTTGGGTGATTGAGACGAATTCCCAAACCAATAAATTCCCTCATTCCAGTTGACTGGTGGCAGGAAGTAAGCATTCACATTCTGAGCTCTCAAACAATTTATGCACTGGAACTTAGCCCAGGATAAACCCTGGGATAGCTCTGCCTTAGGAATAACAGAAGGAGCACTTGGAAACTCATGACCTGGGCCACCTGAGTTGCTGAGTTATCTGTATTGAGCCTCAGTCTCCTCATATGTAAAACGGTGATAAGTTAATCTACCTGTGGGGTCATTGTGATAAACATCCTCCATTAAGGATGTGAGCTTTTTTTTTTTTTTTTGGAACCAGGGATTGAACTCAGGGACACTCGGCCACTGAGCCACATCCCAGCCCTATTTTGTATTTTATTTAGAGACAGGGTCTCACTGAGTTGCTTAGGGCCTCGCTAAGTTGCTGAGGCTGGCTTTGAACTCTCCATCCTCCTGACTCAGCCTCCCAAGTCGCTTGGATTACAGGCGTGCACCACCACGCCCGGCGTGAGCCTTTTTTGTTAATGATAAAGCATGTACTAATACTGACCATGAATACTATCAACTAATGAAGGCTGAAGTGCTCTGGAACTGAACCTGAAGTTGCTTCCCTAAAATAGACCATATTGTAGACCATAGAGCAAGTCATAGAAAATACACAAAAACAGAGACAATTCCTAGTGTCCTGTTGGATCATAATGGAAAGAAATGAGAAATCAGCAACACGATTAAAAAACAGAAACCATTTTAACATGTGGAGTTGAATAATGCGCTTGAATGAGGAATGTGTCATTGAATCGGGAGAAATTTTAAAAATTCTTAGAAACAAATGACAACTGACATATAGCATATCAAAATCTCTGGGACACTCTGAAGGCAGTTCTAAGAGAAAAGTGTAAGAATTGAATACTTATATTTAAAAAAAAACAAAAACAACCCCAGAAAGATCCCAAATGAATAATCTAATAATCTGGGACCTCAAGAGCCTAAAAAAGCAAGAACAAACTCATTACAAAAGCAGTATAAGAAAAGAAATAATTAAGATCAGAGTCAAAATTAATGAAATTGAGAATAAAAAACATAGAAAGGATCAATGCAACGAAGAGTTGTTTCTTTGAAAGGATAAACACAGTTGCTGAACCCTTAGCCAAACTAAGAAAAGAAGAAGATCAAATCAACAACACTACAGATGAAAAAGGAGATATCACCAGACATTGTTGAAATCCAGAGGATCATTAGGAACTCTTTTGAAAATTTATACTCCAATACACTTGAAAGTCTAGAAAATATGGACAAATTTCTAGACCCATAGCACCTACCCAAAGTGAACCAGGAGGGTATAGAAAACCCAAACAGACCAATACCAAGAAAGGAGATTGAAGTGGCAATTAAAAACCTTCCAACAAAGAAAAGCCCAGAACCAGATGAGTTCTCAGCCGAATTCTACCAGAACTTTAAAGAAAAATTGATGCCAACTTTCCTCAAATTATTCCATGAAATAGAAGGGGAGGGATCACTGCCAAACTCATTCAATGAAGTCAGTATCATCCTGATACCAAAACCAGACAAAGACACATCAAGGAAAAAAACAACCGACCAATAACCCTGATGAACATAGATGTAAAAATCCTTATCAAAACATAAGCCACGTTAAAAAACACAGTAAGAAGACAGTACACCATGATCAAGTGTGTTTCATCCCAGGGATGGAAGGTTGATTTAACACCTGCAAATCTATAAATGTAAATAGAATTAAGGACAACAATCCCACAATGATCTCAATAGATGCAAAATACCTTCAACAACATCCAGCACCCATTCATGTGCAAAATGTGGAAGAAACTAGGGAAAGAAGGAATTTTTACCTTAACATTATAATCACTATATTTGACAAACCCAAAGCCAACATCACACTGAATGAAAACTGAAAACATTTCCTCTAATATCAGGAATGAGACAAGGATGTTCACTCTCACCACTCCTACTCAACATAGTTCTTGAAACTCTAGCCAGAGCAATCAGGCAAGGAAGGAAATTAAAGGGATAAATGGGAAAATAAGTCAAATTATCTCTGTTTTCTGATAACAAGATCCTATATCTAGAAGACCCCCCCAAAAAAACCTCCACCAGAAAACTTCTAGAAATGATAAATTCAACAAAATAGCAGGCTATAAAATCAACATATATAAATCAATAGGTTCACTATACTCCAATAATGATGATTCTGCTGAGAAAGAAATCAGGAAAACTATTCTGTTAACCATAACATAAAAAAATACTTGGAAATAAATAAAGCTAACCAAAGAGGTGAAAGACCTCTACAACGAAAATAATTGAATACTGAATAAAGAAATTGATGAAGACAAAAAGACCTCTCGTGTTCTTGGGCAGATACCTCTCAAAATGGCCATATTACCAAAAGGGATGTATAGATTCAATGCAGTCTCCATCAAAATATCAATGATAATTCTTTGCAGAACTAGAAAAAAGTCCAGAATTTCATATGGAAGAAAAAAGAATAGTTAACACAATCCTGAGCAAGAGCCATGCAGGAGACATCACAAAAACAGGTACAGAGACCAAGGTAATAGGAGAGAACACACAGTGACCAACCCACATAGTCATCTCAGTAAAGGAGCTAAAATCATACATTGGAGAAAAGATAGCCTTTTTAAACAAATGGTGCTGGGAAAACTGGATACCCATATGAAGAAGAATGAAACTCGATTTCTATCTCTCACCCTGAACAAGAGTCCGATTAGAGTGGATCAAAGACTTCAGAATTAGACCAGAAACTTTGTCACTGCTAGAAGAAAACGTAGGATCAGCACTCTGACATACTGGCACAGGCATTGACTTCCTCAATAAGACTCCTAAAGTTCAAGAAATAAGCCAAGAATCAGTAAGTGGGATGACATCAAATTTAAAAGATTCTTCACAGCAAAGGAAACAAGAGCATGAAGAAGGAGCTGACCAAATAGAAGAAGATCTGTGCTAGCTGCTCCTCCAACAGGGGATGAAATCCAGAATTTATAAAGAACTCAAAATACTTAACATAAAAAAAAAATAAAAAAAATAATTAAAAGAAGAACACCCAATTTAAAAAGAAAAGGGGAAAAGAACTAAACAGACATTGCTCAAAAGAAGAAATACAAATGACCCAAAATATATTAAAAGAAGTTCAACATACTTAGCAATTAGGAAATTATATATCAAAACTACATTGGGAACTGGAGTTGTGACTCAATGGTAGAGTGCTTGCCTGGTATTTGTGAGGCACTGGGTTTGATCCTCAGCACCACATAAAAATAAATAAATAAAATAAATGTATTGTGTCCATCTACAACTAAAAATATTTTAAAAAACTACATTGATGTTTCATTTCACTCCAGTTGGAATAGCAATCATTAAGAACATAGATAATATTAAGTATTGTAGAGAATCTGGAGAAAAATTAGTAGAACCACTTTGGAAAGCAGTATGGAAATTCCTCAAAAGATAAGGAATGGAACCACCATATGACCCAGCTATCTTACTCTTTGGTATTTATCTAAATGGAACTAAAATCAGCATACTGTAGTGATATAGGTACATCAATTTTTATAGCAGCCCAATTCACAATACCCCAGTTATGGAGTCATCTCAGGTGTTCATCAACAGAAAAATGGGTAAAGAAAGTATGGCATATGTACACAATGGACTTTCACCAGTCATGAAAAGAATGAAATTATGTCCTTTGCCAGTAAGTGGATGGAACTGGAGACTAGCACGCTAAGTGAAATAAGTTAGACTCAGAAAGTCCAGAGTGGAATGTTTTCTGTCATATGCAGAAGCTAGATGGGAAAAAGTGGGGTGGAAGATCCCATGCAAACAGAAGGGTGATCAGTGGCATAGAGGAAGGGGACTGAGGTAGAGGGAGAAGGGATGTGAAAACTGGAATGAAATGAGTCTTATTGAGGAAGTCAATGCCTGTGCCAGTATGTCAGTGAGTCTTATTGAGGAAGTCAGTGCCTGTGCCAGTATGTCAGAGTGCTGATCCTACGTTTTCTGGGGATGTGGCTCAGTGGTTAAGTGCCCCTGGGTTCAATCCCCAGTACCAAAAAAAAAAAAAAAAAAAAATTAAAAAAAGAAAAAAAAAAGATTACAGGGAGCAGAGAATAGGTCAGGTAGAAAATAAAATAAGAAATGGGAGTAGGAGGATGGGAAGAAAGGTAGACGGAATAGGACTGAGAGCTTCTGACAATAACCTAACATGTTGTCCATTGGTATCCATGGTGGATTGGTTCCAAGACCCCCTTTGGATACCAAACTATGTGTAAACTCAAATCCCTTATGTAGAACAAGTATTTGCATATAATCTATGCACATCCTCTGTAAACTTACATCTCTAGATTACTTACAATGCCTAACACAGTGTAAATACTGTATGAATAGTTATAATGTTTCATTTATGGAATAATAACAGGGACAAAATCTGTCCATGTCTGGTGCAGAGGCAATTATTTCTTCTAATATTTTTGGTGAACCAAGTTTGATCGAATACACAGAGGATATGGAGGACTGACTATAGCCAGAGTGATTTGAGAGCCAGGATAAGATGTAGGGACCTGTTAGCATTAAGGAGTTTCTAAGGCAAATCTTCTCTGCTTCAAGGCTGATGTCCAAGGTATGAAAAGAATGTAAAAGAAAGAATGAGAGCAACAGTGAGGAGAATATGAAGATGGGCATTTGGACCTTGGGGAAGAGTATATTACAAAACAAATCCTGTTGAATTTATTCTTGTTCCTTGGGATCCTTAGAATTTCCTTACCATTTAGCGGAAGTGTGTGTCTGAAGCCCCAGATTTCACCTACTGCACTCAATTTTCTCTTTGCCTTTTGACACAGGGAATGGGGAAGAGAAAATTGTATAGCCAGGATATTACTCTGTAGTTAGATTTACAATGCACAGAATAGTGATTTACAGGGCCCTGTAAAGTCCAATAAAATAACCTAGGAGATTTAAGAATAAGCCCAGTGTTTTAGTCAGCTTTTTTTGTTGCTGTGGAAACAACAAGAGAAGAACAGTTTTAAAGGAAAAAAGTTTATTTGGGGGCTCACAGTTTCAGAGGTCTTAGTCCATAGACAGCTGGCTCCATTCCTTGGAACGTAAGATGAGGCTGAACATCATGGTGGAACTGTGTGACTGTGGGAAGGTGGTGGAGGGAAGCAGCTGGGGATGTGGCACCAGGAACCAGAGAGAAAGTCTAAGCTCAGCTCACAAAATATATACCTCAAAGGCATGCCCCCAGTGACCCACCTCCTCCAGCCTTACCCTGCCTAGAGTTACCACTCCTTGAATCCTTATCAGGGATTACTACCTCTAAACTTTTCTGCATTGTCTCATGCACAAGCTTTTGGGGGACAGCTCACATCTATACCATAAAAAAAGTGTTTTACTTTTGAAAGAAACATGACTATTCATTGGAGACTCTGAATGAATGTATACAAAGCCCATCCACCCTATGCCTACTGCACACTGCAACATTATTCACACCTTGTATTAATTAAAACTTAGTGAACTCTGAAGAGCCAGTTTCTTTTTGTTTAATCTTATTTTTTTAAATTTAGAGATAGAGTCTCACTATCTTGCACAGGCTGGCCTTGCACTCCTGGGCTCAAGGGATCCTCCTGCATCAGCCTCCCAAGTAGCTGGGGATACAGGTGTGCAGCATGGTGCCAAGTTTAGGAGGAAGACACTTGAATGTGAATTTCTGGGGCAATCTTTAAAATTTTCAGAGCCCTAGATAAAAATACAAATGGAAGCCCACTCACTTTATGTCTAAAAATATCTAAGTTGAATATTGGACTGTTAAATATATTCTATTCTCTTCAATTAACAATTATTGTAATGACCTGGAAAGTTCGATTCTGGGCTCCTCAGGGTACCATTCAGGAGCACAGTCAGTAGACTGTGCTTCCAACCCCAGTCCACCTGGTGTACTGAGGGCCCCACGTGCATGCATGCGTCTGGATACTTCAGCCTACACTGTCAGAGAATTCTAGAGTCCTAGCTGTTTGGAGCAGGTTCGAGGGTAGGCTCATTCCATTATTAATGAGTCCATCTAAAATATGGAACCCAGGATAGATGACTCTCTTGTATAGAAATAAAGAGAGGTACTAGGAATCTCATGAATCATAGAATTAGAAACTGGAAGGAAATCTGGAGATCATTTGATCTAGACTTTCATTTTATAAGCAAAGCAATTGAGATGCAGAGAGTTTATGTGCTATCCCAAGGTCACACCCATAGCCAAGGGCAGCGCTCAGATAAGAGCTCAGATCTTCTTCCTTTCCTTTCTGTCTAGCTGCTATATATATGGTGAAATCTCCAAACAGAGGGTTATTTTGTGCTGCTCCTTTGATTTCAGAGTGTTGTTCAGGCAGTTTTTTCTATAAGAACATTCCCTAGGGCAACTAGCAACTTTTAGCAGGGAGCCTTGGTGGCAGTGTTTCAGCCTGGCATGGTGCTAACCAGGCATGAGTAAGGGAGTGGAGGTGGGGGGGAGGGCGCTCTTTGGAGCAGAAGCTCTAATTAACAACATCAAATGATGGAAAGCATGAGTTAAAGGGTTTTATTTATCAAGCACAAGTCAGAGGACCACCCTCAATTGGGAGCACGGAAAGAAGAGACTCCTGGCAGGACCTTAGTTTTTAATTCCAGTATTCTCTATGAAGAAAGAAATCCTTGTGATGTCTTGTGATATGGATAACAGTTACATAAAATAGATATTTACTCTGTTTACTTAATTCTCTAACCTCCAGCACTAACTAAATGTATTAAGGTATTAAGGTTATTCGTATTTTTTTTTTTGTTAGGAACTATAAGTTTTTCCTTGTATACTCAAAGAGAATTATATTTTAGTAGAATTCTTCCACATGGAGCAACCAAGTTTAATTTCCAGACTATGTAACCACAATTGAATCCTGCCTAATACTAGCTACATACAGAATTTCATGTGAGTCACAATTTCTTATCTGTCAAGTAAGGAACTTAGCCTAGATGTCATAGACATGAGGAGAGTGAGCTCTGAAACTCACTCTTAGCTGTGTGACCTTAGGCAAGTCACTTAACCTGGCTGCATTTCACATTCCTCACTTGTAAAATAGAGCTTGTGATCATGTGGATCTGGGTCATTGTGCAAATTGAGTCGCACAGTCTTGGTACCGATGCCACCTCTGTTTCCCCAAGCCAGAAATCTGGGAATCCTCTTTAACAACTCTCCTTCCCCCATTGTCCCTTAAGTCTAGTCAATTACTAAATATTGCTATTTGGTTTTCCCAAATATTTCAAATTACATCAGCATTGAATTAAGTACCCCCCACCCTTACAGTGCCCCTGTCCTCTCTGAAGTCTGTTTCCTTCAGAAAACTTCTGAAGTCTCCTTCCTTGCCACGTTCAACCCATAGCATTGCCTTGACCGTGATCTTTCTAAACTACATGTTTAATAACATCACCCTTTTAAAATGACTTCAAGGTATTTTAAAGGGCAGAGGGTGCTTCTTCAGCCTGGCCTGGAAGGACGTCATGGTCTGACCCAGCCTCATTTCAATGACACCCTCTGGTGTGAGATGTTTGAAATGTACATCAGGATCCACTTTGTCCCGAACTTACCTTTCCTCTGTTTAGCAGGTCCTCCCTAGTCCACGGCTCCATGTCCTCCCCACCTCACAGATCCATCTACCTGGAACACCAGTCTCTCCTCAACACTCGGTTCAGTGGGAAGCCCTCTTGGGCATGAGCAGAGCTGGGTTCTGTCTCTTGCTGTTACTGTGTTGTAGGGTGATTTATTTTCCCATGTACATTTGGTATCCCTTAAGAGCAGAGATCATTCTCATATTGCATTGTCCAGGAAAGTATATAATAAAAATTTTTTTTTGGTTATTTTCAACTCAATTCTTGGTCTTGTCTAATTTAGTTGAAATCATTTGGCCTGAATCATTCTGATGATTCTTACCTTTGTTTGGTCCATCTAGATACATCTATAAAACTCAAGTCTTACTATCAACTAACCAACCCCTCAAAGTTGACTCACCCTTTACTTTTTGCTTCATCTCCTGTTCTGGGGACCTACTTCTTACCAACTCCTGTGTGCTGACCAACATTTTGTCAAATGCCTGATGAGGGAACTTCCCTGTGAGTTAGAGAATCCCAGAATAGACTGCCAAGCATCTGCAAACACTCCTTGTTGCTGACTGTGGCTAAATCTTTAGTAGTTGGCAAAAATTGTGCAGGGTGATAGGGGAAGTGGGTCACATGGAGCAAGGTGTCCATTCAGCAATACGTGTATATAGGATATCTTCTCTTTCTCAGGATATCTGAGTCCAGGTTGAGTATCCCTAATGGAAAATCAGAAATCTGAAATGCTCCAAAATCCAGAACTTTATAGGTACCAACAGGCTGCCACAAGTGGTGCATTTCACTTCTTACCTCATGTGACAGGTCACAGTCAGAATGCAGCCACACTAAAAATATTGCATGAAATTACCTTTAGGCAGTGAGTATGAGGTGTGTGTGATAAATGGTTTTTGTGTTTACACTTGGATTTTGTGTTAGTATACTTTTTGTTGCTGTGACCAAAATACCTAATACTAACCACTTAGAGGGGGAAAAGTTTATTTTGGTTCACAGTTTCCGAGGTCTCAGTCCATAGTCAGCTGACTTTGTTGCTCTAGATCTGAGGTGAGGCAGAATATCATGGCAGAGGGAAGCTACTCAGTTCCTGGCAGCCTGGAAGCAGAGAGAGAGGGAGAGGCATGGGCACAATATAATCCCCAAGGACGCACTCCACTCGTTATTTCCTCTAGCCACATCCTGCCTGCCCACAGTTACCATGCAATATTCCATTCAAGCGATCACTCCATCAAGTTGATTCATCAAGTCTATCAAGTGGATTAATCCACTGATTGGGTCACAGCTCTTATAATCATTTTACCTCCTATATTAACACATGAGCTTTTGAAGCACACCACGTATCCAAACCATAATAGGATATGTTATGTATAGGGAAATATTTCAAATACATACACTTCTGATCTCAAGTATTTTGGAGAAATGCTCAGAGTATGAATTTGGGATGAAGAATCTGTTTTCTCACTGTTAGAACTGAGCAGTCCTCATGACAACCTAAGCAGTATTCTCCTGAGGCTAATGCATAGGAGAGGGTGTACATTATAGAGGGCTACATCATCATACTCACACAGTGGAATATTACTCAGCCATAACAAAGAATGACTGCATGACATTTACCAGTAAACAGATGGAACTGGAGATTATCATGTTAAGTGAAATAAGCCAATCCCCCCAAAACCAAAGGGTGAATGTTTTCACTGATATGTGGAAGTAAACTATAATAAAGGTGGGGAGAGAAAGAAGAGAAGTTCAGTAGATTAGACAAAGGGGAATAAAAGGAAGGGAGGGGGAATAGGAATAGGAAAGACAGTAGAAAAAGCCTAATATAATTTTCCTGGGTACACATATGAAAATACCTAAGGAAATCTTACCATCATGGCCACCCACAAGAATGGGATCCTAGTTAGAATAAGATATATTCCTTGCTTGCGTAATTTTATCAGAATGGATTCTACTGTCATGTATAACTAAGAAGAACTATAATTAAAAAAAAAAACTTTCATTTTTCCTTTTTTGTAGAACTCTTGAGGTATATTCCATGAATCAGATGTAATCTGCTTCTGTGTTTGTTCTTTCTATAATCCATGAAGAAAAGCTGCTATTCTCCTTTTTGTGTATGGTGTAAGAAGTGAGTTAAAGTTCACTTTTTTTTTTTGGTACTGGGGATTGAACTCAGGGACACTTAACCACTGAGCCAAATCCCCACTCCTTTTTTGCATTTTATTTGGAGACAGAGTCTCACTGAGTTGCTTAGCGCCTTGCTTTTGCTGAGGCTGGCTTTGAACTCACAATCCTCCTGCCTCAGCCTCCTGAGCTGCTGGGATTATGGGGGTTTGCCACTGTGCCTGGCAAAGTTCATTTTGTTTGCTCATGGGTATCACCAGTTTTTGAAAACACAATCCTTTCTTCATTGAATCACCTTTTATTCTTTGTCAAAATTTAGTTGACTCTGTATGTGATAGTTGAATTCTTGATTCTGCATTCTGTTTCTCTGACCTGTCGTCTATCATTATGGCAGTGCCACACATTCTTGATCACCATGGTGCAATACTAAGTTTGAAAGAAGGTAGTATAAGTCTTCCCACTGTGTTCTTTTTCAAAATCAAAAAGTTTTTAAAAATCAGCTGCCCTTTCCTTTAAATCTGTGTCTTCCTATAAATCACCCTTACAGGGTGCATGTGGTCACTATAAACTTACAGCAGTGTGGTTCACAATGTGGCATTGGTGCTTGTTAGAAATGTAAATGCAAAGGCCCCACCCCAGATTTTTTCTTCAGAAAATCTTGGGGGATCAGCAATGTGAATTTTTTGTTTTGTTTGTTTGTTTGTTTTTAGTACCAGGATTGAATCCAGGGTATTTTAACTACTGAGTCATATCCCAGACCTTTTTACTTATTTTTTTATAAATTTATATTTTATTTAGAGACAAGGTCTCCCTGAGTTGCTTAGGGCCTCGCTAAGTTACTGAGGCTGGCTTTGAACTCACGATCCTCCTGCCTCAGCCTCTCGAGTCACTGGGATTACAGGCCTGCTCTACTGTGCCCTGCACACAATCTGAGTTTTTCTTTTCTTTTCTTTTTTTTTTTTTATTCATACATGGCAGTAGAATATATTTTGACATATACATACATGGAGTATACCTTCCCATTCTTCTTTTTTAAAATTTATTTATTTTGATTGATTGAACACAAATGGAGTATAGCTGTTGTTTCTCTGGTTGTACACAAAGTAGAGTCACACCATCTGTGTATTCAGACATGTGCACAGGGCAATGATGTCTGTCTCATTCTGTTATTATTCTTACCCCCCCAACCCAATCCCACCCCTCTTTTCCCACTATGCAATCTATCCTTCCTCCATTCTTGCCTCCCTTCTACCCCACATTATGCATCATCATTCACTAATCAGAGAGACCATTCGGCCTTTGGATTTTGGGGATTGGCTAATCTCACTTAGCATGACAGTCTCCAACATCATCCATTTACCTGCAAATGCCATAATTTTATTCTTCTTTACGGCTGAGTAATATTCCATGTATATATATATACACCACAGTTTCTTTATCCATTCATCTACTGAAGGGCATCTAGGTTGGTTTCACAATCTAGCTATTGTGAATTGGGCAGCTATGAACATTGATGTGGCTGCATCACTGTAGTATGCTGATGTTAAGTCCTTTGGGTTTAGGCCAAGGAGTGGGATAGCTGGGTCAAATGGTGGATCCATTCTAAGTTTTCTAAGGAATCTCCACACTGCTTTTCAGAGTGGCTGCACCAACTTGCACTCCCACCAGCAATGTATGAGTGTACCCTTTTCCCCACATCCTCGCCAACACCTGTTGTTGTCTGTATTCTTAATAAAAGACATTCTAATTGGGGTAGGATGAAATCTTAAGGTGGTTTTGATTTGCATTTCTCTTATAACTAGGGATGTTGAACATTTTTTCATATATCTGTTGATTGCTTGTAGATCTTCTTCTGTAAAGTGTCTGCTCATTTCCTTGGCCCATTTATTGATTGGGTTATTAGTGTTCTTGGTGTAAAGATTTTGAGCACTTTGTAGATTCTGGAGATTAGTGCTTTATCTGAAGTGTGTGTAGCAAAGATTTTCTCCCACTCTGAAGGCTCTCTCTTCACATTGCTGATTGTTTCCTTTGCTGAGAAAAAGCTTTTTAGTTTGAATCTATCCCAATTATTGATTCCTGCTTTTATTTCTTGTGCTTTGGGAGTCACGTTAAGGAAATCTGGTCCTAGGCCAACATGATGAAGATTTGGACCTATTTTTTCTTCTATTAGGTACAGGGTCAATGGTGCTGGGAAAACTGGAAATCCATATGCAGCCAAATGAAACTAAACCCATATCTCTCACCCTGTACAAAACTCAACTCAAAATGGATCAAGGACCTAGGAATTAGACCTTCCCATTCTTGTGGTTGTGCACAATGTGGAGTTACAGTGGTCGTTTATTCATATATGAACATAGAAAAGTCATATCTGATTCATTCTACTGCCATTCCCATTGCCATCTCTCCTCCCATCCCCCCACTCCCCCATCCAATCTGGTGAACCTCCTCTCCTCCCTCTCCAATGCCTATTGAAAGTCAGCATCCCATATCAGAGAGAACATTTGGCTTTGTTCCATTGATCTATATGTTTGATCTTAGTATCATGCCATTTTTAAAAAAAATTTTTTTTGGTGCTAGGGATTGAACTCAGGGTCACTTGACCACTGAGCCACATCCCCAGCCCTATTTTGCATTTTATTTAGCGACAGGGTCTCACTAAGTTGCTTAGGGCTTTGCCTTTGCTGAGGCTGGCTTTGAACTCGTGATCCTCCTGCCTCAGCCTCCCAAGCTGCTGGGATTACAGGTGCGTGCCACCATGCCCAGCTATGCCATTTGATTATTGTAGCTTGGTAGTGTATTTTGACATCAGGTGGTATGATGCTTCTAATTTTGTTCCTTTGCTGAATATTGCTTTTTAAAAATTTGTGCATGTGTGTGGTTACATACGTGTGGATATTAATGGGGATTTTTTTCTTTCCTTTCATAGCTTCTGGCATTTTTCAGAAGTCATTGTGGTTCCTCATCTTAGAGATGCATCTGCTCCCATGGCCCTTCTCCCTATGTGTCTTTACATTACCTTCCCTTTGAGTATTTCCCTGTGTCTGAAATTTTCCTTTTCACCAGGACATTGGTAATATTGAATTAAGACTCACCCTAGGATCACCTTAACCTGATCATCTTCATACCCCAATTTTTCATAAAGTGGCATTGACAAGTTCTGGGGGGTAAGAAACCCAATGTCTTATTGGGGGGCAAATGAAACCCTTGATGGTGATGAAGGAAGGGGCTAAGTTTGAACAGTAACTCTTCTACATAGAAACTTCACATGTGAATTTTCAAGCATTTTTTTTTTTTTCCACTTCTTACAAGATGTAATATCTACCCCTGGGGAAGGTGCACGGAGATTTCTTTGCCCTCCTTCCGTAAAACAGACAACAGTTTCAATTTGTTAATCTATTTTGTTTGTTTTGGGTAAGAGGGAGAAAAAAAATAATTATTTACACAGAAAATGTTAGGAGAGCCTCAAGGTATCAGTAAGAATCTAACAGCAAGTTCCTGGAACAGTATCTAATACAGTTGCTGATGCACATTATGTACCTGGTAAGGAGAAGTATCGGAGTTGAGATGGAGATTAACATTCATTCATCCTTGTTAACCACAGCCTTTATTTGTTAAGCTCTCACTCTGCCAAATGCTTCACATGCACCTCCCTAAATCCTTACCACCCCACTGGACACTAACATATCTGCTTTTTACAGATGAAGATCAGAAGGGTAAAGTATGAAGTTAGTTGCTCAGTGTCAGAAAACAGCAGAGCTGGGACCTTATCTCAGACAGACTAGTTTGGAAGCTCATTAAAATTTTTTAATTTTATTTAACTGCAGTATGCCCACAGAAAAATGCATATATTATAAGTAAAGAGAAAGCCTGTGTTTCTAACTACTGTTCTGTTTTTTATCTCATTCTGCAATTCATTTGCATAAAATATTTATTGGCCACATCCCCTAACAGATTAATGATGAGTAGTGTCGAAAACATCCTTGCTCCTGGGCAAAGCTGGTATCAGGGAGGACAGATCTTGTCCCATCTTCTGTCTCTTCCTAAAAGGTCAAAACTCCAGGCTAAAAAGTTTTATGTTCATCCTTGGGCAATTCAGCATCTCTGTGAGATTTTTAAGTAGATTAGAGACATGTTTAAATTGAAGTTTGGGGTAGTGGGGCAGATTGGGACAGTAATCAGCAGAGATTTTATATACTAGTTCCAAAATCTAACATTTTAGATTTAGAGCATATGATGGTTACAGTCACATTTGGAAAGGAAGGCCTTCTTAGATCTTATTAGTAACCATCTCATTTTGGTTGAAGAAATACAATCTGCCACTCTGTATACTCTCCACAAGTGGAGGTTCTGTCCATTGGATAATGGTCACTGCCAAGCACCCAAGAGTCTTTAAAACCTCCGTGAGCCCCACAGATACTCAGGTACTGAGCTCCAACTCCAGCCCTAAGCTGGGTTTGCTGAGAAGAGAATGACAAGCAGATGTCTTTTCGTCCATATCTAAACAGTCCTTACCTAGGGACTGACTGCCTTTCTTTCTCAGAAAGGCAAGCCAAATCCAAGGGCTTGCTTCTTTGACCTTCATGCTGTGCTCCGAGTAGAAGAAATGAGCAGAGTGTGTTGTCTGGTGTGCGCTGTTACCATCAAGCTAGCCACCAGACCACCACTGGTGGCTGAGAGTGCTGCCGAGTTTTGCTTGGCCTCTCACAGCTGGTTCTGAGCACTGGTCCAGCATCCCTACCCCCAAAATATGAACTCCAGATGCTCCAGAATCTGAAACCTGTTGTGCACTGACATGATAGTGCAAGTGGAAAATTCCATGTCGAACCTGATGTGATATCAAACAGCAGCCGCATTGAAATATCATGTAAAATTACCTTCTGGATTTGTGTTTAGAGTGCATATGAAATGTGAATGAATTACATGTTTATACTTTGTTGTCATCCCCATCATATCTCACAACATATATGCAAATACTCTGCAAAAACTGAAAAAAAAAAAAAAAAACAACTAAAATTGGCCCTAAGCATTTCAGGTAAGGGATATTCAACCTGTATAGGCTTATATGGTTCCATGGCAAGGTGGTCTCAGACATGGAAAAAATGGCCATCCCTGTTTGTTTAGAGAATAATTCAGGATAGAGAAATTCAGGATGGAAATAATTCAGGATAGATAAATACAGGATGACGGCTCTCTGTTGGAAGACTGACCCTAAAATTAAGAAACAGAATTCAGCACAACCACTGGCCTGATGTCCATTTATGATGTGGAGTACTGGAGTTGGAGGAGTGTAGGCTGGGAGTCTGGAAAACTTGGCTCTTGTTTGGACTCTGCCTCAGCTTAGACTTCAAACAGGACACTTATGTTCCTAAAGCTTCAGTTTTCTCCCATACAAAGGAGCTAAAAGACTTTTGTTTTACGGAAATATTTCAGAAAGTAGTTCCAAGGAAAGTGCCCTGGGATACCTATATAAGAAAACCAAATATCACCAAAGAAAATGAAGGAAGGTCCTATAAAAGTTATTTGAGAGCTACATTGATGGCCAAATAGATTTTCTTATATCTGTGAATGAATTACATGTTTATATTTTGTTGTCATCCCCATCATATCTCATAACATATATGCAAATACTCTGCAAATACTGAAAAAATTGGCCCTAAATGATTTACATGATTTACATGATTTATATCTCTAAATTTACCTATGATTCACATCTCTAAAAAAATCATGAACTCCTTCTCCCTTCTTCCTTCTGTTCTTTCTTCTCCTTTCCCCTTCTTTCTTCCCTCCTTTCCTCAGTTCCTATATTCCTTCCATGAAAATTTGAATGAAAAGGAAAGTTTGAAAATGCAGGAAGAAGATTGAGTCCATTTTTTGGTGTGATGGAAACAAGGAGAGAGAATTGCTTATTAGTGTGTTTGATCTCCTATTCTGTGAGCTAACTAAAGTGCCTTGGAGACCTGAGCAATGTACAGGGAGGAGGGTGGAGGCTGCATTTCTTTGGCAGAGAAACAGACAGTGAATTTTTCCAGATTGCTCTTCAGTTCGATACCTAGTGACTTTACATCAGGCATTTCTACACTGATGATCCACACTGGACATTCTTCCCCTTTCAGCTGGCAACCTGGGCTAAATAATAATTCCCAGTTTTGGACTGCCAGCAATGGTCTCCAATGGGCTGAGTCCGCAGCTTTGTGAAGCAGTCCACATTCTTCAGTTTTCTTTCGCTACCTTTGAACCTTTGTTTATATCTCCATTGTAACTTGCCACACGCTGCTGGGTATCTCAATGGCTTGGCTGTTTATGTAAATAAGTAGACCATGATAAGCTCCTTGAACGCCCACATTGTGTTTTTCTCCCACTGATAATTGCAAAAGATGCTGAGTTCAATACGTGGTGCTGGGTAGATGCTTCTTGAGTTGAACTCAATTGGATTGAATTCTCCTGGGTTGTCTAGCAATTAGACATTAGCTGAAATGAAATCAATGCTTTTTGGTAATATATTCAATTTCTTTGTTCTAGGGCCTGGGCAGAGACTATAGTATGGGGTACATGCCTGAAGTATAGAAATATACTGAGAGCTTAATGCCCAGAAGGATAAGTAGCTTTTAGCTTATGCCAAGGTAGAAGTGGTCATTTCCAGAATGTAGGTTTGTTGCAAGAAAAGCGATTACTAATAGATGCTTCTTTATCTCGTTTGTATACTAGGGACATATAATCCTGATTGCCTTGTGCTGAGAAAAGGAATTAATGGAGGAGTGTATAGGGATAAGCAGAGGGAGGGGGAACTAGAACATAAATCATCCTGAGGATCAGAGGATAGGATGAAACTCCTTGGGCCAATGACATCAGGACAGTCCACAAGTCAACTCTGGCATCCCATTGATACAAGCAATTCTGAGAAAGTGACTCTGCAGGTAAAATATAATGACCTAAACCTATGAATAAAACCATCGATTTAAGACATTTTGCGGAAAGAAGCAAATCACTTTTCTAACATAAAGAGGACAGAGGTTAATGACCAAGATGTTGGGAAATATTCCTCCACAGCTTACGCATAATAAATAGTCCACTTGGAAAGCAACCTTGCTTGACTTTTGAGGGCTAAGACCATACGAAGTGGGGAGGGAAGATCAAGTCCCCTTCCCTGAAGTGGCTACTAGTTTAAAGGGAATGAAGAGCATCCTCAAGGAATTGGCGCCATGGGGAGGTAAACAAGTGAGGAAGTGGAGATGTTGTGATGCTCACAAGCTTCCTGTCTTCCCTGAATTATCCCGTTGACACAGCCAAATTCCAGGTGTTTGAGTGGGGGGTGGGCACACTGGACAGGGGATTAGCCATTGATTTCAAGCCACCAGCATGAAGGGTGAAAGGTTGCTTTCTGGACCTGGGAGGGTGCCACAGCATTCACACATGTAAGCAAAACGGATCTCAGGCTTCTCTCTGGATCAACTCTGAAAAACATGAGACTCTGGAAGTATTTTAATGCTAGCATTCATTTGCATGTGAAACATGCATTTTATAATGAGTTGTCTTAATCACTCAGATTTGTACTTACTTTACCTAGAAGGTGGGGAAAGTGAACTCATTAATTTATTTTAAAAATTTATTGAGCATCTACTCTGTGCTGGATGCTTCTATGCACTAGAGACATAGAGGAATGCCCCTCCCCTCAGAATGCCTTCATTCTAGTAAATCATTAGATTATAGACTAGTTAGTGCTGCAAGACTAAAGCCCAGTAGGGGACAGAAAGAGTGTGCAGGTGTTGGCAGGAGGCAGAGAGAATTTGCTGTCTAAAAGCTGCGTAGCCTTGGGCAAATCACTTCCACTACCTGGTCTAAAGTTCTTCTGTCAAACGTGAGGAACAGGCTAGCTTAAAATTCCCATGAATCCCATTTTCTTCCGTTCTGCAGGAATATTAGAAGCAGATTACTTTATGGTGATCAGAAGGCAAACGCACTTGGCCATTTTCTATTTTACGTTTCACAAGCCACACAGCTAGAGTTCTCTGTTGTACAAGTTTTCCTTTACAATTGCAAATAAGAAGCAAAACTGAGGTTGGACTGTTGGCTCAGGTTTGGTCATCTGTCCCACCCAGAGAGTTCACTGTGTTTAGGAGAATGGGGTCCCATGACCCCTGTATCCATGGATGGAAGGGACAGGCACAGTCTGTGTGGTGGGCAAACCCATTTTGATCTCCTGTTTAATCTGAGGTTATAGCAGTTTCCCGAGGATATGGATAAGGAACGAGCTAAGAGATGTGAAGCAGGCCAGATCTGCAAATGCTCATTGCATCCTGTAGGATTTTTAAATGCAACAATGGAGACTGACTGGCTGTTTAAGCAGGAATTAGATTTTTTCAATCAATGTTGGAGAACACAAATTTGTTGTAAATCCTTGGAACCAGACCAAAATCATGCCATAGGGTGGATCTGAAGAGAAAACTCCTGTCACCACCACTAAATCTTGGAAATCCCAGTTCGTATGGCTGCTGTTTCTTCACCATGAATGTGGCTTTTCTTTAATGTTTTGTAGCCAGGAGCGAAGGCGCAGTCTCTCATCTCTTTTCTTTTGCTTCAAAAGATCCTAAGACAGCGTCAGATATGTGCACATCACCTGCCTGTGGCAAGGGATTCAGAGGGAGCAAGCAGCGGAGCATCTCTAACTCTTAGAAAAGAGGATTTTTGTTTTTCCTCCTTGACTCCCAATAAGACCTATTAAATGGAGATTCCCCAAACATAGGAAGGGGTTTTGAAAACGAGCAGCCAACATCTCCTACACCTGTTATGTGTTTATAACCCCACAGAACATCTTCCTCTGCCTCTGAGGCTCCCTGGATGCTTTGCTTGGCATGGACATGAGCCTTTAGAGTGAGATATAAACCCTTCCATCACGAAAGCTGTTTCATGTCAGGAGCTACGGAGAGTTAGTCATGGTCTCAGCAAGACGATCAAGTCCTCAGTGTTTCCCTGGACCAACTCCATGTATGCCTTTTTTAGTTATTTATTTTTACTTTTTAAATTTTTACGGACTGCATTTTGATTCACTGGACCCAAATAGGGTACAACTTTTCATTTCTCTGGTTGGGCAGGAGGTAGATTCATACCATTTATGTAATCATGCATGGACATGTAATGATGTCTGTCTCATGCTTTCGAATGAATGTCACCCGTGTTTTTTACAAATAGCCTTTTTGAAGTTTGACAACATAAAACTTGACTTTATTTCACCACAACGCAATTCTTAGAAAAACACCCATTTTATTTTTTCTTTATTTATTTTTTTAAGTTTCTGGGAATCAAACCCAGGGGGTTGTGCATACTTACCTCATGTTCTACCACTGAGCTATTTCCCCAGCAAAACTTTTATTTGAAAATTCTGAGCCTGTGGACCTGTTTTCCACAACAGAGAGTACACAGTAGGCAAAGAATATACATATATATTTTAAATAAATGAATGAGGCAGTGTGGAGTCCTGGAAAGAACCCGGGTCAGGGGGACAGGTAGAATTCTGTTTCGTTACTTTGTAGCTGTGGGATCTTTGACAACTCACTTAATGGTGATGAAACTCATTTGCTTATCTGTAAAATGGAGATGATATTCTCTGCTTTGCAGGTTGTGGCAAGGATCAGAAAAGATAATACATGTAAAGTGGCTAGTGCATATTTGGGTGAATAAATGAAAGAATGAATGAGTGCCACGAGAAATTCCACTGACCACTGGAGAGCTTCCTAGTGGGTTCGTGGTTGGTTGGGATTCCCAGGGATTAGTGTCATTCATTGTGATTGTTAGTGAAGGAAAATAGAGACATGAGACTGGGCCCAGAATCCACCTCATGCCTTCCTACAGAATGCCAGTTCTCCATAGAATCGCCCCACTTTTCATCTGGGAACCTCTGTGTGTTCTACACAGCACCTCTCCCTCTGAGATACTTTCCCTGACTGCTCAGTTGGTACTGTGCCAGCCATAGCATGTGATAGGGCTAGGCTTGTGCCACTAGGACCTGCCACACTACCTGATCTTTGCAAGTTAAAGATTGGACAGATTATTGTCCAAATTACATAATCAGGGCTGAGAGCCTGGGCAGATGGTCTAGCTCAGCTTCACCTTCCTCAGTGGTAAGATGAGGGTGGAACTTGAACACCCTGCCTCCCACTAGAATTATTTTTTTTACACATTTCTTTTTAAAGAATTGATATTAAATTCTTTTAATATGTGTTAAATTATTTAGAACATAATTTCAGTAAACAATACCTAAGAACACCATATTCTTTTAAAATCAAATTGCTTAATAAAATCCTGTGAGTTTGATGTTTGCTCTCTAAAAAATGAAAACAAATAAACCAAAAAAAAAAAAAAAAAAAAAAGACAACCCCAATACCTAGGAAATCATACTGATGGGCTATAATATACAAAAATGGAATGTGTTTGATGGTAACTATACACAGAAGTTGGATGGTATTGGTTTTACATTTGAAAAAGGAAATGGCATTGGTCTTAAACTTGAATCTATAGGAAAAGATGAAAATAAACAAATATGGTACAAAATAATTTTTTAAGCCTTGGCCTGCAATTTTTATTTAGAGGAAATTTCTTTATTATTAGACAGTGACTTATTAAGGGAATATTTTTAAGTAATTGACCAAATATGTTTCCCTATGAAGGAGAAATCTTGAGTTAACTGTACAAACAACTTAAGAAAAAATGCATGTGATCTATTTCAGATGTACAACCTGATGTTTTGATATACAGTTGGCCCTCCATGTCTGTGGGTTCTGCATTCCTGGATTCAACTGTCTGAAATAAAAAATATTTGAAAAAATCGCATCTATGCTGAACATGTACAGACTTTTACTTTGTCATTATTCCCTAAACAGTACAATATGACAGCTAGTTACACAATATTTATATTGTATTAAATGTTATAAGCAATCTAGGGGTGTTTGAAAGTATACGTGAAGATGTGATTTAAATACTACACCATTTTATATAAAGGACTTGAGCATTGTGGTCTGTTATGTTCGGGGTCCTGGAGTCAACACCCTGTGGGTATTGAGTCATATCCACCTGACTTCTGAGGATCAAAAGTGATTATAACTCCCAGGGTCCCCAGAGCTTGCTGGAACAATTCAGAAGACCAGGTTAAGGGTCAGATTTTTGCTTAGCTTATGCCTATAGCTAACTGTTTTTATTAAGGTCTAGCACACGTTTTAATGAGAGTATTATATTTATGTATAGTATTTGGGCTTATTTTGACAAAATCATACATGCAAGGAATTTGATTTCCATCCCATCCTCCCACTCTCCCTCCTCACTGATCTTCCTTTAGTTCCTTTATTTATTCACTTTTTATTGGTATTTTCTACATGTGCCTGAAAGGTGAAACTCCCTTTGGTATATTTACATATGCATATAATATGATTTTGATAGATTCATTCCATATTTCTTGTCCTTTCCCTTCTTTCCCTCCCCTCTCTCTCTCATTCTCCTTCTATGCCGCTGATCTTCCCTATATTTTTATGATATCTGATTCTGCCATCACCACCTTCCCTCCCTCATTTTTCTCTAGCTTCCACATGGGAGACACAACCTGCAGCCACTGTTTTTCTGAGTCTGGCTGATTTCACTTAGCATGATGTTCTCTCCAAAGATCTAAAATCAGCATGCGATAGCAATATAGCCACTTCAATGCTTATAGCAGCACAATTCACAGTAACCAAATTATGGAATCAACCCAGATTTATCGTCAATAGATGAATGGATCAAGGAAATGTGGTATATATACACGATAGAGTTTTGCTCAGCCACAAAGAAGAACGAAATCATGGCATCTGTTGGTGTAACTAACTTTTATTATTCCAAATTGACAGAATTTTTATTCCTGAGGAAAAGGCAAGCTGGACAAATCGAGTAAATTTTCAGGGAGAGAAGCTCAGGATTTAAAGGAAATTCTAGAAATATGTTCTGTGTATCATGAGTCCACCAGTAACAGTGACATTACTCAGTGGTGCTTTGGGGTTGAGTTCTGAGGTTTGGTTTGAAGGGGTGACCCTGGGCATGGGGAGTGGGCAGAACCAAATTGTTGTTACTGTCTCCTGGATGGCCACAAGCTCTGCAAAGCTGTGGTCTAGTCAGATGAAGGCAGTTTGACTTTGAATGCAAAGGTGGTTTGCAGTGAAGCCCGCCTGTGAGGTGGTCTATAGGGTAGATCCCTATACTGACACTTACCTCTCAGATCCATTCTTTCCTTTTCCATCTCCCCCTCTTTGTCCCAGGCAAATTTGTAAATGACACTCTTTATTTCAAACATTAAAACTGCGCCTGTTCTGTGATTTCTCTACACTGCACCCTGCCCCAATGTCATCCTTCTAAATGAGTCTCATTTTTACCTTTAAGGCCATAGGTGGATCTCAGCCATGCCAGTTGTTTAGATCTCCGTGTGAACTTGTATCACGAATGCTCGATTTCCATCCAATTAATACTTGAATTAGGAAACAAAACGCATTTTCCCCATCAACAGGGCTTCAGAAACCATCTAGCAAGTAGAGGAGAATTTTGAGGGTGACCAATGATAGTGACCATGATTAAAATGGCTGGTTCCCATGATGACCTGGGAAGGCCCGTTATGCTCAGAATTGTCTGATCTGAGTCCCAGTGCATCTCTTTATCAGGGGTAGATGAACGAGCATCTCTGTTGCTTTCTTTTCTTATTAAACATAAAGTTGGGATAATTATAAGGTCAATTCCTAATCTATAGACATTTTTCAGCAGCAGTGCACTGCAGTCTTTCTTTGGTATTTAAACCTATAAATCAGTAGACCAAATATCCAGAAGTTAATGTTTAAATATCTAAGCTCTCCTGTGAATTCCACTGTTATAAATGTGAGCCTCCTGAAGTGATGAGTTTCTCATAGAACAAATGATTTAGTGGGGACATAGCATCAACGAAAGTAAGGAGAACTTTATTGGCCTCCATCTATCCTCACTCTGCTTTTGCTCTAAGCACAAAGTAGAGCTGAGAGCCCCAGGCCAGGGAGTGATGCCGTATGTGGGGAGCTCCCAGTCTTCCTCACCCCAAATTGTGCTATGATCAGTGAATTTTGGAAATAGTAGTATATAACCTTAAACTTCAATGGTGCTAAGTAGAGGGAAGTTGCTTCCTGTTTGGGGATTTTCTGGTACATGATGTGTGATTAGTCTGAGAAATAAATGAAGTGGTTTGCAAAAGGAACACATTGCCTCCAGAAGTCATTCACTTCCTCTTAGGGTTGTTCCCTCCTTATATGGGCTCAGTGAGCTGGGTGGGGATTTGGTAGAGAGGCTTTAGGCATTGAATAATGCTGGGCCAGGTGTGCTGGCATGATGTCTTATGCTGAGCAGGTTTTAAAATCAGTGCTGTGGTGAAAAAAAGAAAGGTGTATAGTCAGAATCGCTCTTGAAAATCCCTTGGGAAGACACTATTTTGGGGAGACCTGAACTTTTTCAGCAAGGTCGGTGATTCTCCCTTCCCTTCCAGCCTTGGAGGTGGTTGCTCTTTCTTTAGCTGAGCACCAGGTTAAGTTCATGGGCCCCACACTAAGAAAGTGATATAGCATTCATTTTTAAAAAATATTTTGTTTTATTTGGAGGTGGGCCCAATACCTTTATTTTATTTTTATGTGGTGCTGAGGATCAAACCCAGGCCCTCAGGCATGCTGGACAAGCAAGCGTTCTACCACTGAGCCACAATCCCAGCCCATGATTGAGCGATTCATTCTTAAACCCTGCAACTAGAATATTATGGGACAGAATGCACATGTGATGAAAGTTCCTGAGGAACTCAAGGGTAGAATCAGGAAAAGTGAGTGACTGAGCAAACATAAGATTTCACCTCTCTTCCTCTGGTGTCTGTCTTGCATCAGGGCATAGATTGAACAAAATGGAATGGGAGGTTCATTTCCATATTTTTTAAGTTGTTAATTTTTTTTTCTTTCCCTCGATCTTTTTGAATTTATAGCAGATAGAGTTAACTTTGGTTAAGTAAATGCAGCTTTGATATGACATCTGCGTCGGGGTCCTTTTAAACATGAGGTTTTATGGTTTCTGTCCAGTGGATCTCTGGCAATCCAGTTTAGGAAATTGTTAACCCTTACCTGGTGCAGTGGCATATGCCTCTAATTCCAGCTTACTTAGGAGAATAAGGTAGGAGGAACCCAAGTTTGAAGCTGGCCAGGGCAGTTTAGTGAGACTATCTCAAAATAGAATAATTTAAAAAAAGGTTGGAACTGCAGCTCAGTGGTAGAGTTCCCCCAGGTTCACTGTGCTCCTAGGGTCCGCAATGGTTAATATAGTTACTATCTGGCCTGATACAAGAAGCAGTTTGCTCATCTCTTTTATTGCTATTATCATTTTATTTTATTGGGTTTTTTTGGGGGGGTCAGTGTACCAGGGACTGAACTCAGGAGCACTGGACCACTGAGCCACACACATCCCCAGCCCGATTTTGTATTTTATTTAGAGACAGACTGAGTTGCTTAGCACCTTGCTTTTGCTGAGGCTGGCTTTGAACTGGTGATCCTCCTACCTCAGCCTCCTGAGCCACTGAGATTACTGGCATGTGCCATCGTGCCTGGCTATTTTATTGTATTATTATTATCATTATTTTACAAGACTATGTGTATACATATCCACTTACATATAAAATGGCTTCCTGTGAGGCAGGAGTTTTCTAGATGATTCTGAGGAAATAGTTCATCTGCCTAAGCACTCCGACCCAGGTTACTAGTAATTGTTTTTCATCAACTACACTGAAGGAAGGAACTTTTATGGAAACAATCCATGAAACACTACTTATCACCATATCAAAACTGCCAATAAAAATCAACCCCCATCTCTTGGGTGAGAAATTCTGCAAATGATTATGGCTTAAGGGAAAGATATTTATCTCAACTCTTGTCTCAACAGTAGCCTTTCTCTGCCTGATTAGGGGGAAAATATAATTCTGCACTCAAAGATTTCAGATTAGATTAAAAGAAATGGTTGTTCAAAGGAGTGGGTAGGAGCCATACCTGTGTGTTGAAATGTTGATATTGAACCTTGTGATTAAACTTAAAAAACGCTTCATTTAAAAAAAATGCTAAAGGAGGCTTATATTTCATTTGACCTCAATTTCCCTGAATAGGGCTGAGTGAGATTTCCTAGCATAGTGCAGGCTGCTTATCTTGAGGTGGAAAAAAAAAAAAATGTCATTAGCTGATTCCTGCTGAGGCATCATATTTAGAAGCCTCATGGTTAGCTGGCTAACTTATGATCAGGGAAGGGGAAATCAGTGCTTATTATAGGACTATTTCCATCTCTGATTTGGGTCCTTATTGGTGTGATCATTCTGCTGGCTTCAGAGCACAGGAAAAAGAGGTAATGGTGGTTCTTTTTATCTACATCCTATATCATGACTGTAATCAGAAGCATCTGGTTCCATAGAGCAGTAAGTCAGTCACTGTATGTGGCCATAGTTTATTTTCTAAAATAATTTTTATGTAGCCTTGGCACATAGCTTTGGTCATGTTCAGAAAGGCTAGGAAAAGGCTATAAATTCTGGCAACAAGCAATTTTTTTTAGGTGAGTCATTTATTATGTCTGGGCTGATACCCAGCAGCTGCTAGCCGAGTTAAGAAACTTTCTTTGTCTACATCTCAGACTCCTTGCCTATAAAATGAAAGATTAGGCAGATGATTTATGGGGGTCTTGATTTCTGATCTTCCAGGAGCCTTCGTGCTATCTACAACTATCAACTTTTCAGGCCACTTTTTCATATGCTGACATTTTGATTTCATTGCAAAGGCTGGAAAATACTAGACTTCTGCTGTTTGTCTTTTCCCCGCCCCCCTCTCTACTGGAGGCTCTCTTGCGCTCCATCTGAGACTGTAGCTCCCATCTCCCTCTTGTTCCTTCAGCTAAAGGTGGCTTCACTTTGTCTCCCTCTTCGTTTTCCCTCTCCCTTCATTCCTGCATGTTTCACCGTGGCCTTCCCTTCTTATTTCTTTCCTCTCATCTGCTCCCCTTTCCCCAGGTTTGTTTCGAGACCCTCCCAGGGTACACTGAGGATTTTGTTTTCTCTCCACAGTGCTGAGGGTCCTCAGGTGAAATACCTTTGTGGTTTCAGGCAGAACGCTGGATGTGCTTAGGACCCGGGAAGGTCAAGTACCTGTCTGTTGAAATGAATGGGGCTTCAACAGTGAGACCAAATTGGCAGTGCAGGGAGACCCAGTGGATTTTCCCTCTCAGTTAGCCATCCTGAAATCAATCATAATATGCCTTCCTGAAAATGGAACTCAGGGAATTGGAATCAGTGAGGTTCTTTGTAACTGTGCCACAGAAGAGGAAAGAGGAAGAGATGAATGAGGCTGGGCAGCCTTTGAAGGAAGTATCTTAAAATATTTCTCCCCTGCTGATTCATACCTGTCCTCTGCCCCTGTTGTCTTGTACATGGAACAACTAGAAGCCATCCATCAAGAGACCCCAAACCCCAAATCTCCTGGATCCAGGTTTGAATATATATTCCATTAGTTTTTGATGCACATATGAAGAAACCATAGAAGATTTGAGGCAAAAATTGTCCATGAACTTCATATCTATCATAAGTCAACCCTGTGTTTTACACTGAGACAGATATAATCCAAAAGTAATAAAGGTGTGGATTGGGCAGGTATTATAATTGCTTATGGCCCAAGGTGGTCGTAGAGGATAGGAAACAGATTTGCTCTGTTCAGACCAGAGTGATTAGAGATGAGCTGCAGGAAGGATTTGCAGAATGTCAAGAAGGAATTTTTGATAAGCAGATTTTCCCCACATAGTATCAGAATCATGTCGTTTCCATTTCAGGAGGAGCTGGAAGGAAGACGGCTTCAGGGGATTTATTCGTTCATTCAGCTAATACTTACTGAGTACCTAGTTATTGTCAAGCACTCTCCTGTTCTGAGGCCCAGCAATGAACAGATGTCTGGAGGATTCAGGTATCATATGTGTGACTATAATCATTGACTTTTAAGATTGCTTATATCTAAAGGATAATTCCATGGCCAGGTATGGTGGCACATGCCTTTAATCCCAGTGACTCTGGAGGCTGAGGCAGGAGGATTGCAAGTTTGAGGTCAGTCTAGTGGTAAATCACCCCTGGTTTCAATCCTAAGTGCCAGGAGAAAAAAAAAAAAAAAAAAAAGAATCCATGGTTTGTTAGACTTTCAGGAACAGGGATTTTTAATTAGCTAAAAATAAATGAAGCTGTCACACATGATCTGTTTCTCAAGAATTAAAGCTAAACTTACTTATAACAGAATCATACTACACATAACAGCCAGATGACTTTGCTTTCTGTAGATTTGGCATGTTATAGGACCATCATTCTAAATATCAGTTAGAAACCTCAGAAAAAACGCTGGCCAGTTGTGCTCTAGAGTGACTTAGAAAGAAGTAGGCATTTGCCTATCGCATTAGTTTTTCTTAAAGTTTAATGGTAAAATACAGTTGTACTCCTAATGATAAGGCCTGTAGAGAAAATTGAAAAAGAAGGGAAAATTTATTTCTGGTCCCTTCATCCCATTTTTGCCTTCCTTGCCCAGATCTAGAATTTTCTTCTCTTATTTGATTTAAAACTTGATGGTGCCCTTAGGGCCCAGAGCTCCCATGGTTCTCCTTGACTTTTATCTTCCTTTTCCTTACTGAAGTATCTCAGGCTCTCCAGAGTCATACATTTCTATTGTCTCTCATCTCCAACACAGACATTCTTTTCTTTGGACCTGCTTCCCAAGCTATCAGCATAGGAAGATCAGGGTTCACCCTAAAGAGGCAACACAGCGTGGTCTGATGTTTCTTGAGCTTCATTGTACATACACATCGCTGTGGCTCTTTTTAGGTTGTGGATTAAAGATTCAGCAGGTTTGGGGTAGGACTTGAAATCCTGCATTATAAACAAGCTCCCAGATACAACTGCTCCTGCTTCATGAATCATATTTAAGTAGCAGGAGTTTGATAGTTTAGGAATTGTGAACACTCTCACTTTATGATCATGGGGAAATTACCTGCCTCCCTGGACCTAGTTGTCTCATGTAAGAAGGAAGGAGACACATCAGTTCCCCTTTTCTCTTAGATTCTCTCAAATCTAAGATTCAGCTAGTCTACATATACAAAATGACTGCTTCTTTCATAGAGGGGGTTTGCAAATACCATTTGGCCACATTTGATTGGTCAACATAATTGAGAACATTGGATACTCAATGATTACTCCTGTCGAGGCCCACCCATCGAAATAGCGGTGAACTGTTCCCTGTTCAGATATAATTGGTGTTATTCTCACCTGAAATCCTACTAGCTGACCTCATTATGTTCCTTAGGAGAAAACAATGCTTTTTTTTTCTGCAAGGTACACTTGACAATCTTGTAGTCAGGGTCACCTGGGAAAAGTTATTGTCATGCAATGTGACTTACTTATCCCTGGTACACTCTGGGGGCAAATTTGAGCCAACGTTGCTGCACTGGTATGCTCTTGAATCTGGCACTTAGCATCTCTCTAAATTTAGTGGGCATTTTCTGCTTTAATGAATATCTAACTGTGTAAATATAGATGTTGTTTGGTCAGCACTTTCCTAGCAGTATTTTCCAGGGATAATTTGCCTGCAATAAACTCCTGAGGCAAACATGCTTCCCCTCTACCAGCCTTGCACAAACAGCTGATCTAGGCTCAGGGACATAAATAACCTCTGTGCGGAGATGCACATACCTCCAGAGTCCCAAACTTTATCAGAGCAAGAGGTGACTGTCACGTTTCTATTGGCTGAATCTCTGCCTTCTTAGGACTTGGGAGTGGCAAACATTAGCCCCTCTTGTTTGAGATTGTGGATCTTTTCTAGAGCTGGAAGTTCTTTGAGAAGAACTGGGCTAGTGGTTCTAACCTAGACTTCCAGGTGGTTTAATTTGCAAATTCCCTCAAATTAAAAAAATGGGACTTTTCTGCTCACCCAACACTTGTGGCCTTCCAAGTGCCATTGAAGTGTTGTACCCGACGAAAATAAGGTCATCCAAGCCAATCATGTAAAGCCAAAAGAAGTCTTTATTTTAGCTGGCCAGTGACGACCACCCTTACACCTAAAAGCGGTGTGCCGGGGAATCGCCTGTTAGTTCTTTTGTTTCCAGCATTTACAGGGGGAGGTAAGGGATTAGGGTGGGGCTATAGGGAGGGGAGGGATTAGGGTGGGGCTGACTCTCTCTCTCCTGATGGCACTTGAGAATCTTTTTGGGGAATATAACAGAAGCACTGTAGGTGTGTTCCAAGGAAAGAGATCAGTTCAGCGGCCATCATCAATGTCAACTTCCTGAATGAGTTGGCATTTAAATAACCCTTGATGCGGAGTGAGATGAGGCACATCCTGTTCTTTCTGTCCTGGGTGGCTGTCTTTCATTGTGGTCCATTTTCCTCTGGGAAGTGGCAGGGTCATAATCCCAGTTGCCTTTCGGGAGGGTCATCTTAAAGACTATCTGAATTGGATTTCAGTTTCTTCTCTTTCTTGGCCATTTCAGGGGAACTTTTGTTTACACACATGCCTAATTCCAATATACACGATGCTTATTGATGGTTACCTCCACACTAGGGAAAAAATGAGATAAAAGGTCAGCACAAGACTCTCACTGCTGCATTTCTTTGAAACCAGGACACATTGCTTTGCAAAAGACCATGGCAGAAAATACAGTGAAACAAAATGAGAATGTGCCTGTGACTAACTTGACCTATTCTCACAAATCTCTAAATACTAATCTCATTATGTGCTTCTAATGCCGTACATAAGGACGGATGGTTTTAAAGGTCAACAGGAGAATGCATTAAAATAGTCCCTTATTTGCTTATCAGGTAAAAAATCCAAGAAATGCGTTTTCTGTTTTTTAGGGTCTGTATTTTTCCCTCTCTTCCCTATTTCTAATATGTTTCTTTGACTTTAGTCTCACAGACTGCCAACCATCTGAAATTAGGATAAATTTCAGCCCAAGGACTGGGATCAGGTTAGAATTAGGACACAGAGCCAAGAGTTTTAAAGTAGGTAAGAATCGTGGCCTAGCAAGAGGTGAGAGAAAAATGAATTGAGAAATTTCAGAAATGCCTTAGGTCATTTATGACTCACTTATTTTTGACTCCTGCCAAGTGGTGTGGTCCTTTGGAGTGTCTGAGTGGCTAAGAGAGACAGAACAGTTCTTGTTTTTGAAGTACATATGCCACATGCACATGTTCAGATAACTCCATAAATTCTAGTCTGTCTAAAGCATAGGCTGGAGTCATTGCAGAACTGGCCTATTATCTTTTTTCAGAAAAGATAGAGAACTTGGAGGTATCAAGGGTGAATGGTTCGTCAGTCTATCTTCTACATCTTGAAATTATTAAAGGCTATTATGCAGTTGAACTTATTTGACAATGGTTTGTCAAATGACTGACCTATTTCCTCCAGGAAAATAACACCAAAATATGCTGATAAATGATTGACAACTGACCCTCTCTCCCAAAAGTATGTGTGTGTACATGTGTGTATTATATGGATATATATATACATATGTAAGTTTACTTTGCACTTTACTAACAAATAGGTGCAGAATGCAATTTACAGTTAATAATGTGTAATACTCTCACTATAAATTTCATATAGACAGTTGATTCTCACAGAACGCTGTCGTTGATTTTTTTCTGAATTCTTGCAATCATAGCTAAGCTATGATTGCAGTTGATGCCATTGATGAATGATTTGAGCATTGGTTGATATTTTCACTTACAATAACAAGTAATGTGAAATTTAAACAATGAAAACATTTGAAAGTTATTTTTTGCTATGATGTCAGCAATTTCTTTGCTTAATTAGATAATTTTTTGAAATAATTTATTTTTCTTTTTAGATATACACGACAGTAGCATGTATGTTGACACATTAGGCATACATGGAGTATGACTTATTCTAGTTAGAATCCCATTCTTGTGCTTTTATGCGATGTGGAGTTTCACTGGTCATGTATTCATATGTGAACATAGGAAAGTTATGTCTGATTCATTTTACTGTCTTTCCTATTCTCATTTCCCCTCCTTTCCCTTTGTGAATAATAATTTTTGAATACTGATAAGACTATTTCCTGACTTTTGGTGCTATTTACAATGTAATGGTCTATACCATTATAGTCTATATCAAGCATGAACTAAAATTTTATGTAATTTGTATTGATAATTTGTATTGATAATGGTTTCACTTTTAGCAAAAAAATTAATTCAGATCAAATTCATGCCATTTGCTGATTTCTGTGATATAAATACATGGCCAATTTCAAGTTATCAAAGCAAATCAATCAGTACAGAGTTGGGAAGAGATGTTCATTACTATACCATGACATCATAAATCCAACATAGAAAAAAATGCACATAGATAGCCTTAAGAGCATCACACAAGCTGGTTACAAGTATAAGGTTTTCTATACCCGCCTCAGATTTTAGAATTCAATAATGATACATAGAACTTAGGAAAGTTCTTATAATTATATTTTATTATAGCAAAAAGAAAAAAAATAGGACCGGCCAAAAGAAGAGATGCGTAAGGTAAAATCCAGGAGGAGTGCAAACATGAGACCTCTTGTCATCCTGTCCCTCTGGAGTCTCAGACAGCATACTGAGATACTTCCTTCCCACTATAACTCGTGAGTGACAGTATTCAAAGAGTCTTGCCACCAATGAAGTTCCCTGAGCTTTTGATGTCCAGAATTTTTACTGGGGATTGATCGTATACTATTTGTTGACCTGTAGTCCGCAGCCCCTCCTGGAGGTTCAGGCCGACACCTTTAGTCTCCATTTCCTCTGGAGTTTGGAACTGATAATAGTATATCCCCACCATAAATCACAATAATAGACAGTTCATTAGTCAAAGACCCAGGCAAACAGAGATGCTCCTATCAGGCAGAACATTCCAGAAGTTTAGAGATGAACTCGCTGTACCCAAGGGTAAAGATTAGACCTTTTAGTGAATAAAGTCAACTTCTCACCACACAGATTTTGATGGGATTATGTTGAAACTGTAGGTCGCTTTAGATAGTACTGGCAACTTAATAATATTAAATTTTCTGATTGATAAAAACAGGGCATTTTTCCATATATTAGGTCCTTGATTTCTTTCTACCATGTACCATTGCAAAAGACTTAACTCTTTTCAAAAGTTTATCTATCTATCTATCTATCTATCTATCTATCTATCTATCTATCTATAATTTTGTGGCGCTTGGGATTAAACCCAGGGACACTCTTCCACTGAGCTATATCTCCAGCCCTTTATAAAATTTTTTATTTTGAGACAGGGTCTCGTTAAGTTGTCTAGGCTGGTCTCCACAATCCTCCTTCCTCAGCCTCTCCAGTTGCTGGGATTTTAGACATGAACCAAAGATTTATTCTTAACTCATCAAGACACAAGTTTTCAATTCAGCAAGCATTATAAATATTCAAGTGCTTTGAATTTACCATAAGTGGTATATTTGTTGCTCAAATTAAGTTTTTATGGGTATTTCACATCTGGGATGATGGGACAAAATGGGTGAACTATTTTATTCCTTTTTTATTTTGGGGGGTACCAGAAATTGAACTCAGGAGTACTCAACCACTGAGCCACATCCCCAGCCCTGTTTTGTATTTTATTTAGAGACAGGGTCTCACTGAGGTGCTTGCTTTTGCTGAGGCTGGCTTTGAACTTGTGATCCTCCTGCCTCAGCCTCCAGAGCTCCTGGGATTACACATACGTGCCACTGCACCTGACGTATTTTATTCTTTTTGATGCTATTCAAAGTGAGAAGTTTTCTCAATTCTTCTTTGGGATTGTTCATTGCTAGTGTATTGACATACAATTGATTTTTGTGTATAGAATTGATATACTTCAACTTTACTGAATTTACTTATTATCTCTAATTGGGTTTGTGTTTTGCTAGGATTTTCTTTGTGCAGAATCATGTCATTTGCAAATAGAGTTTTACTTATTTCTTCATAATCTGTATCCTTTTAGTTATTTTCTAAAATTATTTTTTATTTTTACAGACTGCATTTTGATTCATTGTACACATATGGGTTACATCGTTTCATTTCTATGGCTGTGCACAATATAAATTCATACCTTTTGTGTAATCATACATGTACATAGGGAACATAGGGTACATGTACATGTACATAGGGTAATGAAGTCTGTCTCATTCCATCATTTTTCATACCCCCTCATTCCCTCTACATAATGTAAAGTTCTTTCTCTTGATGAAAAAGTTCCTGGCTAGAGCTTCTAGTATAATACTGAGCAGAAGCGGTTAAGGGTGACTAAAACTTTTGTCTTGTTCTTAATGTTAGGGAGAAAGTTTCATTCTTTCAATTAGGATGATATTTTTTGTGGATACGTCCTTTATCAAGTTGAAGAAGTTCTATTTCTTGTTTGCTTTAATAACAGTTGTGTTTAACAACTGTCCTACAGAATTCCTAAAAATGTAACCATTGTTCCTTTTCAGAATCTCTCTTTGTTGAAGTAATGTTTTGCTTCCTGCAGTTGCTCTTTCAACTACTTATTGAAATGATCATTCATTGCCTGCATTTGTTCTCTTATCTCATCCTTTGCTTCTCAAACATTTTAATCATGTATATTCTGAACTCCTTTTCTGACATTTCTTCTACCATGCTGTCATTGGATTCTATTAGTATAGAATCTTGGTTTGTTTGGAACACTTTCCTCCCTTGTTTTTTCATGTTGTTCATGTATCTTCCCCTCTATCAATGCAGATCTAGGGTATTATAGTTTCTGCCCTATAGGCTTATTAGTGACTTTATAGGTTTCTGAAACCTTTAAGGGAGAGATTGATATTAGCAACACCCAGTACATGCAGCCATAAACCAAATAACCCCTATGAAGATGTTAACAATATTGTCATAATAAACAGGTGAGTCCAATTATTATCTACAGTATAACAAGTAGATTTGCAATGAGGGCTGCAGTTTCCAATGGAGGACAAAGAGGATGGGGAGTCGTGTAGGATCTAACTGTTAATGGGGTAAGAAAACAGTATAAAGAAGTTCTGGATCATAGGAAGAGTGAAAGTGTCGTCAAAAGAAGTTGGTTGTTAGCATGAGAAAAGGGAGAAAGAGACTCTGAGGAAACAGGTAAACAAAAGGAAAATAGAGAACAAGAAAAATAAAGAAATAAAAATTTAAAAATTTTCACAAAGGAGGAAAAAAAATCTACACTGTAAACAGTCATATATTATTTAAACCTCCCAGTCTTCAGTAGCCTGAGGCATGAGAGGTACCTGACAATGAGCTTCCAGTCTCCAGCAGGCATCTCAGGACGGGTTTTGCCCTGTCTAAAGATGCCAGTTTCCACTTCCAGGATAATCCAAGATGGCCGCACTGGCTTCCAAACGTGTTGGCAAATGGGGAGATGCAGTGCAGGGTAAGGGCACCCAGTCAGTGTGGGGTGGGTCGGTCAGGCTGGGGCCCCTGCGGGCAGGGCATGGTCAGTTGGGGGGGTGGGGGGAAGTGGTTGCGTCAATTGGTTGTGCTGTGGGGTCCTAGAGGGGGGGTGCTGTCAGTAGGGCCAGGGGTCCTGCAGGTCCTGGCTGTTTTCCCAAAATGGCAGCAGCCTCCTGTAACCAAACCTGCAGGTACTGTGACAGTGGACTTCCAGGCAACAGCAGGCAACTGGCAATCCACTGACGGTCTGAGGGCAGTCTGCAGGCTACCAATGGACAATTTGCAGGTGGGTGGGTGATGGGTAGGTGAAAGACAGGCAGTGGGCAGGCCAGAGGCAGACAAACAGGCAAATGGTGGATGATAGGCGGCAGTCAGTGAGCAATCTGCACTCAAAATGTAGTCCATATGCTGGCACACTGTAGGTGATTGACATAGACAAATGGGGTAATCAGCTGAGGATTGATGAGGGGCCAAGACTGCCTCAGGAAGAAACAGATTTTCCTCTGCTTGAATCCCGAGTTATGGAGTGACAAGGAATGCAGCCTCCCTCTTGTCCGCCATCTTGGATCTCCAAAACGCACCCATTGTTGCTGTTGAGCCAGCACATGCAAGCTCTGGCTCACCACTGTCAAGCTGATCCTTTTCTTTTACTGCGACATGCCATCTTACACTAGGGCAAACAGTTTTCTAGATGCCAACTGAATGCGGGATAACAGGATTATAATTGCTAACGAGTACCTAAAAAATGACATAACCGAAAAAGATTATTTCTATAACAAAAACTACTTACAACATAGTTGTTGACAACACAAAATGTATTATTATATCAAGTAGGTCGATTACTCTGAGACTAAAATTTTTCAAGTGTCAACTCTATCAAATTGTAATTTTAGTGAGATGATTACTGTGTAAAATAAACATTTCTCATCCAGTATCTGGAATCCTGGCTGTCCTAACTCAAGTTTAATTTGCAAAGGATCCTTTTTAAAAAATACTAATTTTTTTAGTTGTCAATGAACCTTTATTTTATTTATTTATATGTGGTACTCAGGGTCAAACCCAGTGCCTCACACATGCGAGACAAGTGTTCTACCACTGAGCCACAAACCCAGCCCTTGCAAAAGATACTTCTGATGAACACCTGTCTATTTTGATCAAGGAAATTTCTGTGCTTATAAAAATATTAATCACAGAATAACACCTAGTAATAACAATGAAAGCAGGGCTGGGGTTGTGACTCAGTGGTAGAGCGCTTGCCTAGCATGTGTGAGGCACTGGGTTCGATTCTCAGCACTGCATATAAATAAATAAATAAATAAATAGTTCTATTGACAACTAAAAAATATTTGTAAAAAACTTGGAATGGACCCACCACTTGACCCAGCTAACCCACTCCTCCGTTTATACCTAAAGGATTTAAAATCAGTGATACTGCCACATCAATATTCGTAACTGCTCAATTCACAGTAGCTAGATTGTGGAACCAACCTAGATGCCCTTCAATTGATGAATGGATAAAGCAACTGTGATATATATATATATATATATATATATGTATATATATATATATACACACACACACAATGGAATATTACTCAGCCATAAAGAAGAATAAAATTATGGCATTTGCTAGTAAATGGATGGAGTTGGAGAATATCATGCTAAGTGAAATAAGTCAAGCCCTCAAAAATCAAAGGCCAAATGTTTTCTCTGATAAGTGGTTGATGATACATAAGGGGGGACAGGGTGGTGGGGTGGGGACAAGAAAAGAATGGAGGAACTTTGGATGGTGTAGAAGGAAATGGGGCAGGAGAGTGTGGGGGAAGGAAAGACAGTAGACTGAGACAGACAATGTTACCCTATGTATATGTGTAATTACATGAGTGGTGTGAATCTACATTGTGTACAACCATAGAAATGAAAGGTTGTACCCCATTTGTGTACAAAACATAAATAAAAATTAAACACCCAATAAAAGCATCAAGACTCTATCTGTGAGAAAGGCTTTACTAAAAAATACATTTCAGATGTGTCATTTTAGTTTTGCCTTATTTCTTGTGTATATAAGAAATAACATTGAGAAAAAGATGTTTTCTGCTTTCCTTTATTCCAGTCCTCTTTAGGAAGTTTAATCAATTTAAGACATTTGCGGAAAAAGTAAATTTGAATATCCCACTCTGTCATGAAATCAAAATAACATTAAGGCAACTGTATAATGACCAAACCTATTATTTCTGTGGGACGTAGGGGAAAAGGCGTCACTAGCATTGGAGTCTGTCATTTATGGTCTCCACTTGTACTTAAATGTTTTCTGTTGCTAGGTTTTATTATGCCATCAATTTAATGATGTGAATTAGTTAGACAAAGGCATTTGGGCTTTATATCTCCATGATCTACTTTTCCAAGTTATGTTCAGTTATTGAGACATTTGCTGGTTTTATATTCTTACTGAAACTAAACTGCCTCTTAGGCACATAGGAGGGAACTTGGGAGAAATTTATTCATCCTCCTTAGAGTTTACCATAGACAAAAGAACCAGATTTGATCCCCAGAACTTAAGAAGTCAGATATAAAGAATCTTCAGTAAAAGGATTCTGAGATGCTAAAAAATGGCTCTGACAGTTCTCAAAAACAATTTGTGATTATAATAGTGGCCTCAGTGTTGCAGCCGTCTGGCTGGGTCTCAGCCTGTGGGGTCTTTTTCCCTTCTGGAGGGAGCAAGGTGAACGGAGCCCACGACTCTGGGAGAGCAGGTTCCAGACACAGTCTCAGATTTATTAAAGAAGTACAGCACTTTTATAGAAGAGGGGAGTCTGAGAACAAAGAACTGGTAGTGTAACATGATAGTCTATAAGGATGGTCCAATTAGGAGCCACACAGCTTTGCAAAGGGAGGAGGGAGAGAGAAGGATGAGCGAAGCTCACCTGGGGCAATGGCCATCGGCTGAGTGTGCAGTCAAGGATTTTACCTTCCCACAGCCTATGGAGCGTATACCCCAGTGGCTTCTTTCTGCATCCCCATACCTCAGTATCTAAAGGAAAGAGGCAAACTGTGTGGAATACTCTTAATAGTTTAGGCTTGTACAGATAAAGTAGATCTATTATGAGAGGGTACCTTTCAACCTTATTCTGACATCCTTAACTTTTTCTCGAATTGATGGACACGGCTTCCCAGCAGGGTATTTTATACAATGCGATTCTGCTTTCTTTCTTTTTATTTTTTATTGATGCAGTGTGAAAACACCTAATTGTGGGATTCACTGTGATTTGTCCACATGTGGACATGGCGTCATTTGTCCATTTCCTTCCTCAATGGTTCTCTTTTGTGGGTATGGCAAGGTGGAAGAGAGAAGGCTAGCTGAACCAGTCTATGAGAATCTTTTCCCCTACACACTGGTTTGTGAGAGAATCTGGAGCAAGGAAGTTCTAGGCTACAACTCCATCTGCAACATGAACTTCTAGATTCCCATGGATTTCACTTCTAGGGACAGCATGGTGAGCTAAGACAACACCATTGGTCTGTGTGCATAGACTATTCTGATGGCTCTTTTGACCCTGCCCTCAATTACAGTAACCATGGCTACCTTGCCTTTGGAAGTGAGTGCCATTCCTTGGTCCCTCCCACTCTGGGATCCAGTTATTCATATTGATATGTGGGCAGCAGTTCTCACTAAGTAAGTTTTGGCCTCCAGTGAAGAGAATCATGAGGTTGTTCCTGGATGTTGGAGCTCCCCTCACCAATTTTCTCTCAAAGTGAGTGTTGATGAAGCATGTGTCCCCTCGACCTTCTCAGGGTGAATAGGTGAGTGAATAGGTCTTTTTTTTTTTTTTTTTTTTTGAGGTGCTGGGGATTGAACCCAGGGCCTTGTGCTTATGCGGCAAGCTCTCTACCAACTGAGCTATATCTCCAGCCCGTGAATAGGTCTTCAAGGACAAATCCACTGCGACAGTCTAATCTCCCTGAGCCTTTGACTCCCCTGGGCAGTCTTGATATTTCAAATTCATTTACATGGGGCACATTCTGTCCATGTTCCAGCCAATCCCCAGTCATTCCCCATCCTTTCCGATTCCCTGAGCTGCAACATTAATGGCAGAGTCTCTGCTTGGTGTCCTCATATCAGTAGATTTGGTCTGATTCAAGTTTACGTTCCTCCTACCATGATCCCACACCCTTAACCTCCATTCCCACATGTATTCCCTAGATTTCTGTCTGTATATTTTAGGAAATTCAAGTAGTTCTCTTGGAGCATAGCAGGTTTTCTCATGGGTCACAATTTGTTCCTTTTTTTGGGGGAGGGGTGCTGGGGATTGAATCCATGGGCACTTTACCACTGAGCTCCATCCCCAGCTTTTTAAATCTTCAGAAAGGGTCTTGCAAAATCGTCAAGACTGGCCTCAAATTTGTGATCTTTCTGCTTCAGCCTCCCAAATCACTGGGATTACATGTGTATGCCACCACTTCTGGTCTGTATCTCTTCTTTAGGGGCCTCCTGAGTCTTGAATCTAGTTATAGATTTAGAAACAGAGAAGAATGGTGGGGGTGGGTCCCAGGGAGAATTTGCTCTGCCTTGCAATTTGACTTCCTTACGAGAGACCTTTAAATTTCCTCAGGCAATCTATGGTTGATCTCCCCTGAACAGGGGTGCATGTGTTGGGGGGACAGTTGTGCAGAGACTTTCTCCTGGCAATGAAGAGCTTGGGTCCCCAAGGTCCCCGCTTTCATCAGGGTCCTCCCATATTTTCCCATTCCAATTTCAGGATCCCACTGCCTCTGAATTAATGCTCTCACTTTAGAAGTGGGCACCCCATGAGATTGGGTATTCCATTTACATTGTAATCAGGCACTCTCTGGGTGAAATTCTGGTTTTGATTTTCAACCATCTCAGCCCTCTAGATTTGTGTCACTATGTTTTTGCATTCTTTTTTTAAAATATTTTTTTAGTTGTCAGTGGATCTTTTTATTTTATTTACTTATTTATACTCAGTGCTGAAGATCGAACCTGGGGCCTCACACATGCCAGTCAAGCGCTCTACCACTGAGTCACAACTCCAGATCCTGTTTTTGCTTTCTTTACATTAATTTTTATTGTTTGAGCATCATTATGTACCCATGGACCTTTTTTTTTTTTTTTTTTTCCTTTTTTTTTAAAAATGCTTTTATTAGCACATTAGGATGATACACATTTGTGAGTTTCATTTTGGGCATAATCATACATCCAAGAATTTTATTTCCTCCATTCCAATCCCCAGTGTTGCCTCTTCCCTTACACTTCCCCCCTCCCCATTTCCCCTTCTCTACTAGTGGTCTTCATTCTATTTATTTGTTGTTTTTAAAATTGGTACTTCCTCTTTCCCCTTCAATCTCCTTCTCTACTCCCCTGATCTTTTTCTATTTTTGTGAGATCCAGCTCACCCCTTTTTCCCCCTTACTTTATTTCTAGCTTTCACACATGAGAGAAAACATTCAACTTTGCCTTATTTCACCTAGCATGATGTTCTCCAGTTCCATCCATTTACTAGCAAATGCCATAACTTAATTCTTCTTATGGCTGAGTAATATTCCATTGTGTATCTATACCACATTTTCTTTATCCATTCACCTGTTGACAGGCATCTGGGCTGGTTCCATAATTTGGCTATTGTGAATTGTGCTGCTATAAACATTGATGTGTCTAAAATCAGATAAATACTGAGGAGTGGGATACCTGGACCATATGGTGGTTCTATTCCTGGTCTTTTGAGGAATCTCATAGCACTTTTCAAAGTGGTTGTACCAAATTGCATTCAATAACATATGAGTGGACTTTCCCCCAACATCCTTGTCAGCATTTATTATTTGTATTATTGATGATTGCCATTCCAACTGGGATGAGATGGAATCTCAACTTTTGATTTGTATTACTGTAATTGTTAAAGATAATGAACATAATTTTTTTTTTTTTTATTGGTAGTGGTATTTGAACCTAGGGTGCTTTTACCACTGAGTCATATCTCCAGCCCTTTTTTTTTACTTTTTTATTTTGAGACAAGTTCTCACTAGGTTTCTTAGGGTCTCTCTAAGTTGCTGAGACTGGCCTCGAACTTGTGATCCTGCCTCAGTCTACTGAGCTGCTGGGATTTCAGGCATGTGCAACCATGACTGACTCAACATTTTTTCATTTTTTAATATATTAGTTGGCATTTCTATTCGTACTTTTAAGAAATGTCTTAGCTCTTTTGCTTGTTTATTTTATTATTATTATTATTATTTTTTTGTGGTGCTGGGGATTGAACCCAGGGCCTTGTGCTTGCAAGGCAAGCACTCTACCAACTGAGCTATATCCCCAGCCCTTGCCTGTTTATTGATTGGGTTACTTTGTGTGTGTGTGTTTGTATACATGCATGTATATTTTGAGTTCTTTATATATTCTGGATATTTTTGAGTTCTTTAAATATTCTCTTCCCCTGTTGGATGAGTAGCTGGCAAAGATTTCCTCCCATTCTGTAGGTTGTCTTCATGTTCTTAATTGTTTGCTTTGCTGGGTAGAAGCTTTTAAATTTGATGCTGTCCCACTTATTTATTCTTGTTCAGGAAGTTAATGCCTACACCAAAGGTTGGACTGTTGACCCTGTTTTCTTCTAGCAGTTGCAAAGGTTCTGGTCTATTTCCTAAGTCTTTCATCCACCTTGAGTTGACTTTTGTGCAGGGTGAGAACTAGGGTCTTAGTTTCATTCTTACACATATGAATATCTAGTTCTCTCAGCACCATTTGTTTAAAAGGCTATCTGCTCCAACATATATTTTTGGCACCTTTATCAAGTATCATATGACTGTAACTATGTTGGTTTGTCTCTGTGAAATCAGTAGAAGACCGGAAATAAATAAGATTAGAGTCAAAATCAATGGAATTGAGAATAAAAATGATTCAAAGGATCAATGCAACACAGAGTTGGTTCTTTGAAAGATAAACAAGGTTGATAAGCCCTTAGTCAAACTCACCAAAAGAGAGAGAAGACCCAAATCAACAAAATTAGAGATGAAAAAGGGTATCACCACACAGACACTTCAGAAATCCAGAAGATCATTAGAAACTATTTTGAAAATTTATACTCCAACAAACTGCAAAATCTAGACAACCTTGACAGGTTTCTAGACACATATCACCTCCCCAAATGGAAGCAGGAAGATATAGAAAACCTAAACAGACCAATAGCAAGCAGTGAGATTGAAGCACCAATTCAAAGCCTTCCAACAAAGAAAAGCCCAGGACCGGAGGGATTCTCAGCTAGAATTCCACCAGCATTTTAAGAGACTAATGCCATCGTGTCTTCCTCAAATTATGCCATGAAGTTGAAAGGCAGGGAACACTCCCAAATATATTCTATAAAACCAGGATCACCTTGATGTGAACACCAGACAAAGACACATCAAGAGAACAAAGTTACAGACCAGTATCCCTGATGAACACAGATGTAAAAATCCTTAATAAACTGGATGCAATGGCTCACGCCTGTAATCCCAGCGACTCAGGAGGCTGAGGCAGGAGGACTGCAAGCTCAAAGCCAGCCTCAGCAACTTAGTGAGTCCCCAAGCAACTTAGTGAGACTCTGTCTCAAAATAAAAAATAACAAAAGGGCTGGGATATGGCTCAGTGGTAAAACACCTTTGGGTTTAATCTCTGGTAACCACTCCCCAAATTAAAAAAAAAAAATATTATCCACATTCAGAAACACAGAAAGAAGAGAGTACAATATGGTCAAGTGGGTTTTATTGCAAGGAGCCAAGTTTGGTTCAACATATGCAAATCAGAAAATGTATTTCACCACAAACAACAGGATTAAGGACAAGAATCATATGATCATCTCAATAGATGCAGAAAAGGCCTTTGACAAATCCAACTCGGGGTCTTTTATGCCTTCAACCTGTTTCAATTAGTTATTATTATTATGTATTCAAATTTGTCAGTAACGAACCTCTTAAAATCGGCTCCTTTGCCCTCTGGAATTATTGAAAGGAATTCTTACACTTCTCTAACAGTGTATTTCTAAACTAATTATAACTTTGGTCTTCCTCAAGATGTGGAATCAATTACCCTCTTGTAAGTGTTGGTAATCTTCTGTCACCGAGGGAAGAGTACCAAGAGATCAAAGTGTGAGGACACATGAGAATCAAAGGGGTCAAAGCACTGCTGCTTTTGGTGAATCACTTTATTTTTTTGGGTATTTAATCCACATGCACTTTACCACTGAGCTACATCCCTAACCCTTTTTTTTTTTTTTTTTTAATTTTAAGATTTTGTGACATGGTCTTGCTAATTTGCTTAGGACCTTGCTAAATTGCTGAGGCTGGCTTTGAACTCCTGCCTCAGCCTCCCCAGCTGCTGGAATTACAGGCATGTGCCACCATGCCTGGCTGGTAAGTCCCTTTTGATATTGACTGGATTCATGATTACGAATTCAGAGTTCTAATTTAACTTGTTTCTTATTTTCTTTATATTGTAGCTTTAAACCACCAAGACATTTGCCCTTTTTGAAATCTGACACCTTTCATCTCTCAGCTTTAGTCTCCCCTGAGAAGTGACTATATTCTCAGCCTTGTTAGGGAGTGGAGGGGGGAATATCCATGAATTCTTACATTCTTGTTGTGCAAGTTAGCTCAAATGAGCTTCTACTTTTTTTCTTTTTAATATATTTTTAGATGTTATAGACATTTATTTTATTCATTTATTTTTTGTGGTGCTGAGAATCGAACCCAGTGACTCACGCATGCTTAGGCAAGCACTCTACCACTGAGTTACAACCCCAGCGCTGAGCCTCTACTTTTTGCAACCAAGATCTTAACAAATACAGGCTTATTAACTAAGAATAAGTGTGAGAAATCTGATAGATGGGTTAGAGGCTGAGACTTACCAAGATTTGCAAAAGTTCTAAGGAAAAAAGGAACAAAATTCTATTTATCATTGTGCGTCACAGAAAAAAAAGAGGAAAAGCTAATAGGGAAGAGAAAAAACTGTGAAGGAATACTATTTTCAAGCTTGAACAGTGGTGAAGAAGAAAGAGCTGAAATCCACATGGGATCACCTAACTTTTCTTTCTTTCTTTTCTTTTTTTTTGTGGTGCTGGGGATTGAACCCAGGGCCTTGTGCTTGTGAGGCAAGCACTCTACCAACTGAGCTGTATCCCCAGCCCTGGGATCACCTAATTTTAAATGAGTTTAAAATTATCTAGAATATACAAATTGTGTCTCTGGATACAAAGGATGGCTGGACTATTATCAGGAAGGAGCCCTGGGATGCAAGGGGGAAACTAGAGAGAGAATAGAAGTATTTGTACTTCAGACTTAAAAACAGTTTCGAAAGCTGGCATTGACCATAGCAAGATGGTGGAAGAACTAGTTCTAGGGATGATTTGTGCCTTCATAGAAGATGGGTATGTGATCCCGGCATGGCTTAATAATAGGTGATCATGACTGAAGAGCCTTCTGTATTTACTTTTTTTAAACTTACAGAAGTCTTTTAAAACATACATTGGGCACTTGAATTTCAGGAAGGGATTTGATAATATCTCTCATGACATTCTTAGGAAGATGAAGGAGAAAGTTGGCAGGTTAAAGGTAAAATTAGGGCAGACGTGTAACTGGTTGCATGTACCAATGGGCACTCATCAGTGGGTTGACGTCTGTTGGAATACTCAGTTGAAAGACTGAAAGAAGCATTTCTTCCAGTACTGAATAAAGATAATAAAGCCCCACTGCCTTTTCTGTCATTTCATACCAGCCCTGTCCAATAGAAATAGCTGCAGTGATGGAAATGTTCAACATCTGCACTGTCCACTGATCACCTGTAGTTATCTGAGCATTTGAAATGTGGGTAGTATATCAGAGGCACTGAAGTTTTTGTATTTTATTTTTAATTATTGTAAGCTTAAATAGCCAAATGTGGCTATGTGATGGTACAGCATAGCTTTGTACTGCCTCCAAATTTTTCATGAAACACATAGAAAGTATATATTTTACTAAGAGGTATCTGAAGTTTCATTTGATAAATTCATAAAACTGTTTGCTATGATGATCTTTAACTGTTTTATAGCTATTTCCAGGTGAGAAAAATGAGGCCTAAAGGTGTTGAATGATTTGTTCAGAATCATACAGGTATAAGCAGAACAAGAAATGAAAATGATGGCTGTTTGAATTCCAGTCAATGCATGTATCCCCTATTATAGAAAATAACCCTTTACGGGTATATGCGTGTGTATAAGGTGTTACCTTCCAATGGCCAAACACTGACCATTTTTCCTATATTTTTTGATATTAAATAAACAGAGATAGAATTTTTAAGTCAATACAGTGGCTCTTTGTAGATAGATATTCCTAAATATGGAATCTCGAAGTTTTTCTCTTTTGGTTGTCAAGGCCAAAGCTAATTAACATTTGCTTCCAATGAATACAAGTGTATCCTTTTGGATAAGCCTATTTTTAGGTCCCTGAACTTCAGTGTTGATTTCCTCTCTTTTGTTTTCTCCATCCAATTAAAAAATATATTATTTAGGACTTCGGCACAGTGCGAATGTATTTCTGAGAAAAGAAAGCGGTGACCCGCTGCTGTGTAAAATTGCAGCAAGAAATCAACAGGGAAGGGATTAGAACAATTAAAATCTTAGATTCACAAAGGGAGGAAATGAAGTCTGATTAATGAGATTTGCAGTCTGTATTTATAGGAAGGAGAACAACATTGTGTTTCAAATGTTATTTGTACCAAACTGAGCTCATTATCTTCTCCTACTCCTCAAGACACAGGAAAAGTCTTCCTTCTACTATGGAATTAAATAGGCATATGCATGCTTTTACAGTTTCTTAAGGATGGAATTGCAGAGTCTTGATGCTTTTTTAAAGAAAAATCTGTTTATTCTGTCTCCCCATGTGTAGGGAGCTGATCTGTAAAGCTAATGTGATCATAAGTGGGATCTTTATTTTCCAGAATGAAGAGGGGGAAACAAATAAAAGAAATTGATGTAGTTTCTGAGTGGTTATTGCTTTATCCAAACTTTCTTGCTTAATTTATCAGCAGGATTCTCAGTCATTCTTATGACCAAATGAGCAGAACTTCCAGAAAAGGAATTGAATCCGAAAAGTGCCAAGATGGATGTAAAGATGGGGAAAGCTGTCTAGATCCCAAAGAGACCATCACCACACGGTCAGTCATTGGCCGCGTCGCCATCTCTGATCCATGTCTGTTGGGCTGCTGAACCTCCCACTCTGAAATCTGCCTCTTCTCATCCCATATACACCATAAGCCAGAAGAAGACCTGAGAGAGTGTGCAGTCCACTTTCCACAATGCACAGAGAAGACTGAGGTGCCAACAGCGGAAGCAGTTTCCCCATGTTGGTACAGAATGTTAGGACAAGGTTGGGACCAGAATGGTGGTCTCGTAATGGCCCATCCAGGGGTCTTTCCCCTCTGCTATGCTATTTTTCTACTTCTGCTTACCACAAAAGTTTGAAAATGCCCTCATTCTTCCTTCCAACTGTTTGATCAATACAGCAACTACTATGCAGGGATTTCATTCCAAGCCTTGTCAGCAGTTGTAGCTGGGAAGCAGGAAGGATGTTTTATGGAAAATGGCTTGCTTTCTACAGATAACGCTGGAAACAAAAACAAAAAACAAAGCAAAACCAAACTCAGCAAAACTTTTGGATGCCATTTAGCTGCTCCCTCTCAGTCTGATCTTCAGCAATATTTATTCAGTGTCCATTAAATGCAGAATATGGAAGTTAGCTCTCTAGGGGGTTAGGAACAGTCTCTGTTGTACTGTGGTATTCCTCCTGCACCCCAGCCCTCATTCTGAAGATTTGGGTATCAACTAAATGTCAGCTCTACACATACACTATCATTTTTCAAAGTTAGTTACTTTTATTAAAAACAAAATGGAAAAAAAAAACCCTATAATTCCCATTTTGAGAAGATTGAGATCCAAGAATTATGCATGAAAACTAGAGAGTATAAAAAATGATGGAATGAGACAGACATCATTACCCTATGTACATGCATGATCACATAAATGGTATGTATCTACATCATGCACAACCATAGAAATGAAAATTTGTACCCCATTTGTGTTCAATGAATCAAAATGAAGCCTGTAAAAATTTAAAAAATAAAAATAAACTATGGAAAGTTAAAAAAAATGAATATATATATTAGTTCCCATCTTTTGGAATTTATCCGCTGTTTGACTTTGGATAAGCATTTAATTGTTCTGATCTCAGTTGGTTCTTTGTTAAAAATTATGTTCTTTATGAAATTAGGGGCGTGGAAAAAAAACTAGATATATGGAATCTATAATTCTAGGTGATGGATGGGGAAAAAACCCCTCGACAATCAAGTCGAATTCCTTGCAGTTGAGGAAGCACCTCCTTTTATGACTTGGTGCGTAGCCCAGGGTCACAGCATGACCGTATGTTACCTGGATCTGAAGTCGGTTCCAGTGTTCTTCCATAATGTACCTGCTTTTTCTAGTTCAGTCATTTCCCATTGCTGTCATCTACTGGTTACCTGGTGAATGCTGGGTGTGTAAGATTCTTCATCTTATGTCCTCATAATTATTCTGCATCTTCTTAATAAAAAAACAAAACAAAAAACCCCCCAGAAGTTCACAGAGTTTTGGCAGGATGCCCTGGTCATATCATTAGGAAATAGAACCAAAATTCGGATCCAAGAACACCTGACATCACACTGTGACTGTTCCTGGCGCCACGGGTTTGGGGCCTTGCTGAGTGTGACCTGCTCAGAAGGGGCCTTGCCCGAACATCCTCCTTAGAGCATCCTGGAAACCCCTCCTCCAGACATCTCCACCTGGAACCTGCTGTGGGAGAGGGACCCTTTCCTTTTTTGAGTGGCTCTTTCACCTGAGTGTCCCACAGGTGTAATTGTGACTCCAGGTGGCCAGGCAGTATGATGATTATTTTCCCCCCGGGGAACACACAGAAGACGGTATTCCAGGCTGGAGTTGTGCACAACTATCGCAGGTATCCTGTAATTTTAGCTGCCCGCGATTACCTCTTTGAAATTCCTTTTTCTGAAGTGTGTATCCTTCACCAAATTATAGGAAGCTTGAATTACAAATAGACTTTGAGACCTAACAAATTTTTCAGAAAGCAGTGTGTATTAGGTTTGATCTTCCAACAAAATTTATCGTGCCCTACTCGGTGCCAAATGCTAGGCTTGTCACTGAGTGGGCCAATACGAATAATATACAGCCTTTGATTTCAGAAAGCTCACAGTTCAGTGGCAAAGACAGATGTACATATAGAAGTTAGGATATGAAACTGGCAACTTTGTATTTGTGGTATCAGAAGATGGACTTTTGTGACTGGAAATTGGCAGGAAAGATATTATTCAGGAGAATTGCTCCCTGACTCCACTTTCTCTCATCATTTTTTTTTTTTTTAAGGAAGAAACTTTTATTTATTTATCTTTTTGCTTTTTTAATGTTCTTTTTTAATTTTTAAATTTTATTCTAATTAGTTGTATATGACAGTAGAATGCATTTATACATTTTGATAGGTCTTACATATATAGAGTGTAATCTCATTTTTCTGATTATACATATTGTAGGATCACATGGTCATGCAGTCATACATGTACATGAAGTCATAATGTCTGTTTCACTCTACTATCCTTCCTACCCCATACTGCTTCCCCTCCCTTCACTTTCTTCTACCTAATATAAAGTAACTCTATTCTTCCCTATCCCTCCCCACTTATTGTGAATTAGCATCCACATATCAGAGAAAATATTTGGCCCTTGGATTTTTGGGTTTGGCTTATTTCACTTAGCTTGATATTCTCCAACTCCATCCATTTACCAGCAAATGCTAGAAGTTCATTCTTCTTTAGAGCTGAGTAGTATTCCATCTTACGTATACACCACATTTTCTTTATCCATTCGTCTGTTGAAGGGCATTTAGGTTGGTATGCCTACACAGGGGCTGTTTGGTTTGTGAACCAGGAGAGTCTGCTCATTGCTAGATGGTGATGTCAGCCCGAGTATGGGAGGGTGACAGTGTGGCAAGATTGCAGCTGCTTTCTGAACTACAGCCACCCGGGTGGACAGTGTCAGTGGAGTTGTGCAACCTGCGGGGAGTCAGCAGCGAGGGAGCGCTGTCTGAGAATGTGCTGAACGCTGCCTGTGCTATGCAGTCACTTTGGTTAAGTTCTGTTTGTAGCCATTAGCTCCAGTGCTGCAGGGAATGAGAGCACAGGGCCCTGGGAGAATTTTCTTGGTGTGACTTTGTAGAATAGGTAACATCTCATCCAGGCCTTAATGAATTCGTTTTTAGTTGAAGAAGTCAGAGAGGAGAATTCTAGGCAGTGGAACCAGAATAGAGTGATGAAAAGGCCCAATGTCTCCAGGACCAGTAAGAATCCATCGTGCCTGGGACAGAGGTTGTGTGGAATATAGGTTATCATCAGATTATGAAGGCCAGAAAAGAACATGGTCCTGATAAGGAGAAATGGAAGGTTGTAGGCAGGAGAGGATGTGATTAGATGTGGTTTTTAGAGGGACTGCAGGCAGTGATGCAGAGGATGGACTGAATAGCAAGAGAATGGCCCATGAAGAGAACTGATAGGCCTAAGCTAAGGTGGAGAGGGAGGCTGGGTCAAAAGCTCTGTCTGCTCTGGAGGTCAAGGAAGGAGTTGGGAATGATCCCATGGATTCTAGCTTGGTCTGTGCTCATGCTGGATGAGAAATGGAGACTGATTGGATTTGGGATTTGAGGGGTGGAGGATAGTGTGTAAATAATGAGTAGAATTTTGCACATGCTTAGTTTGAGGTGTTTGTTGGGTGTTGGATGAAGATATGAACAGATGGAACTGTAGCTCCTGGGATGGAGATTTGACTGTCATTGGCTTAAAATGGCAACTGGAACTTGGGAGCAAGGTCATCCATCAAGAAGGTATGGAGTAGGGCTGGGATTGTGGCTCAGTGGTAGAGCGATTGCCCCCCATGCGTGGGCACCAGGTTCAATCGTCAACGCTACATAAACAAATAAAATAAAGGCATCGTGTCCATCTACAACTAAAAAATATGTAGAAATTAAAAAAAAAGAAGATATGGAGTAAAAAGAGAATAACTGAAGCTGGAACATCAAAGTTTAATGTATTGTAGAAGAAAACCCAGTAGTAGCCAGGTGTGGTGGTGCACGCCTGTAATCCCAGCAGCTCAGGAGGCTGAGGCAGGAGGATTGAGAGTTCAAAACCACCCTTGGCAATGGTGAGGCACTAAGCAACTCAGTGAGACCCTGTCTCCAAATAAAATTTAAAAAAATAGGGCTGGGGATGTGACTCAGTGGTCGAGTGCCCCTGAGTTCAATCCCTAGTACCAAAACCAAACAAATGAAAACACCAGCAATAATGATGTTGAATTCTTAGAGAAGGAGAAGCAGAGGAGAATGCCATACTAGAAACTGAGGTAGAATTGATGTATTTAATAATAGTCACAACTTAATATATTTATTTCTGTTTCAGACAGAGCAGAAAACCAAAGTAAAATCAGGGGAGAGAATCATATGTAAGTTACATTTTTTTTCCTTTTTCTTTTTTCTTTTTTGGGTTTAGGGGATTGAATGCAGGGGCACTTACATCCCCAGCCCTTTTTATATATTATTTAAAGACAGGGTCTTACTGAATTGCTTAGCACCTCGGGCCACTATGCCCAACTGTAAGCTACACTTTTGAGTTCTAACTCCATGTTCCAAAATTTTCCATGTTTTCTCAGGGAGTTCTCATGTCAGGTTCATGAACTAGGCATGATTGTCCTCATTCTTGATAAAGAATTGAAAACTCAGAGAGATTGTAAATGTTACCCACTGAAGAGGAGAGGCTGATGGAGTAACCAGGGCCTTCTGACTCCATGTCCAGAGCTCTGTCTACCAGGCCACCTCTTTGATCCTAAAGTAGATCAAGAAATAACCAAAGACACATCAAGGAAAGAAAATTTTAGGCCAATATCCCTAATGAACATAGATGCAAAAATCCCTAACAAAATTTTAGCAAATCACATACAAAAACATATTAAAAAGATAGTGCACCATGATCAAGTGGGTTTCATCCCAGGGATGTTGGTTCAACATCCGGAAATCTGTAAATGTAATTCACCACATCAACAGGCTTAAAGTTAAGAACCACATGATTATTTCAATAGATGCAGAAAAAGCATTTGATAAAATACAGCACCCCTTCATGCTCAAAACACTAGAAAAAATAGGGATAGTCGGAACAATCTCAACGTTATAAAGCCTATCTATGCTAAGCCAACGGCCAACATCATTCTAAATGGAGAAAAACTGAAAGCATTCTCCCCCAAAATGGGAACAAGGCAGGGATGCCCTCTTTCTCCACTTCTATTCAACATCTATCCTTGAAATTCTAGCCAGAGCAATTAGACAGACTAAAGAAATAAAAGGGATTCGAATAGGAAAAGAACTTAAACTATCACTATTTGCAGATTATATGATTCTATATTTAGAGGAGCTAAAAAATTCAACCAGAAAACTTCTAGAACTCAAAAATGAATTCAGTAAAGTAGCAGGATATAAAATCAACACTTATAAATCTAATGCATTCTTATTCAAGTGATGAATCCTTTGAAAGAGAAATTAGGAAAACTACCCCATTCACAAT
>JAJEJO010003277.1:0-20815 GCA_020662805.1 Glaucomys volans | reverse complement strand
ACAAGATGCAGGTGGGGGTCTCATTATCTTTTCTGGGCCATTTTCTGTATTCTTTTAGTTAACCCTCTCCTACCATTTAACTCTTTCATGTCCTTTTGCCTGAGCGACTCTTACATTTCCCCCTTTTCTTGGTCAGTCTCTAATCCTAGAGACCATCTGAGTCACCCAGGGCTGTGTATTGCCTAATTATCATTAATTTAACATTTCCTATCCTTTCTTGTACAAAGCCTATGATTCTGTTAAGTATACAGGGTCCTATAGTTAAAATCAGAAGCAAAATAACCAAAGGAGCAGCCAAAGCTGATAACAGGGTGGTCAGCCAGGGGGATTGGGTGAACCAAGACTCAAACCATCCTCTTTGGGTCTCTCGTTCAAGTTGTCATTCCTCCAGGCATTTTCTTAACTTAGTCACAGATTCTTTGACCACTCCAGAGTGGTCAGCATAAAAGCAACATTCCAATTTGGTCCCGGTGGTGGTGCCAGCTTGAGGTGGTTTAGGAACTTAACTGCTTGCTGTAAGGAAAGTGGGCAAAGACCGATCTGGCTGCTTCTGAGCTGGAAGGGGGCAAAGTGGGGGGCAAGCAGTTGAGTTCCTTTTTAGAAATCTGGTCAATTGAGGGGTCCAACATAGAAGTCTGCTTGGGGAAGAGCAGGTTGTAAAGTCATCTGGGGGATGGGTGCTTCTATGAGAGAAACAAAAGACATGAGTACCAAAATGAGATTAACACAGAATAAATGTTGCAGCATCTGGAACATGTCAATGAATAGAAATCAATCTCTCACCAGGTGGAAGAACTAAGAAGTTGTTCCTGTAATTAGGCCTAACAAATGCTGGAGGGGTCAAGGCCTTTATTTGGGAACTTTAATATTGGCATGGAAGCACAATTTTTAATTTCAATGTTATTTATGTCCCCAGAAAACATAGTTAAGCTACTTAATGTCATCTGATTTTTGTAAAACATCCTTCTATTGCTATAACTTGTGTTTAGTAGAGATCTCTATATTTCTGTTATTTAGGGCTAGATAATCATGCTATTGGACACAGATTAAGCCTACCTGTGCAGCTTAGAAAGGCCTTAAACTGAGTGAAAATTTCTGACTTTGACAGTTCCTTTTTAAATGCCCAGGAATGACTATATGTTTTGGTTTAAACTGTTTTGCTAGGTGTTTAAGATCAAGCTGGTCAAACTGACCTGTTTCTGTCTTTTAAGAGTCAGCTAAGTTCCCACAGGGGTCACTCGTGGAGAGTAGCTTCTTAGTTCCTTTAGTGCCATAGGCTAGGTAGGGTCGGTCTCCTTGATGAGGTGAGGTTGCTTCCCGTGGAAGCATTAGGGATGTCTCTCCCTTTTGCAATGACCCTCCTCCATAGCAGGTGCACTGATTGGCTTTCATCCTCTAGTGAGTCTCGTCAATCTCCCTGGTCGGAAGGTTGTGTGACCCAGAGTTGCAAAGCTCTTTTGAGAAGCTCTCCTTTTCCCTGGATTCAGGCTGACTCTGAGGGCAAGAGCCAAAGCTGGTTTTCTTGGCCCTCCTGTGTTAATCTTGATCTCTAAGCTTGATCTTAAATATCCAGCAAGCCAGTCTCACCAATCACAAAGTAAGAGTACTGGGCTTTAACTTCAATGTCTAATTGGGGTTTATATTATCTCATCTGCTCTGTAGGTGATGGCTTAGTATCTCAAATTAATTTAGGTTTGTTCTTGAAGCAGTACTTTTTAAAACATTAATCAGGCAGTTGTAGAGCTTACAAGGAAAATACAAAGTAGAATTAACAACAGTAAAAACATATCTAGTTTGTGTAATAGTCATCTTATATTCTGCCTGAGCTATATATTATATTCCCTGTTTGAGGTCACAGTATTTTACAGCAAACATTCTTTTGACTATAACTGTAAACGAACTAAAGTTTGTCTTATATTGGAGCTACTCTGACATGCAGCAGTTTGGGAGGCAGAGCCTTATCTCAGGTAAGGCAGGGCTCTTTACAATTTAGGTAAAGTGTCTTAGTTCTGAAGCTGATTTTTGCCTCCTCTTTGAACATCATTTTAGTTTCTAACTTTCCTTTTGTGTAGCAAAGTGACCAAATGCTTTCATGTTTCATGATATTAACCTCTAAACAATCAGGCTCTCACTAACTTTTAAATACATTTGCATTTAAATTTTGATCTCAATGTGAAAAGTAACAAATTTACATATACCCTATTGATAACAGGTCCTGTTATATAGAACATTAAATGATAAAATAAGTCCCCAATAAAATTTGCTATTTCTATAAGTTTAAAATTACCATTACAGACAAGTTTAGTTTGGAGAACAGCAGCTTAATAAATTTTCTGCTCTAAAGACTTGTGTACCTGGAAGATTCAAACACATTAATATACAAAGAAAAGTAATAGCACAATTATCTTGATGTTACCCAAATTTAGTTTTTTTCTTTAAGAAAGAATTTAGACTCTGTAAATTAATGTTTAAGAAACCCTTGTTAATTTAACATATAGATTACACACTTTAGTCTATATCAGTCCATTAATATTTGACCTTAAGGGAAAACCTTAAAGAGTTTTTAATTGACCATCTCATGTACATATAACCAACTTAGTCATACACAAACTTGGTAAAATTTGTCCTTTACTTACAGACTTTCTTAGCACTTACTTAGACTCTCATGTCACAGAAAGACTTTCTTACCCAGAAACATTCTTTTTCCTTCTACTGAATATGTTTCCACACCTAGAACCTTCTATTTTCTCTTTCATATCTGTTGACTCCTTTTGTTTGTATTTTGAAACAACTCTTAGGAAATTTCTGAATTTAGATGAATTATTCCATTTTAATAAGATGAAATATTTTATTATTTATAGTTCTTTAATTGAATCACACTTGAAACCTTTGGATTCCTTTGTATGTAGAATGGTACCTGTTATGATTTCACTTAGTAACCTTGTTTGTAGTGATGGACACAAAGCAATCCCAAACCCTTTATTTTAATCAATCTATTAAAAAAACAACAATAATATTTTAAGTATGTTACCCAATGGAATTCAAACATTAAGAGTACTCGATGCTATTCAACAGCATTTTAACTTAGCAGATTAACCAGATGTCTCTAACAAGCACCTTTGATTAATCCTATACACATCACATCTAATTTACTTATTTTACTGTAAAAACCAAGATATCAGACATGTATATTTAACAGTATCTGCCATCTCCTGTTGAAGAAAAATCCTAGAAATAATTGATTAATATTAACTAACGTTTTATAGACATTTTTATTAGTTTGACCACTTAGACACTTGTGAGTTAAGAAATTTAAAAACATGTTACCTTTATTGGTTTACCCAATTTAAATTGAACCTTTTTATTCACATGAATTAAAGTTGTATCCACTCTTAATTTTATTATCTTTGAGATCTCTTTATGTCAATTTACTATGTACATAAATTTTGGACACACAGAAGACAAGACAACACCAACACATATACACAAATAACTTTTAATTTTTTGTACGTGAATTTCCATTGTAATGTTATCGATCAAAAATAACTCTAGAGTTGAAAATAACTGATCAAAAAGTATTAAACTAGTTATGTAAGATTGAAATTGTGGAGCTCCAAAAACATAACATTTAAGAAAAACAAAACAAGAGTCCTAGGAGAAAAAATGATAATGGCCATTAATTATTTTAGTAAAGCACTGTATAATTTACTTTTGCTGGAGTTCAAGTAAAAGACTCTTTTAGGTCTTTTTTTTTTCTAGGGTTTGAGACTGGTCTCCTACTGGGCCTTGACTTCTTTTATTTACATTTCAGTGTAAGCCTTGACTTGAGATCTGGTTCCAGCAGAAACTTGTTGCCTAGGGCATTTTAACCATTTTTTTTTTTCTTCAAGACAGGTTTGAATGTTGAAGAAAATTATGAGATCTTGTTTTTCATTACTTTTGAGAATGAAGTTACTATGCTAAGCTTATTACTGATATGCCATTTGTTATTGACTTGGTTTGTCCATGGCTGCCTATCCAGTATTTGAGGGTCAATATCTTTAGGATTATTTTCCTCTCAGTGACAAACAGGCTAAATCTTGCTCCATAGATAAGCTAAGGACAGGGGCTCGAAGTAAGGTCTCTTTTTAATATTTCTGGGGCAGAAATATTCACCTATGGTGGTTATTTTCCTGTCCTCATTTGTGGGTTCCTTTAGACAGTTGCAATCCTAAGTTATAAACCTGTTGATGGCATAATTAAGCTCTATTTTTTTGAGTTCTTATCATTTCTATTAGCTAAGAAGTTTAGGACCTCTGTAATGGGCTTTTGTTATTCCTCCTGGGTGGAGGCACATAAAGGATGCTATTTACATATTGTAAAACATTTACAGGTGATTTATCTCTGAATTTTGTTAAGTCCTAGGGTCTGTCCAGAACAGGACTATTTTATATCCTTGAGGCAACTCCGTCTAAGATAGTTGAGATTTGTTATCTGTTTCCTCAAAGACAAATAGATATTACAATTGGGAGTCTGGAGGCATGTAAAAAGCATCTTTAAAGTTTAACACAGTAAATCAAGCAGCAGCTGGAATTCAACATAACAAAGTACATGGAATAAGAACTACAGGGTGAAGAGAAATTACTGCTTCATTAGTTATGCTAAAGTTCTGGACTAGGCATTATTCCCATTAACTTTTGAACTCCTAAAATGGGTGTACTGCATGAGCTGTTGCAAGGCATTAAAAGTTTCCATCCTGAGGTTTTGAATGACCTTTAATGGCCCTTTTTGTTTTAAAGTTCCTTTCTTTTTCTTTTGATTTCCATTATAAAAATGGAAGATGCAAGCTGGAGAAGATCATCTAGGGATTGATCAGACCATGTGCCAATTTTGTAGTCTCCTCTAAATGGTTGTCGCTGACTGAATACTCATTATCCCAGGTCTTTCTTTTAATCTCACAACCTGAATTCCTAATGTTTGATCGGCAAGGGAAGGGAAACATCCAGGAGGGAGTGGATGTGGCGGGAGTGTGGTAAGGCCCATATGGAGGCAAAGGTCATTGGCACTTTCCCTCAGTGCCATCTGTCAACCGATCACCCTAGATACCACTTAGGGTAGTCGAGAGGGGAGTCCAGAGAAGGAACCTTTGAGATTTTGCCTGAGAGTAGCCCGGGCCAGAGAATCTCGCAGTTCCTCCAACCCCTTTTTCCTCCTCCACGCATCCAAGGTGGATCAGGATTCAGGACACTGTGTACTGGTGGCAATTGCTCTCCGGGCCTGGACAGAAAAGTAGGAAACAGCTTCAGCAAAGCCCAACATGCTTACTCTGCATAGAGCAGGTGATTGGAATTTGCTTAGGCTGGGAAACCTTTCACCCGAGTCTTGAAGGATGGCGGCTGCACTAACTGCATTTAAGTAGCCGACGGATGCCCATTTTGCCCTCCAGAAAGAAAGAGACAGAAAGATGCACCTCAAACAGATGTGGGGTGCAGGGTGTGTGAGGAAGCTTACCTCGGTGTAAATCTCGCTGGGGCCCCCAAATGTTAACAAACAATTCAAATGGTGCACCGGTCTGATTGTTCTGGCAAGAGACTTACTGATTGTTCTGGCAACAGAGTCACTGTTTCAGAACCTACTGCAAAAGAGACATTCAGGCATCCCTGGAGTCCTCCCACCACTGGGGTGTCCCCCAGGGTTGTGACCTGTGGTTCCAGGACATGTCTATCCACCACAGTTGGGGAAGGCTCATGCCTTACACTCGACAGTCACAGCAATGCCAGACCCCGACAGAACTTGAACAGAAAATCCCAAATATAGGCGCCTTACTTACCCCCAGAAGAGCCTGTTGAAGATGACTGGGGCAGCAGGGAAATCTCAGTGGGACCTCCAAATGTTAGGGTTGAGACAACTACCGCCTGTGAAGGAAGACTCCAAGAGACCTTCTCATGCAACACCCACAGGGTTTATTGTCCAAGCATGCTTGGGGCTCACTACATGTCCTAACCACAGGACAGGGGCAGAGAGCCCCAAGCCAAAGTATGGCAACCTTTTTATAACAGTAAGCAAATGGGCAGTTTCCTTGGGTGAGCATTTTATGGTTCTACTAGCACCTTGGTGATGTCTACACAAGGTTAGCTGAGCAATTTATGGTTTTATTAGCAACTTGGTGATGTTTACACAAGATTAGCTCCCAAGCTCAGTTCCCCTTATCTGTCTCAGTCACAGAATTACAACAAGATGCAGGTGGGGGGTCTCATTATCTTTCCTGGGCCTTTTTCTGGCTTTTAGTTAACCCTTTTCTACCATTTAACTCTTTCATGTCCTTTAACCTGAGCGACTCTTACACAAACAAGGTTACTAAGTGAAATCATAACAGGTACCATTCTACATACAAAGGAATCCAAAGGTTTCAAGTGTGATTCAGTTAAAGAACTATAAATAATAAAATATTTCATCTTATTAAAATGGAATAATTCATCTAAATTCAGAAATTTCCTAAGAGTTGTTTCAAAATTCGAACAAAAGGAGTCAACAGATATGAAAGAGAAAATAGAAGGTTCTAGGTGTGTACAATGTCAATCAAAGCAGCTCACCCATCCTATGCATAGCATTAGGGAAAGACCAGGCAGACACCCATCACAGAACCTCTTAGCATGATAACAGGGTAAATTTTAATGACCTGGGGAAATTCATATGTGGAAATGGTGAGTGATACAGCGGGCAACACAATTTATCAAAGCTTAATTCAACTTTATTCCAAATATATATGTCCATGCATATAAGGAAAAAGATGGGAGGAAATTCTTAAAAATGTCAATGGTAGTTATGAGTGAGCTTTGGGAATTAAATATTCTTTTTCACTTTCATACAAGGCTCAGATTCTCAAACACAAGTAGGTATTAGTTTCATTTTATAGGTTGATATACATTTTAGTTATCAAAGTAATTCATGCTCATTGGATAGCTAGAAGGTTCCTAACTCCCCTCTTCTCATCTTCAAACCCTAGTGTTTAAAAGTAAGATAAGCAGCATTCAGTTTTCACTCTCAGGGATCATTTTTATTTATCTCTGATCTGAATCCTGCTTGCAATCTTGGTTGATTTCTTAAGTAAAATATAAGCTCGCCTTCACAGTTGTGCACACATGCTCATGCACATCTGCTTCCCCCTCTCCAAGGAATGTACACATGCAAGATTTCACCAAGTTCCAGATCAAAATACTAAGGAAAAATAGATAATATTGAACATGTAAAGGTTTTTTTAACCTTGCCATTGTACTAAGCATTGTAAATCACCTAATCTATGGTATTATTATAGTGATAATTTAGGATATGGGAAGATGTGCATAGGTTGTATGCTGTGCCATTTTATATTAGGAGCTTGAGCAACCGAGTTTTGGTGTCTGTGGGGAATGGTGTCCTGGACACACACACACACATACTAACACACACTCTTGCACATATATGAACTTTCTGCAACTTTCCTTGAAGAACATCTTTTGGCCATCTTTTCACGGCAGGATTGTGGATCCACCCCATCATTGTTCACTGCCATAAAGTATTGCAAACTATGCAACTAGCACAAAACATCATTAATTTAGTATTGAAACAAGTATCAAGTTTGAATTGTTATACTTCCCAAAAAGATTCTCCAGTGCCATCCAGAGAGTCAGCCCCACCCTAATCCCCCCTCCCTATAGCCCAACCCTAAACCCTCCCATGCCCTATAGCCCCACCCTAATCCTTTCTCGTGCCCTATAAAAGTTGGCAAGAACAGAATTAACGTGCAATTTCCCAGCACCCCGCTTTTATGAGTAAGGGCAATTGTCACTGGCCAGCTAAAATAAAGGCTTCTTTTGCCTTCACGTGATCGGCTTGGATGATCTTATTTTCTTTGGGTCCGGCATTTGGAGGTCCCACTGAGGTTAATTTCTCCAAGCTCTCATGCCTAAATTAGCCTCCTATTGCGGTTGCTTGGGAGCCTCCACCCTGAGTAGAGGGGAGGTCATGAGAGACATGCCTCAGCCTCACTCTTGGGGGGACTGCAGCCCATCTTCAGGACGCCCTTCTAAACGAAGCCACCTGTTATCCTGTTTCGGTGAGACTTAATCTGTATCTGGGGGACGTGGTTAGACTGGACACAGTTGCTCATACCAGTCCCAGGACAGGGTGGACGTCGCTCCTGTCCACTGGTGGGCCTCCTCATGAGGCCTAGTCTGGTAGGCCACGTGGGGCCTAATCTGGTTGGTCATTGTCTGTCTGTGTTTGTCTTGTTAGTCTGGTCTGGGCCACGTGGGGTCTGCTCGGCTCGGCTGCCAGCCGGCATAGCTGCCGCATGGGGTGTAATCTACTCAGCCGACGCGTGTGGTTTAGGCCTAGTCCAGTAAGCCTCTGTGTGGAGTTTGGTAGGACCTCCATGTGCGACCAGTCTGGTAGGTCGCCCCCCCCACATGCCCCGGGGGCAAGTCATGGAACACCAGGATTTCCCCCATTGTCTCGAGCCTACCGGGAGCTGGGGGTTCTGTTGCTGCTGCTGTGGATGCCGCCTGCCTCATGGCACAGCACCCACGCATGGCGGGGCACGGTGATGCCCGCTGCAGGTGGAGCAATCCATGGGAAGGGCCCAACTCTCGGCCAGAGTCGCTTTCACCACTTGCCCCCTGGGTGTCCGGGCCATTTGTGTTTTCTGTGTTTTCTTCCTTGCTTTCTGTGTCACATCTCTTCAGGACAGTCTACTATGGGACATAGTCAGTCAACCACGTGCCCCACTGTTCTAACTTGTTTTTATAGAAAGTTTTCAGGACTTCCAAGAACATGCCACTGACCACGGATCTTTTGTTAAAGGATGTAACTTAAGAAAGTTTTGTAAATCAAAATGGCCTATTTTTGAGGTTGATTGGGGCCCTCAGGACATTGGGTGGCCAAACCATCAGGACCTGGTGCCTTTCATTCAAATTTAAATTATGGCTTAAGCATTGCCTTTCAGATTCCGTGTCCTCTAGTTCCAGAACTAGGAGAGGCTGCACCGGTTTAATGGCTGAGGCCAGACCAAAGGTAAATACAGGCGCTGCTCCCAATTCCTCAAGACTCAGGTAACTCAGCCAAAAGCCATTTCCAAATCCAGGGACCAAAGGAGGGAAAAGATGGCTCCGGGGGCACCCACCCTCTCTCGCACCCAAGGGGGAGGAGGAACCAGGTCCAACCCCCCCCCAGTGTTACAGCACCCCCACAGCGAATTGTTTTACAATATGTAAATGTCATGTGCCTCCACCTAGGAGGAATAACAAAAGCCCATTACAGAGCTCTTAAGCATTCAAACCCTGTCCTGATAAAAATTGTTAAAGTGCCTGAGATATCAGGTTTCTGCTGGAACCAAATCTCAAGTAGAACTTATATTGAAATGAAAAGAGAGGAAGCAAAAAGCCCAGTAGGAGACCAATTTCCAATCCCCCCAAAAAAACCAAAAGAGTGTTTTATTTGAGAATACTTGCTGAGCTCATAAACTAACAGCATTCGAGTATTCAACTTAGATTTTTGAACATCTTGTTACATTGCAATGGAGAAAAACCTACAAGGTCTTTTTTTAAGTGTATATTGTGTCCAAAATTCATGTACATGATATTAGAGGTTAACATGGAGCTAAAAGAAAAACTGGATCCAGGTATATTTGATTCACAAGATTAAAAAGGTTCTGTTAGGTCTAATTGGGCGGCTGCAGGGGGAGGGAGCATGGTCACCTAGCAACACACTGTGCCAGAAGTGACCAATGAGGCAGACCTGCTGACCCTGACGTCCACCTTGGGTCCACCTTTTCCTGGGCAGAACCCCTTGACCCCCTTCCTCTGTATAAAAACCCTGAGCAGCCAAAGCCACGTGTGATTTCTCCTGGCTCTCCCACCCCGACTTTCACCCCGGGGGGGGGGGCTGGCGATTTCGCCCGGGACACACATTCCAATAAAATCAAACTACCACTATTGTCTGACTCTGGCGAGTGCATTCCTTTTTGCCTGCTGCCGCCTTCGGGAGCTTTACCCGCCGGGGTCCTCCCGTCACCCTTTCATGAGTTTTACAGGTTCAATTTAAATTTGGTAAATAAATGAAGGAAAACCTTTTCTAACCTCACAAATCTCTAGGTTGTCAATTAAAAAAATGTTGATGTCTATAAAATGTGTAATATCAATTGTTTTTTTAAGGACTCTTCCACAGGAAAGAGATGGCAAATACTATTCAAAATACTTGTCCGATCTTGGTTATTACAGTAAAATAGGTAAATTAAAGTTAATATATTACATCTTAATTCCATGGGGTAACATGCTTTAGCATTATTGGTGTTTTCATGGATTGGAAAATAAAGGGATTTGGAATTGTTTTGTATCATCCCTGAGAGCAAGGTTACTAGGTGAAATCCTAACAATTTATCTAAATTCAGAAATTTCATAGGTGTTGTTTTAAACTAGGAACAAGGAAGGAGTCAACAGATGGGAAAGGGAAAGTGGAAAGTTCTAGGTATGAAAATATTTTCAGTAAAAGGAAAAGGAAAATACTTCTGGGTAAGAAAATCTGTGTGTAAGTAAAGGGCAAATTCCAACAAGTTCTTGTGTAACTAAGTAGTTATATGTGTTGTACCCAAGGAAATAAAGTCATCCAAGCCAATCATGTAAAGCCAAAAGAAGCCTTTTATTATTATTTTAGCTGGCTAGCGATGACCTCCCTTACCCCTAAAAGCGGGGTGTGGGGAAAAAGTGCGCCAGGTCTTTCTTTGCCAACATTTATAGGGCGTGGGAAAGGACCAGGGTGGGGGTATAGGGAGGGGATTTGGGACTGGAGCGGGCTATAGGGAGGGGATTTGGGATTTGGGGTGGGGCTGACTTTCCCAATCAAGATGGAGAATCTCCCTGGGGAACTTGAACATTCTAATCTGTTTTCTGTGGCTATAACATTCCCCACTGGTCTTATCCACATTAACAAATCTTTGTTTAGGAAACCAGTAGTTTTTCAGTTTCCAATTTCCCAGACTCTGATGGATTCTATTCCTCAGTTTGACCAGATCTCTTATTTTTACACTAACTGCCTGTCCTTAATTAGGAACCTTTTCCTGCTATAAGGAGAGGGGGGCGCCAACTGCTCTTGCTGCTTCGAGCTGGAAGGGGGCGGAGTCTGGGGAAGCAGTTTGAAGTTACTTTTAGAAATCTGGTCAATGAGGAGCAGAAGTCTGCTTGGGAAGAGCAGGTTGTAGTCATCTGGGGTGGGTGTTTCTATGAGAGAGAGAAAAAACGACATAAGTACCAAAATGAGATTAATACAGAATAGAAGTCAGTCTCTCACCAGGTGGAAGAACTGAGAAATTGTTCCCATAACAAGGCCTATCAAAGGCTGGAGAGGTTGAGGCCTTTATTTGGGAACTTGAGTTATCAGGTACATTTGCCAAAGAATCTCTCTTTTGTAGCCTCCAGTCCTATTCTAGGGGCTAACACAAGTACATCATAAGTTACATTAAACTATTGTTTCTTTTTAATGCCCAAGATTGTCTATGGTTTGGTTTGGTTTTAACTGTTTTGCTAGGTGTTTAAGATCAAGTTGGTCAAATTGACCTGTTCCTGTCTCTTAAGAGTCAGCCAAGTTCTCACAGGGGTCACTCGTGGGGAATTTGAGAGTCCCATGTTTGGGTGGTGGCAGCTCCAGCATTCGGTAGTTCCCTCATTCCAGCAGCCTCTGCATTCTGGGGCAGGCGGCAGCGTTCCTCCTGGATTCCAGCAGTTCCAAGGCAGTGGCCTCTGCCTTGTGGATAGTTGACAGCTCCCACTAGCCCCAGGAGGGCAGGAGCTAAGCCTGTCTGACTCACTGTTGTCCCTCCTTGTTCTCAGCAATCGTTGCTGCACTTCCAACTCTGGGGAACAAGCTTGGAATGCACGGGTTATTGAGAAGCGTCCATTCAGATTTGGGTTCTGTCCTGGATGGTTCCAAGCTCTGGTGGCATTGGCATCTGTGCCTCAGTGGCTTTTTTGCTCTGGCTATTGCAGTTCCCACAACCTGGAGGCCGATGGCAGCTGGTGTTTTCTTGGCTCTGGACACAGCGATGCCTTCTGTGCAACATAGAAACCAGGCGGTGTCTTTTGTTCACTGTCTGCATGGACGAAAATTCAGTTCTGGCAGCAGCAGCAAAGGCAGCAGTGTTGACCCGGAGTTGCAAAGTTCTGTAGAGAACGTTTCTTGGGGAACTCTTATTCCCTGAATGCAGGCTGACTCTGAGGGCAAGAACCAAAACTGGTTTTCTTGGCCCCTTTATTTTAATCTTAATTCTTAAGTTTGATCTTAAACATCCAGCAATCCAGTTTTACCAGTTACTATTTCGTCTATTTCATAGGTGATGGCCTACTATTCTTCTTCAAAACATTAATTAGGTATCAGCTATAGAGCTTGCAAGGAAAAATACAAAATAGAATTAACAATCTAGTTTGTGTAATGGTCACCCTAAATCCTACCTGAGCTATATACTATATTTCCTATTTGATATCACAGCAATTTTACAACAAAAAACAATCTTTTGAATTTAACTTTAAATGATCTGAAAGCTGACTTATTTTGGAAATATTCTGACTTGTAGCAGGGTGGGAGGCAGACCCTTATTTCAGGTAAGGCAGGGCCTTTTACAGTCTTAGGCAGAGTGTTCCAGGTTTGAAGTTATTTTTGCCTTCTCAGGATATCATTTTACACAGTTTATATGTATTGTTTCCTGAATCTATGTGAATAGTTTTTAACACAATATATTGTATTTAAAACAAATCAAGGAAAAGCTGAGAGCCCTTAACTTCCTTTTGTGTGGTAAAGTGACCAAATATTTTGCTTCATAATATTAACCTTTAAACAAATCAGGCTCTCCCATTTGCATTTAAATTTTGATTTCAGTGTAAAAAGTGACAAATTTACATATGCCCTATTGATAGCAGGTTCTGTTACAGAATATTAAATGATAAAAATTAAGTCCCCAATAAAATTTGCCATTCCCACAAACCGGAATCTACCAACACAGAGAAGTTTAACCTGGGGAACAGCAGCCCGACAAATTCTCTGCTCTAAAGACTTGCATATCCAGAAGACATGGACACATGAATGTACAAAGAGCAACCAAACCTAGTTTTTCAAGGAAAAAAAAACCCTAGGGTCTGCATCATAGCACAATACTCAATCAGTTATTTAACCACAATAAAGAATAAAACTTAAAGAAATCCTTGTCATTTTAACATATTGATTACACTTTGATTTATATTAGCCCATTAACATTTGACCTTAGGGGAAAACTTTAAACAGTTTATTTATCAATCCTTGAAAAAACACCAATAATGCTAAAGCATGTTACCCCATGGAATTTAAGGTATAATATATTAACTCTAATTTACTTATTTTACTGTAATAACCAAGATCAGACGTATTTTCAATAGTATTCTCCATTTCTCTCCTGTGGGAAAGTCCTAAAAAAACAAACAATTGATATTACACATTTTATAGACATCAATATTTTATTAATTGATCACCTAGAGACTTGTGAGGTTAGATTTTTTTTTACCTTCATTACTGTAAGAGTCGCTCGGGCTAAAGGACATGAACGAGTTAAACGGTGGGAAAGAGTTAACTAAAAGAGGCCAGAAAATATCCCAGAAGAGATAATGGGACCCCCGCCTGCGTCCTATTGTAAATCTGTGATAAGGACGGATAAGGGGAACTGAGCTTGGGAGCTAACCTTGTGTAAACATTACCAGGTTGTTAGTAAAACCATAAATTGCTCAGCTAACCTTGTGTAAATATCGCCAAATTGCTAGTAAGTCCATAAGTTGTGAATCCATAAGTTGTAAATCCATAAGTTGTTCACCCAAGGAAACTGCCCATTTGCTTGTTATAAAAAGATTGCCGTACTTTGGCACGGGGCTCTCTGCCTCCGTCCTGCTGTGAGGACATGTAGTGAGCCCCAAGCATGCTTGGACAATAAACCCTGTGCGTGTTGCATGAGAAGGTCTCTTGGAGTCTTCCTTTGTGGGCGGTAGGTGTCTGGACCCTAACATTTACCAAATTTAAATTGAACCTTTTTGATCACGTGAATCAAATATACCTGGATCCAGTTTTTCTTTTAGCGTTATGTTAACCTCTAATATCATGTACATGAATTTTGGACACAATATACACTTAAACAAAGGCCTTGTAGGTTTTTATCTCCATTGTAATGTAATAAGATGTTCAAAAATCTCAGTTGAATACTCAGTCGGACCTTAGTTTATGAGCCTAACAAGTATTCCCAAATAAAACACTTTTGGTTTTTTTCCTTGGGTTGGATATTGGTCTCCTACTGGACTTTTCGCTTCCTCTCTTTTCATTTCAAAATAAGTTCTACTTGAGATTTGGTTCCAGCAGAAACCTGATATCTCAGGCACTTTAACCATTTTTATCAGGACAGGGTTTGAATGCTTAAGAGCTCTGTAAGGGGCTTTTGGCAGAGTTACCTGAGTCTTGATCCCTCATTTACATTTGGTCTGGCCTCAGCCATTAAACCGGTGCAGCCTCTCCTAGTTCTGGAACTAGAGGACACGGAATCTGAAAGGCAATGCTTAAGCCATTATTTAAATTTGAATGAAAGGCACCTGGTCCAGATGGTTTTGGGCCACACAATGCCCTGAGGGCCTCCAATCAACCTCAAAAAAAGGCCATTTTGATTTACAAAACTTTCTTAAGTTACATCCATTAACAAAAGCTCCGTAGTCAGCCGCACATTCTTGGAAGTCCTGAAAACTTTTTTTTAAAAAAAATAAGTTAGAACAGTGGGGCATGCGGTTGACTGATTAGGTCCCATAGTAGACTGTCCTGAAGAGATGCGATTCAGAAAGCAAGGAAGAAAACACAGAAAACACAAATGGCCCAGACACCCTGGGGGCCAGTGGCGAAGGCGACTCTGGACTCGAGTTGGGCCCTTCCCGTGGATCGCCCCAGCTGCGGCAGGCATCACCGTGCCCCACCGTGCAGGGGTGCTGTGCCGTGAGGCAGGCGGCGGCCGTGGCAGCGGCAACAGAACCCCCAGCTCCTGGCAGGCGTGAAACAATGAGTGACACTTGGCATTCCATGACTTGCCCCCGGGGCATGTGTCCCAGGGCGCGGCCTACCAGACTGGGCCCACATGGAGGTCCTACCAAACTCCTCACAGGCTTACTGGACTAGGCCTAAGCCACACGCGGCAGCCGAGTAGCGGCATGCGGCAGCTATGCCGGCAGCCAGCCACATGGCAGCCAAGCCGAGCAGACCCCACGCGGCCCAGACCAGACTAACAAAGCAAAAACAGACAGACAGACATCGGCTGACCAGATTAGGCCACACAGCGTACCAGACTGAACCCTCGAGGGGGTTAACCAGACTAAGCCTCACAAGGAGGTCTACCAGGAGCCAGGAGCAACGTCTCGCTCTGACCTGGCAGTGGTGTAAGCGATTGCGTCCGATCTCACCAAGCTTCCCTATACAGATAGCCGACTTACCAGACAGACAGGATACCAGGTGGCTTCATTTAGAAGGGCGTTCTGAAGACGGGCTGGAGTTCCCCTAAGAGTGAGGCTGAGGCACGTCTCTCAGGAGCTCCCCTCTACTCAAGGTGGGGGCTCCCAAGGAACCGCCACAGGAGGCCAATTTAGGCGTGAGGGCTTGGAGAAATTAGTCTCGGTGGGGCCTCCAAAATGTTGTACCCAAGGAAATAAAGTCATCCAAGCCAATCACGTAAAGCCAAAAGAAGCTTTTTATTATTATTATTTTAGTTGGCCAGCGATGACCTCCCTTACCCCTAAAAGTGGGGTGTGGGAAAACCGTGCGCCAGGTCTTTCTTTGCCAACTTTTATAGGGCACGGGAAGGGACCAGGGTGGGGCTATAGGGAGGGGAAGGGGGTGGGGTGGGCTATAGGGAGGGGATTTGGGACTGGGGCTGGCTATATGGAGGGGATTTAGGATTTGGGGTGGGGCTGACTCTCCCAAACACGATGGAGAATCTCCCTGGGGAACGTGAACATTCCAATCTGTTTTCTGTGGCTATAACATATGTATGTGAGATTATCAATTTGAAACTGTTTAAAGTTTTCCCCTAAGGTCAAATGTTAATGGGCTAATATGAATCAAAAGTGTAATCAATATGTTAAAATGACAAGGATTTCTTTAAGTTTTATTCCTTATTGTGGTTAAATAACTGGTAGGGTATTGTGCTATGTTGCAGAGCCTAGGGTTTTTTCCTTGAAAAACTAGGTTTGGTTGCTCTTTGTATATTCATGTGTCCATGTCTTCTGGGTACGCAGGTCTGTAGAGCAGGAAATTTGTCAGGCTGCTGTTCTCCAGGTTAGACTTGTCTGTGTTGGTAGTTTTGTTATACTTCCCAGAAAGATTCTCCAGTGCCATCCAGAGAGTCAGCCCCACCCTAATCCCCCCTCCCTACAGCCCAACCCTAAACCCTCCCGGACCCTATGGCCCTGCCCTTATCCCTTTCCACACCCTATAAAAGTTGGCAATGACCCAATTAATGCTCAATCCCCCAGAACTCCGCTTTTAGGAGTAAGGGAAGTCGTCACTGGCCAGCTTAAATAAAGGCTTCTTTTGGCTTTATGTGATTGGCTTGGATGATTTTATTTTCTTTGGGTACAACATTTGGAGGCAGTGAGATTTGATTTCTCCAAGCCCTCATGCCTAAATTGGCCTCCTGTGATGGTTGACTGGGAGCCTCCTCCCTGAGTAGAGGGGAGCTCCTGAGAGACGTGCCTCAGCCTCACTCTTGGGGGGACCCCAGCCCATCTTCAGGACGCCCTTATGGATGAAGCCACCGGGTATCCTGTACTGGTGAGTCAACTTTCTGTATCTGGGGGACGTGGTCAGATTGGACGCAGCCGCTTACACCAGTCCCAGGTCAGGGCAAGATGTCGCTCCTGGCTCCTGGTGGGCCCCCCCCTTGGGGTCCAGTCTGGTGGGCCCCTCGTGGGCCCAATCTGGTAGGCCGAATGGGGCCTAATCTGGTTGGCCGATGTCTGTCTGTCTGTATTTGCTTTGTTAGTCTGGTCTGGGCCGCATGGGTGACTGACGCTTAGCCGCTGTCAGGGTCTGGGTCTGCTCAGCCGTGGTGTGGGCAGCTAAGGAATAGCTGCTGTCCAGGGCAGTCTGCTCACCTGCCCCGTGGCTAGCTGGCTGGTAGCCACTGTCCAGGGCCGGTCTGCTCAGCTGCCCTGTGGCTGGCTGCCGGCATGGCCCATGCTGCCTGGGGCTTGGGCTGCTCGGCTATGGTGTGGCTGGCTGACTCGTAGTCGCCATCTGGGGCTTCTGCTTCCCCACGGCGTGGCTGATGGGTAGCTGCCGTCCCGGGCTGGCTGCTGCCTGGGGCCAGCCTGTGGCCTAATCTAATAGGCCTTCCTGTGGGGCCTACGCCAGTTGTTGTCTGTCTGTATTTGTCTTGTTAGTCTGGTTCATGGCCATGTGTGTTTTCTGTGTTTTGGCTTTGCTTTCTATGTAGCATCTCTCTTCAGGACAGTCTACTATGGGACAGAATCAGTCAACCATGTGCCCCACTGTTCTAACTTGTTTTTTTTTTTAGATACTTTTCAGGACTTCCAAAAACGTGCTGCTGACTATGGAGCTTTTGTTAATGGGTGTAAGAAAGCTTTGTGAATCAAAATGGCCCACTCAGGCCACCGTGGCTGGCTGTAGCCACAGTCCAGGGAGGTTTCAAGGTTGATTGGTACCCTCAGGGCATTGGGCGGCCACACCTTTGGGACCGGGTGCTTTACATTCAAATTTCGATTATGGCTTAAGCATTGCCTTTCAGCTAGCTTCAGAACTAGGAGAGGCTGCACCGGTTTGAGGGCAAAGGCCAGAAGCCACTTAAATGCAGCTCATGCTGATACCAATCCCTGGAGACTCAGGTAACACTGCCAAAAGCCAGGGGCAGAGGGAGGGAGAAGATGGCTGGGGGCACCCGCCCTCTTGCCCTCCAGAGGGGGAGGAGGAACCAGGTCCAACCCCCACAGCAAATTGTTTTACAATATGTAAATGACATGTGCCTCCACCCAGGAGGAATAACAAAAGCCCTTTACAGAGCACTTTAGCATTCAAACCCTGTCCTGATAAGAGCCTGAGATATCAGGTTTCTGCTGGAACCAAATCTCAAGTAGAACTTATATTGAAATGATAATAAAGGAAGCAAAATATCCAGTAGGAGACCAATTTCCAACCCAAGAAAAAAAAGAGTGTTTTATTTGAAAATACTTGTTGAGCTCATAAAGTAATGGCCGGCCGAGTCTCAACTTAGATTTTTGAACATCTTGTTACATTATAATGGAGAAAAACCTACAAGGCCTTTGTTTAAGTGTATATTGTGTCCAAAAATTCATGTACATGATAATAGAGATTAACATAACGCTAAAAGAAAAACTGGATCCAGGTATATTTGATTCATGTGATTAAAAAGGTTCAATTTAAATTTGGTAAATAAATGAAGGATTAAAAGGGTTCAATTTAAATTCAGTAAATAAAAGAAAGTAAAATATATCTAACCTCACAAGTCAAGGTGATCAAATAAAAAAAGTTGATGACTATAAAATGTGTAATATCAATTGTTTTTTTAGGACTCTTCCACAGGAAAAGGATGGCAAATACTATTCAAAATACTTGTCTGATCTTGGTTATTACAGTAGAATAAGTAAATTAGAGTTAAATTCCATGGAGTGACATGCTTTAGCATTATTGGTGTTTTTTCAAGGATTGGTAAATAAAGGAATTTGGATTTGTTTTGTATCATCCCTGAGAGCAAGGTTACTAAGTGAAATCCTAATAATTTATATAAATTCAGAAAATTCATAGGAGTTGTTTTAGAATACAAACAAGGAAGGAGTCAACAGATGGGAAAGGGAAAGTGGAAAATTCTAGGTTTTAAAATATATTCAGTAAAAGGAAAAGGAAAATATTTCTGGGTAAAAAAAAATCTGTGTGTAAGTAAAGGGCAAATTCCAACAAGTTTTTGTGTAACTAAGTAGTTATATGCATGTGAGACCATCAATTAGAAACTGTTTAAAGTTTTCCCCTAAGGTCAAATGTTAATGGGCTAATATAAACCAAAAGTGTAATCAATATGTTAAAATGACAAGGATTTCTTTAAGTTTTATTTATTTATTTATTTATTTATTTATTTATTTATTTGAGGTGCTGGGGATTGAACCCGGGGCCCTGTGCTTGCGAAGGAAGCACTCTACCAACTGAGCTATATCCCCAGCTCCAAGTTTTATTCTTTATTGTGGTTAAATAACTGGTAGGGTATTGTGCTATGTTGCAGAGCCTACGGTGTTTTCTTGAAAAACTAGGTTTGGTTGCTCTTTGTATATTCATGTGTCCATGTCTTCTGGGTACGCAGGTCTGTAGAGCAGGAAATTTGTCAGGCTGCTGTTCTCCAGGTTAGACTTGTCTGTGTTGGTAGTTTCAGGCTTGTGGGAATGGCAAATTTTATTGGGGATCAATAGGGTATATGTAAATTTGTTGCTTTTTACACTGAGATCAAAATTTAAATGCAAATGCATTTAAAGTTAGTGAGAGCCTGATTTGTTTAAAGGTTAATATTGTGAAAAAATATTTGGTCACTTTGCCACACAAAAGGAAAGTTAAAAGGTCTCAGCCTTTCCTTGATTTATTTTAAATGCAATATATTGTGTTAACAGCTATTTGCATAGATTCAGGAAACAATACATATAAGCTGTGTAAAATGATGTCCTAAGAGGAGGCAAAAATAACTTCAAACCTGGAACACTCTGCCTAAGACTGTAAAAGGCCTTACCTGAAATAAGGGTCTGCCTCCCACCCTGCTACAAGTTAGAATGTTTCCAAAACAAGTCAGCTTTCAGCTCATTTAAAGTTATATTCAAAAGATTGTTTTTTGTTGTAGAATTACTGTAATATCAAATGGAAAATATAATATATAACTCAGGCAGGATTTAGGATGACTTTTACACAAATTAAATTGTTAATTCTATTTTGTTTTTTCCTTGTGAGCTCTGTAGCTGATGTCAAATTAATGTTTTGAAGAAGAATACTAGGCCATCACCTATGAAATAGAGGAGATAGTAACTGGTGAAACTGGCTTGCAGGATGTTTAAGATCAAACTTAAGGATTGAGATTAAAACAAATGGGCCAGGAAAATCAGTTTTGGTTCTTGCCCTCAGAGTCAGTCTGCATCCAGGGAATGAGAGAGCTTCTCTAACTTTACAACTCTGGGTCAACACATGGCACTCCTAGAGGGGCCCGTGGAGGAAGCCTAGGGAAAGGCAGAGGTACCAGCAGGACCTTAAAGCAGCAGTTCTCTGTGGAGGAGTTGGACATGCAGCTGGATGCCTATAATGCAAGGATGGACACCAGTTAAGCAGCTGAACAAACTGCGCGTGAACAGGACCCAGACCTCTCGTCCCTGCTCCCTGGTAGGAGGGGTGCCAACTGGAATGTGCAGCCAATGACGGATTTGTTCCTCTTATGTTTTAAAATAGGATTGGAAAACTAAAAAAAAAAAAAAAAAAAAGCAACCAACTAAACAAAAAAACCTCATACCATACCAGTGCTCCATGGGCCCATTTCACAGATGGGGAAACTGAGGCTTGAGGTGGACATGTCTTAGCCAAGGGAGGGGTATTCAGGTGAGAGGGACCAGGTGAAAAGAACTACCAAATAGAAACTCCAGGGTTTGAGGGGAACAGCAAGATGCTTCCTGACCAGCAGGGGCTTCATGGCAGGAGGGGAGAACTGGGAGGAAGAAGAGACTACACTGGGAAGACCCCTACATACCAAGCCCAGTGCCAGACC
>JAJEJO010003276.1:1002743-1037684 GCA_020662805.1 Glaucomys volans | reverse complement strand
TCAATCCCCAGCACCACAAAAAAAAAAAAGAAAAAAGAAAAAAAGAAAAAAAGAAGATATACTCTATGTCATCTTTGAAAAATTCTTTCCTGTTTTGAACTTATTATTATGAATGAAGTTCCATCCATATTGTAAAGTTTATCATAATTAATCTTTTTGTGCAAGTTGTGGTGAGATGCAAATAACATAAACTTTGCCATTTTGATCATTTCTAAGTATTCGGTGACCTTTAGCACAATCGTCAGCATCGTCCACCTCCAGAACTTTTTCTCCTTCTCAAGCTGAAACTGCAGTCCCTGTGTCTTGAGTGACACTCCGCAGCTCATCCCCTCTCCTCTGACCGACCACGCGCAGTTGGTGTTTCCCGGGTTTCGCTGTCGGGAACTGTGCTGCTGGGCTCATCTTTACAGTGGCCGTTGCTGAACATGTGTTTGTGCTGCGCGTTGGCGATATGAACGTGACTTCATGGATCAAGTCCATCAGTTTTACAAAGCGTGGTACAATTTAGATTCCTGCCTGCTGTGGGAAGTCCCAGGAATCCACAGCCTCACCAACACTTGGCTTTGACATCTTGAAATTTTGCCATTTGGGTGTAAAGTGACATCTCTTAGTGGCTTGAACTTGTATTTCCCTGATTCCTGGGGAGGTTTATTGGTCTTGTGTGTTCTTCTGTGAAGTACCTTATTATATCTTTGTCCATTTTTTCCCCTCTTGGGTTGTTTGTGCTTTTCCTATTTGTAGGATCTTTATACATTACTGATAATAATCTTTTGTCATTTGTATGCTTTGCGAGTAGTTTCCTCCAGTCTGTAATTCATATATTTCATCTTCAAGGGTTTGTGATAAGAAAAGTTCTTAATTTTAAACTGATTTCCAATATTTTATGATTAATGTGTTTTGATGTCTCATTTATGAAATGTCTTCCTCTTACAAGTACAAAATATGGTCACCTGTGCTCTCTACTAAACATCAAGCAGTTTTGGTTTGGCATTTGAGTCCTGGATGAATCTGGAGTTCATTGTTACATATGGCACCAGTAGGGATCGGCCTCTTCTTTTTCAATTGGAAAACTAGTTGTTTCAGCAAGTTTATTTGATGATTCCTCCTTCCCCTGAACACACATGCTGCCTTGGTCATAAACCAAAGTACAGTATTGCAGGCAAAGGTCTCCGTTTTACCATGGGTAACATTTTGCCTACACCTGAATCCATACCATGTTGTCTTGGTTACTAAAGCTTCAGGATAAGCATCGCTGTCTCCCACTTTGCTTATCTTCTTTACGAGTCTTTTCATTATTTTTGATCTTTTACTTTTCCAATTCCTGTTTCCTGTTTATTTTTCTTCCCCTTTCTTGGATTTAAAGAATATTTTAATTTTCTCTTCACTATCTTGGAACATGTATATTCGGCTTCTATTTATTCAGTGGTTACTCTAGAACTTATCAAAGTTTATAATGCTATTCCTCTCCTTTTGGAAACATACAGACTTCTTAAAATATTTTTTCTATTTTCCTCCCTCCAAATGTACCTGCTACTGTTGTCCTTTAGAGCCCGCATAATTTTATTCTTTCATAAACATAAAACACATTTATTTACACATTTGTGATTTTTGTGCTCGGTGTTCTTTCCTGAACACCAGACCTTTTACTTTAGACTGTTTTCCTTCTGACTGAAGCAGAAGCTTTAGAGTCCATTTGTGACAAAACCCTTGTTTTTTGTTTAATGAAAACATTTTTATTTCATCTCATTCATGGAAAATATTTTTTCTGGGTATAGAATTTACATTCTATTAATGTAGCTCTCCTCATCTTTAGAATTGGAAAATTGTTTTTAAGATTAAATCAGATAACTGATTCAAAAGTAGCTGATCTTGGTGGGATTGCAAATTGGTGCAGCCACTCTGGAAAGCAGTGTGGAGATTCCTTAGAAAACTTGGAATGGATCCACCATTTGACCCTGCTATCCCACTCCTTGGCCTATACCCAAAGGACTTAAAATCAGCATACTACAGTGATGCAGCCACATCAATGTTCATAGCTGCTCAATTCACAATAGCTAGATTGTGGAACCAACCTAGATGCCCTTCAATAGATGAATGGATAAAGAAACTGTGGTATATATACACAATGGAATATTACTCAGCCATAAAGAAGAAAAAATTATGGCATTTGCAGGTAAATGGATAATATTGGAGACTGTTATGCTAAGTGAGATTAGCCAATCCCAAAAATCCAAAGGCTGAATGGTCTCTCTGATAAGTGAATGATGATGCATAATGTGGGGTGGAAGGATGGCAAGAATGGAGGAAGGATAGATTGCATAGAGGGAAGGGAGGGGTGGGGTCAGGTGGGGAGGTAAGAATAATAACAGAATGAGACAGACATTAGTGCCCTGTGTACGTGTATGAACGCACAGATGGTGTGACTCTACTTTGTGCACAACCAGAGAAACAATAGCTGTACTCCATTTATGTTCAATGGATCAAAATTAAATAAATTTAAAAAAAAGAAAAACAAAAAGTAGCTGATCTATGTAGATGCTCAAAAATTACTAGTGTCACTTTTTGTTTTGGTGGTGGCTGTCCTGAGGTGTCCTGCTCTGGTTTTAAACATCCCTTCTCCTTCATAAAAACACACACTCTCTCAAATAATCTCTTCTTAGATGCTGTTGGAGGGATGAAATTAACTTAGGCCAAGACTTGAATGACGGATACCCTGCAGCTCACCCCTGAGTGAGCTTACTTTGTGTGTCTGGGTGTGAACTGGGAACTGGACCCAGGCCTCTTCCCTGCTAGACACGTGCTCCACCCCTGAGCCATACCCCCAGCCCTAAAATTTACATTTTGACAAGAAGAGCAGAATGGTTATAACACAAAGGAATATTGTATTAGTACCATTTCAGGCATCATTTAGGGGGTAAAATTTGGTTGTTGCTTAGAGAAGGTGATTTCTAATCTGACCATATTGATTTCCAAGGCTGACTTCATTGTGCTGTGAACTTTCATGTGAAAAAAATCTCCTAATTTCTTCCCCTAGCCCACTGGAAAGGGCCGAACATAGCTGATTCCCTCCAGTGGAAGCTGATTCCTTCCAGGGTGAGCACCTCCTTCTCTCACACCTCATTCACTAGGGCCCTAGTCTCACTGGGGTGGGAACCCCAGTAAAGGTCCCAAACAGGGGTCCCAGTGAATATATAGGAAAAGTTAGGCGCCTCTGCTGAATCCCAGCACAGCATCTTACTGAATCCCACCACCCAGCTCATGCAACAGGGCAGCCTTTAGCTTCGGCTTCTCCTTCTACTTACTTGGCTTAAAATAATTTGTAGTTGGAATTCCCATGTGCCTGAAAATAAGTAAAATAGTGGGAACGGCTAGAAACCATTCTCTACTTCCTGCTTTGTGCCATTTTGTGATTGGCTTCAGAAAAAGTAAAGCCCTGAGAACTTCTGTTCAAACCAATCTCCTGCTGAAACAGAAAATGGGTTGGCCCTGGGGCCTCTCCAGAAGCCTGACTGCTCCCAAGGATACAGGTGGAAATCCCCTGTGCAGTTCAGCTGCCCATGCACCCTCCTTACTTTCTCATGGCCACGCTAAGAGGTCCGCAGGCCCTCCCATTCTTCTTCTGCAGCTGGTTAGCCTAGGAATGGGCTGTAGACAAGGTTTTTTTTTTTTTTGCTCGCAAATATCATGATCCTACTGAAACTGGTTTAAGCAAAAATGGTGTTTATTGGAAGAACAGAGGGGTGGATTACAGAATGCAAGCCCAGGAAGATTTTGCAAAGACCTGGAACCAACAGGAGCCCAGGCAACCTCTCTCCTTGTGTCTCTGTCTCCTTTTGACCTTGCTTTAGCTCTGTCTTTCACCTGTGGACCATCTGATTCCACCAGCATGAGGCCCCAGCTATAGACTCAACAAATGCTGCTAGTTGCTGAGAAACCAAACCCCATCTCAGAGCACTCTGTGTTCTGTCTGCTTCTGGGCTCTGCTCTCTAGACCAGGGACGGTGGGTATTTTTCTGTTGTAAAACCATGACTGAGATCAGCCAGCAGGGCTGCTTACTGCACTGTGCAGTTCCCAATGTCCTGGCAGTTAACCCACCTCTGCTTTTCCTATGGCAAAATAGATGGGAACACATGGCATTAAGAGTGATGTCATTACAGGTCTAACTTTGAATCCTCTCTGATTTATACTGTCACATAAACCATGCATAAGCGTTGACACCTTATTGTGAGAAACAAATTATTTGCTCTACCCTTTACAACAGATCACTGCATAGCACGCAGTCACTAACCTTGCCTGCGAATTCTCCTTCCACATGACTGAGGGATGGGAGGATGGGTCCTAGAGCTGGCTTGTAAACACTGAAGTTTGGCATATTTTAAATCACATATGATAGACTGTGTGTGTGTGTGTGTGTGTGTGTGTGTGTGTGTGCAGTTGCATACTGCCTGGAAGGAATTTGGTAGATCAGACCCCTGACCTCTGACAGCTTCTCTGGGTGTAGAGGGAGGGCAGGTGCCAGGACACCAGAGCAGATGAAACCAATTATAATCCCCCCTCTTCTCCTTCAAGGAAACTCACTTTTAATTTCCTTTGTGATTATCCTGCTTATTGCCGAACATCAGCGGATGGCTGGCTCCCCTTTGATTTCTCCATCAGTAAGTCTCCTGATATGTCCTTTTCACCCTTCCCGGCTCCCTTGCATTTTTACTGTTTTATATTTAGCCCCAGACAATTGAAAAAATATGCACTGTTTGCAACCATGCAGTTTCACCACTTGTTTTGGGTTGGTTTCGGGAGCTGGGTCAGCATCCTTCTGTGGCAAGTGGTGTGCAAGTGAGCTGAGCTTCAGAACAAACAGACTGGACGTTCACAGAGACTTGGAGAACGAGCATACCCTGGGTTGAACAGTTTGCATTGAAGGGTCCTCAGAAGTTCTGCCTCCCCTTGGCCTCCCCTTCTCTTCTTGCACATTCTGCACAGTGACTGAGCTACCCATTCATCCATTCTACCCAGAATTCCCAAGCACCTGTAGGGGCTCAGATCTGTGGCTGGGCTAGGGGTTCAATGGTGAACAAATGCAGCCAGAGCCCCTGTTCTCAGGAAGACTTCCTCCTTAATTGCAAAACCCTAGAGAGGGTTCTCACTGGCCCTTCTCACCATCTGATTAGCTGACCAGATTTCTGGCTGCTGCTTAGCGGAGTGGAGCTGGGAGTGGGATGGGGGCACGACAGGCTTTCACCACAGACTCAGCAATGGAAGGTCTGGAGTGCATGGATGAAGGGCTGGCAAACCAGGAGGGATCATGAGAGTTCACGGCCCCTGGCAGGGTGCGCAGTCCCTGTAGTGAGAGAAAATTGAGGCAGGAAAGGCCTTTGAGATAATTGAGTGGGTCGCTTTCATGTTCATCGTGCAGACGACTGGGCTGAGGGCCAGCCCTGCTGGCCAGGGTGAGAACCCCTGCCCTGCCCCAGCACCCTGGGCGTCTCTCGCTGAAGTCCCTTCCTGTCTCATGTAGCTGCATCTTCCTTTGTTCACAGACTGCAATTATGTGTATCCCGGCGGTGGCGAGGGCTGCGAGTGGAAAGGTCAGCCGTGTGGTGCCCGCATCTAGTGCTGACTCGATGGCCCTGCCGCTCCGTCCAAAGGCTACCTGGGCTCCTGAGCTCAGAATAAGCCGGGTGAGGATTCTACCTGGGCTCCAGGTGCCAGGGTCCTTGCGCTTCCACAGCTTAGATGAGTCAACTGTGGAAGACAAAAGCAGCTTCTGTTGCCGAGGGGAACAGCTCCATCTCCTGGGGCTTTACCCCAGTCCCTGGGCGCCTGACCCACTGACCCAAGCGAGTGCTCAGGGCCTCACTGAGCTCACAGGAGCACAGTGGGTTGTTTTGAGGGCCTGGCTCTTCTGAGGTGGTCAGACACGCTGGCTGAACACCTTTTGCACCTGGCACTCTGAGCTGGGGGCCTCAGCAGCTTGTCCAGCCCCTGTCACTTCCCAGGTCCATTGCCTTAGCGCTGCCTGCCCTTGTTCTTTTGTTCTGTCTGTTTGTCATCTGTGCTGACACCAAAAGAACGAGGGCAGGCAGCACTAAGAGCTGGAGAGACAAGGTCTCAGGATGTGCCATCCAGGAAGTAGCTCCTACAGTTGTATGTTATTGTCCCTGGGCTGCTGTCACTAAGGATCACTGCCCAAATGGAGATTCATTCTCCCTTTATTTTGAAGGTTGGAAGTCCAAGATCAAGGTGTCGGCAGGGCCATGCTTTCTTTGGAGGGTCTGGGGAAGCAGGGGTTGCATCCCCTTCTTCTAGTTTTGTGTGCGGTGGTCTTTGCCACTCCTGAACTTGCAGCTGCAGGACCTCAGTCTCTGCCTCTGATGTCACGTGGCTGTCTTCTCCTCTGGGGTGTCAGTCTTGGAGACTTCTTGTCTTCTAAGGACACCAGACATATCAGACTCACTCGACTCTAGTATGACCTCATCTCAATGGCATGTGCAATGATCCTATTTCCAGGCAAGATCACATTCTGGGGGCTAGGGATTAGGACGTCAGCATATCTTTTTTGGAGACACAATTCAACCCATAACTTGTAAAAAGCAGGTTCCACCAAGGAGTGGGGGAGAGTGGGGTGGGTGTTCAGCACCTGTGGTGTAAGAATCCTCCATGTTCACACTCCTGTGGTGCAAGGGTGGGAGAGCATCCAGGGTTTGTGGGGCAAGAGGCACATGCAGCTCAGGAGCCTTCTTTGAGGCAAATAATACAGAATTATGAATGTGAAATTAAGTACAGGGCTGAGGCTGTGGCTCAGTGGTACGGCGCTTGCCTAGCACTTGTGAGGCACTGGGTTCAGTCCTCAGCACCACATACAAGTAAATAAATAAAATAAAGGTGTGTGTCCATCTACAACTAAGAATATACTTACTAATAATTAAGTACAAAATGGATGATTAATTAGAATAAGATAATAAATTATAACATAATAGAAAATTTCAAAAGCTGACAAATATCACAAGTATCATGAAGTCCCAAACAATAATATAGTGGACATTGTGGATCCCTTAAGCAGGAAAGAATGGGACACAGTGGAGTGGCTGGGGGATTTGCCCCCTTGGGGCAGTGGCTATTAATAGATATCCGTGGATATCAATGCTGGACTCCTGCACACTGGTTGTGTCTTCTCGCTGGGGGTCATGATGAAAACACCCTGGCCTGGGCTAGGGGTGTCCTCTGCAATGGCAGCTGCTCCTTGACAAGGTTTTTATTTTGGTGGGAGGTAGGGATGCAGCAGAATCTTTGAGCAAGCACCTTTCCCCAGGAACCCAACAGAACTGAACAGAACTGTAATCCGAACACACTGAGGGGAGGCAGGCAGGCCTTTGTGAGTCAGAAAGAACCAGGATGTGATGTACAAGAAGATCCCAGGGACCACTGTTTCTCAGACAACATGGTAGCCCAGCTTGCTGGCAGTTGGTGGGGGCAGGTGAGAAGGGAAAAGGGGCGGAGGGAGGAAAAGAGAATGGAAGTCCAGTTTAGACTCCTCATGCAGTTTCTTATTTTGTGGGATGCTTCCTTGGTGTTTTATCTGAGGCATCCCTACAATTGTTTATGTGAAGGGATTAACTTAAGTTAAAAATGGGAGGTTTTACTAAGGGGTAATTAAGAAAGAGTGTTGATCTTGGAGTTCTCTTTCACATTCCATTGGCAAGAACTTTGTCACATGTCACACCTATGTGCAAAGGAGTCTGGGAAATGTGCTCCATAGCTAGGTAGCAGTGGGCCCAACTATATAGAATACTGTTATTCTAAAGGAAGGGAAAGGAGTTTTCATGAATGGCTGGGGTTTTCTGGCACAAGCTAGAAGATGGATGCAAAAAGCTTCTCCAGATTGTGGTTGCTTTAAGTTCTTCTAGGTTTGATTAGATTCAATGTCAGATCAACAATGATGTACTCCAGGAAACAAAAAATGCAATAGGGGTGAGAAAAGGGGAGATTGAATTGTGTGTTTATTAAGCACTTACTATGCCCAGCCCTGAGCCAATGATTGAGATGATACCTAGGAAGAGTTGTCACTCCTCAAGTTTAGTTATTAATCTAACTTGGCAAATAAAGAACACACAAACCGTGTGATACAGGCCAGGAATGCAATAGACATTCTGGAGATGAGGAGATCAAGGTGGACAGGGTGATCAGAGAAGGTCTTTTATAAGAGGTATCCTTGAACTGGTCCTGGGCATTAATGGGATTGGAGCAGATGAGAGGTAAATTGTTTCAGTGAGGTTTTGAAATGCAGGAGAGGAATGACATGTATTGGGCACTTGCTGTATACCACTAACAAGTTGTTTCAGTTCATCATCACAACAGCCACATGAGGTCCCTTTCATAAGATGAAGGGTTGAAGTCATAATGCGTTAAGCTCTTGTCCCCACAGCTTGATTGAAAAGCTGAGATTTGAACCCTAATATAACCCCAGGGTCCCAGGCCACCATGAAACCATTGGGATCAAATCTTCTGAATGTTTTTCAAGTAAACTTTCTGTTGCCACCCAGAAGCACTCAGTCTCACCATAGATAGTTCTCAGGGAACACACTGGGGTGAGTGTGGGTGTATGTGAAAGAGAGCAAGAGTTCTGGTGCTTTCCAACTGTTTAGCGTGGGCAAGCCACTTACCCTCTATGGCTCTGAATCCCGACCTCTAAATAATGGGTTTAATTGTCTCTGCACAGGGTGTCCTGTGAGGTTTGGATGAGGTCATAGATGACCACATGCCTTGCTTGTGACAAGGCTCTGTACGTGCTGCCAATGTGTTCCTGGGGCCCCAGAGGCCAGGGGGATGTTAGATATCATCAGAATGGAAATGGAAAGAACATAGGTCATCACCCCTCCTGTGTGCGACACTGAGTGCGACACTCTAGGAATGCTGGGTGGCTGGGTGTTAGCACCTCCCAAGATGCACAGATGCATCAGAAGGGCAGCTGGGTGCACACGGGGAATCTGGTGCTGCAGAGTGTGGGCTCCCCAGGCCCAGGCTCAGCCTAGTAGGTGTGGCAACCAGCTTCTCCAAGGGTCCGTCTGCCCTCCTGGCTTGATACGTGCTCAGTGGCAAATGTCTCCGGTTCAATGGAAGACCCGCTTTTCAAGGCAAGGCATTTGCACAGTGCTTTATGGTCCAACGCTTTTGTCTCTATAGTTTTAAAGGAAACTTACTCCAGAAAAAGTGAGTTCATGGGGAGAAAAGGCAGAGCTGAAAACCCAGGGTTTGAAGCTGCTTTTTATGTCCTAATTTCCTTTCATCCTGGAAGTGGCCCTATAACTGGTGTCATTACCACCACTTTACAGGGAAAGAAACCAAGGCATGGAGATGTGAAGTCATTTCCCCAAGGCTAGTTATGTGGCAGGATGCATGCACCTGATACAGGCTGCTTTTGGAATAATATTATATCTCATCTTTTTTATGTTCAGTGGTGACTATGCACTGGAGGAAGCTGTCACAGAAGAGTCCTGTCCGGGCTGTGAGAGTTTAGGGCCATGGGGAAGGTCTGGAGGCCATTGGTCCTGGCCTGACCTTGTGATGGTTAATGTCAGTTATAGATTCTGCTTTCTCCAGTGTAACTCCTGACTACCAAGCCCCACCATGTGACCTAGAAGCCTTCTCTGGGATCCAGACCAATGCCCCTGGCTACCATCGCTTCTGCCTCATTCCATTTATCTGAAGCAAGTTACTAAGGCCTGCCCACATTTGGGGGAAGAGAAATCAAGCTCTATCCTAGAAAAGAAGGATGGCCAAAAAACAGCGCTGTGGCCTAACATTTTTTGAGCACTTACTGTATACCTGGAATTATGTGAACACTTTGTATGTATTGCTTCAATGGCTTCTCATTATAAGCATGAAGTGGTACTACCCTTATCCCTTTCTGCAGCTGAAGAAAAAAGTGCACAGAGGCAATGACCTTGCCCAACCCATTTCTTTGTCAAGCAGCAGAGCTGAGATTTGAATACAGGCAGCCTGACTCAGAGCTCAGTCACTTGGCTGTACGTGGAGGAGTAAGGGACGTGGGAAGGAGTCAGAGCTTGGAAAGAGTGACATGGCAGGTGGAAGGACAGCGAGCATGGAGAGAGCTGGTCTCTCTGCTGCCTGGATCACTGTATGGACAGACCTGGGAGAACTCACAGGAAGTGCTCTTTCTTGATGTAAGTGAGCACAAGAAGGGATAAGTCAGTGAACGAAACTTATTTTCCCAGGCGGACTGAACAGCCATGGTCACTTCTGTTGCTGGCCACCAAGGGCCCTGATGCAGAATGGTCAGCTGGGCCTCGATGATGAGAGCCTTTAATGCCAGCATGAGGAGGAGTACAGATAATGAGGTGCCATGGGAAGCTCAGGAGGGAGGGAGAGTGTTGATCTACAAATCTAGGAGGAGCCATCAGTGGAATGGAATAAGGAGGAACAGGACTGTGGGGAGAAGTGGGGGAAGCTGAGCTGAGCCAGGGCAATCGGAGTGACAAAGGACCAAACGGGGACCCTGACAAAGGGGCCCAAAAGAGCCTTGATTGGATTTTGCATCTGGCTGGAGAGGAAGGATAGTGGGGAGAACTTCCCAGGGAAAACACACATCATGGCCACATCTGTGGGCTTCTAAATAACCATCTCAACTGTGAGCTTATGGATCTGGGGAGAAGGCTGTGGATCAAGGGGTGCTGGCCCAGCTCTCCAGCCCCATCTGGGAGGTGACCTCCCCGTGGAGCTGTGCTCTGCCTGTGAGCAGACCGGAGGGCTTAGGAACATTAACTTCGAAGGGGAGGGAAAGAAAGCAACTCTTAATTCCTCTTTAATAACACATGTCAGTGGGTAACGTTTTCAATATGTCACTGAGCCTGCAGCCCCGGTCAGCGGGTCGCTATCACTTTTGAGCAATAAACAAAAGACTGCTTTTAATTACTTCTGTGAAATTGCCCGACCCATGCATGATTAAATATTCATTATGTAGAATGAGGCATTTTCTTTGTGTATAGATCCATATTAAATTTAGCTGGCAACCTGCTGATGGAAGAGCACTAATAAATTTCTTATAATGGGTGACAATTTTTCCTGATTGTGCCTTCTCTTCTCTCTCAGTCTCTTTCTCTAGGTCCCTGTTGCTATCTTGGCATAACTATCTCTGTGTCACTTTTTGTTTTCGTTTTTGTAAATTGATGTGAAACTGACATGACATACAACCGATCCATTGAACACGTATAATTCTGAGGCGTTCCCTGCATTCACAATGTCGCGTGATTTTCTCTAATCTCAGAATCTTTCCATCTCCCAGCAGAATACTTCCCATCCCTAAGTAATCATTCCCCAATCCCTCCTCCTCCTAGCCCTGACAATCACTTATCTATTTCCTGCCTCTATGAATTTGTGTTTTCTGATATTTCATATAAAAGGAACCATACAATATGTGACTGTTTGTGTGTCTGGCTTATTTGCTTAGCCCAGTGTTTTTCATCCATGATGTATCTCATGTCTGTACTTTGTTTTTCTGGGCTGAATAGTATTCAACTGAATGGATATACCACAATTTGTTTTTTCCTTTCATCTGATGATGGACATTTAAGTGGTTTCCACCTTTTGACTATTATGAATAGTGCTGCTAAGAACATTTGTGTACCAGCTGCTATGTGCATATATATTTTCATTTCTCTTGGATGGCTGGGTCATGTGTTATTTCTATATTTAACTTGATGAGGAACTTGTCATGCTGTTGTCCACAGTAATTGTGCTATTTTATATCCACCCATCCCCCAGCAGGATTAGGAGGGTTCCTACTTTATACTCTCACCAATACTTGTTATTTTCTGTTTTTTAACTTGTAGTCATTTCACTGGGTGTGAAGTGACACGTCATTGTGGTTTTGATATGCATTTCCTTAATGACCAATGAGGTTGAATGCTTTTTCATGTGTTTGTTGACTGTTTGTATACTTTCTGTGGAGAAATGTTTATTCAAATCCTTTTAAAAATTGGGTTGCTTGTCTTTTTGTTGTTGCATTGTTAAGATTATATATTCAGGATATTAAATCCTTAACAGATACATGATTTGCAAATATTTTTCACCCATTCTGTAGGCTGCTTTATGTAAATTCTTGACACTGTCCTTTGGTGAGAAAAGTTTCAATTATTATAAAGTCCTCTTTACCAATATTTTCTTTTGTTTTTCATGCTTTTGGTGCCAAATCTAAGATTTCATTGTCAAATCCAAGGTTATGATATTTACCCTTATGTTTTCTTCTAATAGTTTTATAAAAGTTAACTCTTACACTTGCTCATTGATCCATTTGAGTTAAAATTTGAATATGGAGTGAAGTAGGATCCAACTGCATTCTTTTATGTGTGGTATCCAGCTGTCATAGCCCCATCTGGAAGAGAGATCATTTTTCCTCATTGAATGGTCTTATTACCCTTGTCCAAATTCTAAGTCTATCTTTGCTTCTTCCTATTTCCCTGTCTGTCTCTCTCACTTGCTCTCCCTCTTTCTGTCCTTACCTTCCCACATCCTGCAGACATACCTCACTGTCAACATCTGTCCCCCTCCGTTGTCTTGTGATTGCAGCATCCCATGGAAGGGAGAGATGGGATTTGGGGGTAGTGGTGGGGAAACCCTTAGCCAGGGGAGGGATGCCATGGAGAGAATGGAAGTGGAAGGTACCATTGGTCTTTCCTTTTACATTCAAACCAGGAATATTTGTGCAATATTTTGTTACACTCTGGGTCCGCCTCTTGGTTTTCCATTTCCGTTAGACCTTGTGGAAAATTAACTGTGTTAAATCAATATATGATTCAAGTTTCTTGAATTTTTCCTTTCTCTCTCATTCCTCTATTTCCTCTCTCCCATAACTTTCTCATTATTCAGTGGCGGCTGCACAGCATTGGAGGCTATTGAACTGGGATTCATTTGAATCCAGGCCAGGCAGACTATTTACTAGTTAGGGAACTATTTTACTAGTTTACTACAAGCAGCACCAACTTTCTGGGTCTCAGTTTCTTCATTGGTAAAATGAATGAATGTGAAAGTATAAATCTCAGAGTGAGGAGTTATTTTTATAAGATTAATAGTTGTGAGTAGTTTATGGTTGTTTTACAGCCACATGTTGGAGAAGTCGCGGCTGCAGGAAATAATGGGACTTTTCCTTTGGTGAGATAGGATGCTACAGAGCGGCAATGTGGCTTTAACCAGAAACTGAGACCCTCACTGGCATCCAGACCTTAGCGACTCGACCCCCATTCTCTATGCCTGCTCAATCTCTGACTTCCTTTAAACCTGCAGAGTCCTAGAGCTCATCAGGTTTCACCTGACTTTCACAGGGGAGGACTTTGCCTGGGTCCCACCTGTCCTCCCACCCAGAGGTCGGACGCTCAGGCACCCTTCCCGCTCTTCACACACTCTGTGGCTGTCCTGCCCATTCTCAGAAATTGTCTTTGGCTTTCTGGAGAGCTGGTATCTCCTGGGGTGCAGAAAAGAGATGGAATCTTGATGGGCCAAGGAGCCCAATGGCTCCTCTCTGTCCAAACTCCAGTTGTAGCTGGAGGAGTTACTTCAGTGGCAGCCTGTTTGGGGTTCTTTGTTCCCCCCTTTATCCTTTTTTTAGTGCTATAATTGAATCCACAGCCTCATGTATACTAGGAAAGTGCTCTAGCACTGAGGTACACCCTCAACCCAAGGTATGTTTTTAATAAAGTATTCTAGACATGCAAAACCACACGCCCACCACTCAGCTGAGAAACAAGCAGGGAAAAATGAATGGAGCGAAGTTGCAGGATAAAAAAGATCCATATCCCCAAATCAGTTGCACTTCTATACACTGAAAACAAGAAATCAAAAGGGGAATTAAGAAATTACAATAGCACCAAAAAGAATAAAATTCTTAGGAATGAAATTAAACAAGGAGATACTGTGTCATACTCAACAGGATGGTGCCTATCAAAACCCCCAGCAAATAGTGTGAGCGAGGATGTGGGGAAATGCGCATTCTCAGACTTCTGGTGGGAATGCAAAATGGTGCAGCTGCTGTGGAAGACAGTGTGGGAACCCTCAAGACATGAATATAGAAGTATATAATCCAGCAATTCTGCTCTGGGTTTGTACCTAGAAGAAGTGAAAATATGATCTCAACAGATATTCATACACCTATGTTCATCAGGGCACTATTCATAATACCAAAAGGTAGAAGCAAACCAAGTGTCAATTGATGGATGGGTAAACAATGTGGTATAGACCCACAATGGAGTACTATTCAGCCTTAAAAAGGGAATTCCAACACATGCTACAACATGGATGAATCTTAAAGATGTTATACTAAATGAAAGAAATCAGTCACAAAAGGACAAATATCCTTTGGTTCTACCTCTATGATGTTCTTTGAATGGTCAGATACATACAAATAGAATGGTGGTGCCAGGGACTGATATGAGGGGAGATGGGCTTATTATTAATTAATCAATTGATCCAATTGAATAATTAAAAAAATTAATTAAATTAATAAATTAGTTAATTTTTCACATTTCCCAGAGTGGCCCTGAACTTGTCATCCTGCTACCTCAGCCTCCCAAATAGCTGGGATTGCAATCGGGGCCACTGTTAATGCCATAGTTGTCATTTAATATACTTGAAAATGGTTAAATGATAAGTTTTGTTTGATAGATATAATTATAGTATATATACTATATGTAGTATATATTTGTACATTAGCATAATATATATAATACTATACTAATAGTCTATCTATAGCATTATATATTATGATATATATACTAATACATAAATATTAATGCTAAAAAAAGAGGAAGGAAGGAAGAAGGAGGGTCCACCTCCACAAGTGGACCCTTTCCTACAATAGTCTTCAGCTGCGTGGAGTGTGTATGTGCGCACGTGTGTGTACGCAGGTGGGATGAATCAGGGTGTCACTGAGTCAGTAAGCGGTGACCTTTCTTTCCTAAGTAGTTTCTTGCCTCACTTTCTGTATCCCCAGGACTATTTATCCTCAATGAGAGCTTCACATCCATCAGTGGACGGTGAGGGGCACAGAAGAATAAGGTCAAGTGGAGCAGGACTGCGTGCTGGATTCTGCCCGCGTGACGATGATGTAGGGCTTTTCTTTGCTGTTTGAGGAGAAATTGAGGCCTGCAGGGGGCAGCACGTGGCTGGTACTTCAGCAGCAAGGGACTAGCTCACTGCCTCGTGGGCCTTGCCAGAAATCAGAGCCTTTCCAGGCTCAGGGGAACCTGGGGGATTTCTGAAAGGAGCCTCAATTCTGGTGTGGAGATATTCATGATGCTCTGCAGGATGGCGATGCCCGTAAAATTGGGGTCCTTGGGCTTCCTGGTCTCCAGGCCTCTATGGTCCAGCCAACCTCTTCCCTTATCCCTCAGGATCACTTCTAAAATCTCCCAACTTCAGAGCTGAGAGGGACATGAATGGGATCTAACTCTTAACACGTCATTTTACAAACACAGGACGCGAACAACCTTGCAAGGGAGGGGTGTGTGTGTTCCTGTCTCACGGCAGAGGAAACAGACTTCAGTGAGGCTAGGTGACTTCTCTCAGGTCCCACAGGAAAACAGTGCTTTGGTAAAGTTCTTTGGTTTGAAGGCAGCAAAAAGCAACTGGTTAACTTAAGCAAGTAGAGGAACATGAATCCCGGGGCCTCTTGTAAAAATGGCAAGAGAGTTCAGTAATGTGGCCCTTGCAGGGCGGGCTTGGGGCAGTGGCAGTTTATGGCTCTTTCTGTCCTGGGAGTGCCTGTATGAGTCAGCCCCAGCCCCAGCTCAGCAGGCCTTATATTGCTCAGATTGAAAATTCAGGTTCCTGAGAGAGAGGTTCTGCGTGTGCTGCTTGGATCTCTCTGCTGTGGGGACAGGGATCAGGATCGCCAGCATAAATGTGGTGGAATTGTTTGGAGTCCTCAGTGAAGCTCAGACCCTTCTGCTCAGGTGTCAGCAGCTGGACTCTGTTGGTCCCCAGGGCCTGGCTCAGCCAGGCCTTTGCAGGGTGGTGCTTGCAGGTAGCTGCAGGCTAATCCCCGCTCTGAGGCCAGCAAGGGAACCAAAGGTATGATTTGCATTTTAATAAAGAATCCAAGAGACCAAAGGCCTCTGGGTCCTAAAAGACTGATTTTTTTCAGAGGTTGGAGGTCCCGGCAGCGCTATCACTGATGGGGCACTGGGGATAAGGCGCCTCTGGAGCAGAGCGTCGCCTCACACAAGGGTGCCTCCAGCTTATGAAGTTCACCTGTTTATCTTGCTTCACCGTGTTCCCCCAACTCCTTTCCATCTCCCTCTCCAAGGATTTAGTAATATGTTGTCTAGACACTACTGCCGCTGTTTCTCCTCCATTAATCCATTTTAATTGGAAAGTTATCATAATGCAAACTCTCTTTGGTATTATTTGCAGCTCTGCGTTATTAGAACTTCACCAACTCGCTTTCCCAGCAAATTAAACTTGCTATGGAAGCAATGAGATCAGCTGCTCATATTAAATCAGGCTGCATGTTGTTAAGTGGGGCTGGGAACGGGGCTTCCTCAGCTGGGTGGGGCACCATCGCTGGAGGCTCCCACAATGGCACCACTGTTTCTGTGCTGGGGAATTGGCCTCTGGGCTCAGTTCTCTTTTTGGCACCGTTGTGTTGGGAATTAGGGATGGAAAGAAAGAGGGGACAAAAAGCTTCTGGTGGTATCTGGCCTCTCACTCAATTCTGAGGGCAAATGGTGACAATCAGCATGCACAGGCCTAATACCTGACAGACGGCAAAGCACAAAGTGTCTTCCATTAGTGGCAACGTTTGGTAGTGCAGGGTCTTCAGGGGTTCAACCCCTGAAACCCCAGGGGCTCAAACTCCCACCAAAGTGAATGAATTCCTTTAGCAGAGATCTTGGAATCGATTCACTTTTGGTTTATGGTATGGAAAGCAGTTAATAAAGTAACCAGGTTTCCTATTTGTGGATGAGTCTAACCTAACCCAGAAGCCATTCTCCCTTACTCCCTTGCTACTAGAAACCCAGTTTTTTTAAGGTGGAAGCATGTCCACTTTCAGAGGAAGATTCATGATTGGTTTAAGCCAGTCACAGGATTGTTTCTCTCTGTCAATGTTTGGTCTAGAGGCAAGCATGCAATTCAGTTTTGGCCAATTACATATCAGGGAAAGACTTCCGGGGCCTTCTGGGAAACTTTCTCTCTGATGACTGAGTGGTGTGGGGAGGGAGCCTTGTGCTTCTTTCCTTTCTTCCAGGTTGGAGAGTATTTGTGGTGGTTTTTAAAACCTCCCTCTCTCCACGGGCTGTTTTGGACCTGGGGACTCTTGACCCTGGGTAGGCGATGGTCTATGTGACAGCATGCCAACGGATGTAAATAACTCCTTGCTGAAAGGCTGAATCTCAAGTGCTTCATGTTTCTCGGCAGCCAGGACAACAGCTCCTGCAGCAGGTGGACTCAGAGGTATATTGTCAGCAGAGTCCTCAAAGAAACCAAAGCTGTACATACTGTCCCACCTGAGCCTCAGCCTGTGCATTTCAAAGGATGACAGTAGCCCTGCCTCTCTATTAGCCAGGCAAGTTCATTTTCTTTTTGAAACTGCTCTTCCACCCTCTGCAAGGAAGACTGCAAAGGAGAGGTGTGGGGGCCCTGCAGTGCTAACCCCAGAGGTTCAGGGCTTCTTGAGAGGGTGTCACAAACCCAGTGATCTAGGGAGAAGTCTGTGGCATCAAGTCTTGGGGGCAGGGCCCAGGGAGCAACACTTCCCTATAGGTTTTTCAGTTGTCCTGACCCACTTGTATGTTTGAGGGCCACCCAGTGACCCAGTCTGTTCCCTAGCATGGCAGGATGGATGGCCTGCTTTGAGAGCCAAAGAAGCAGAAGCACAGTCCCACAGGTCACCTGAGGGCATGGTGGAGTCTGGAATCTGGTTCCCCAGCCTCTGTCCACTGTCTCAGTGATGACTGTCCTCTTCCTGAAGGGGTAGAAAGGGATGAATCTGAGAAATCCAAGTCAAGGGTGCAAGTGTTTGGGGGGAAGCAGGAACCCCTACCCATTCTATCCATGGTTAAGGATCCCTACCATCCCCAACCCATAAAGAGCTTTGATATTGCTTAAATGCTTGACATGGGCTCACTCAATTAAAGCTCACAATTACCCATTTATGGTTTGGATGTGAGGTGTTCCTCAAAAGCTCAGGTGTGAGACAATGCAAGAAGGTTTAGAGGAGAAATGACTGCGTTAGGAGAGCCTTAACCCAATCAGTGCCCCCTAACAGGGATTAACTGGTTCCTGTAGGTGGGCAGGGTGTGGCTGGAGGAGGCAGGTCACTGGGGACTTGCATTTGGAATATATATTTGGTGAGCTGAGCTTGGTCTCTCTGCTTCCTGGCCCTGTCCTGAGCTGCTTTCCTCCATCACACTCTTCTGCCATGATGTTTTGTCTCATTTTGAGCCCTGAGGAATGGAGCCTGCCAACTGTGGACTGAGATCTCTGAAAATGTAAGCCCCAAATAAACTTTTCCTCCTCTAAATCTGCTCTTGTCAGGTTCTTTGGGCACAGCAACAAAAAAAGGTGAATAAAACACCCGATGACAGAGGCACTGTTCTCATCTCTAGTTCACTGGCGAGGAAACTGAGGCACAGTCATTACTGAAAGGCTCCAGGCCTCCAGCCCTGAGGGCTGCTGCCTGGGCATTGTCCAGAGCACTTCTAATTTGAGGCCTTCATTTCATTGACCTGCCCTGAGCAAGATGGGCCCTCTGGAGTCACACATGTCCATGGTGGAGCTGGGGCCAGGCCTGGCCTCCAGCCTCAGGGCATGCTGCCTTCCTCAGAGAGGGGTGCTTCTGGGCTGAGGTGGCCACAGGGCTCATTACTGATGCTGCAAATTGAATGAAATAGCTGCTCAGTTACAAATTAATAACAGATTTGTTTGTCATTAAGGCAGCATTGTTTAATAAAATTAGTTCAGCTGAGTGTAATTACCTTCATATAAAATTCCCCCTTAAAAATTACTTTGATAAATCTAAGCCAATTAGATGGGTGTAAGGACTAGGGTACGGGGTTTGGCTCTGAGCTTTGGTTGGGTCCCTATAGTGACTCCCCCTGATTGGGAGTTCGATTCCCAAAGCCCTTTGGTTGCTCCCCTGGGGACCACTGGAAGGACCAATGGAAAACATGAAATCAGCTTCTCCAAGTGAAGTTTTGAGACCTTGCATTCACCCTTTTGCAAAACTCAAAGTAGTATTTCTCCTGACTAGGCCCTGACTTTCTCTAACCCAATTGACAGAATATTTTTCCCTCACCACCCTGCCTCCCTTTCAATACTCATTCCTTAACTGCAGGGTTTTCAGGCCCTTCCTCTGCTTAGAACTTTCAGGGGTGCCCTTTTGTCCCTAAGCTACTGGCCCAAATCTTGATCTTAGTACTCGAGGCCCTGCAAATCTGGTTTCATGGTGATTTAGTGAAAATGATAACCAAACTGAGAACCAGGAGACAGAGGTCTGAGACGCAGCCCTGGACCCAGCACAGGCTGGGGATCCCCAGACAAACACATTTACCTTTTTAGGCTTCTCTTTACTTACCTATCAAATAGGAAGCAATGTTTCCCGGATTGTCTATGGATCATAGGAGAGTGCAGGTGCTTACATGCCACACACCCCACTGTGACCTCACATCCGTTCCCCACTGTTCATGGCTGGTTGCCCTCCAGGCCCCACCACACAGCTTGTAGGCTTCTGTGTCTGCCTTGTTGCTTGGGCGCACAGCTCTTTCTGGCATGCCCTCCTCCTCCTCATTGCTTGGCTTGGTCTTAAAGCTCCAGTCGATGCCTTCCTCCCCTGCTAGCCTCTCTGGTCTTCCTATCAGCCGAGCGTGTATCCCCAACCAGGGTCAGGATGGATGTATGAGATCACGCCCTAGGTTAATTTATAGGACTCTCTTTCTGCATTTGCACTTGACTCTGGCTTTATGTCATTTCTGTACACTGTGCCCTGGGGCTGAGGATCAGGGGCGCCTATGCAGGCATGTAAGAAAAGGACACCGGCTTATGCAGCAGGGAGGTGGCTGAGATATGGGAGGAAGCAGGGTGGACACTCAGGTGACAAAGCGGATAGCCCAAGTGTCTCTTATACAGGATTATCCCCAGCTTATCATGGAGAACATCTGGGGCCTGCAGGCTGGCACAAAGTCCTTTGTAGCTCGGGGCTGCAGTTTTCTCATTTGTAGAAGAGTGAGAACAACCTGTACTTCACAAGGGTGGGTGATGAGAAAGCAAATATGAGGGTGCTTCCAAAGTAGAAAGTGGATCTGAAAGCCAGCGGTCCCTTCAAAGCACAGAAGCATTTGGAAAGAGGGGCCTTGGGGCCCAGCAGCCCCCTGGCTCTGAAATCCTGGCTGATCGCCTTGTGGGCAAAGACCCACTTCTAGGTGGAATTCCAGAATCTACCAGGAGCCAGCAGTTTGGGGACTGTGACAGTGTGGTAGGGTGGCTGGAGCATTGGCCCTCCTTCCTCCACAGACAGGAGAGGGTATTCCCCTTGTCCCTCAATTTCCCCTGCTCACCTCATTCCCAGGGCCCAGGCTCCCAGGGTGGCCCTCCTGAAAGGCCTCCCAAGTCACCCAGCCAGAGGGCTTGGGAAGGGGAGGGGCCGGGAGCAGTACACGCAGACTGGAAAGTTCTGAAAATGCTTTTCCTGGGCACCAGCCCCCTCCGCGCCCCCTAGTTCCCTCTAAAGCCCCTTTTGAAGGGGACCTCGGAGCTCTAATGAGTTGAGAGCTTTTATGGGAGCCCAGGCAAACCAATTAGGTTTGCTTAAAAATATTGTATTCATTAGCATGAAAATAAAGCTGAACTTTTTAGAGATAATTGCATCTTTTAAAATGTGGTAGTCTTTGTCTGGGCTTGTCTCATAAATATGCATGCTGCATAATCCTTTTGGAACCGTGGTCGCAATCATGAGTAACACACAAATGCATCCAGGGTGTTAATATTCTGACAAGAGCGGAGCCTCTCGGGCAGGCAGTGCCACCGGCGGAGGCCTCCGGAGGCGTCCCTGTAATCCCCAGCTGCAGCCTGCACAGCTCACGGGAACAGAGCCCAGTCCTGGGTCCCTGATACTGTGCACCAGGGCGCCAGTTCTAAATCGCTCTCTTTTGTGCTGCTGCCTCCATGGAGGTGGGCTGCAGGATTCTGGGGCTTTGCTCAAAAGATGGGAAAGGGTGGCCCAGAGGTTGAGCTCAATTTACAGCTGGGGAAGTTGAACCCTGGGGGGTTAAGTGGGTTGCCAAGGTCACCCAGCATGATGGGACAAGGATGAAGCCCAGTTTGGCATTGCAGACTGATTCATTTACATTTAGTGGGGAAGGGGTGCCTTGCAGGCTGGTTGGCCCGGGCGCTGGGGGAAGGGCGGGTATCTCCCTGCCTATCAGCTGCCCCCTAGTGCCCCAGCTTCAGAACACGTCCTGCGGGCTCCCTTCCCAATCCAGGGTGCTCCTCAGACCTTTTAGGTAGAAATTTCTCAGCTGCCACTGGGTCTTTGTCCTACTGGGCTTCTTTTATTGCCCCCAGCCCCCACTTCTTCCAAATGCACCAGTGTTATAATATCAATATCCCACTTTTCAGAGGGACCCAAGGACTGGCCTCCAGGGAAAACCAGCTGCTCAGTGAAACTGCATTTCCGCAAGCATTTTTCCAAGTTCTTCCTCTGTCTAGGCCCCAAGTTAAGCCTGATGGGGCGACAGAGACTTAAGAGCAGGTGGCTGCTGCCTTTGTCATTACTGCTGGGAGAAGACAGGCTGCTTAGGCCTGGGATGCCCCTTCCGAGGACAAGCTGAGGGAACTTGGGGACAGGGAGGACCTGGGGTGGGTAGGGGAAAGCTAACTGTGGCCAGGCTGGCTGTGTCTGGAGGAAGCGGCAGTGTTTGGGAAGGCTTTGGGAGAACAGCTTGACGAGAAGGAGGTCCAGGGGTGTATTTGGGTAATATGGGAGACCAGAAAGTTTTTCTTTACACTTCCCATCTCCCTTCTGAGACTCCTTATTGCTGTCCTTGCATCCTTGGCGGCCACCACCTATTCCTCTGCTCCTCCTAGCACTCCCAGGCCACACTGCAAGATCTTCTTAGGGCTCCTGAGTTACCTGTCTTTCTAATCAGGAAATCATCCAGATGTCCAAATCCGACCCCTGGCTTGAGAACGTGTATTGTGTTTGTTTACAGCCTATTTGCTTTAGTCAGCCCATTACGTCATACCCCTTGAAATTGCCAAAGCATGACCACCGTGGGGTGAAACGGCGAATTGGCCTCTGTGGAATGCTGTCTGCAAGCAGGCGCAGCATATGCACTCTCATTTCATCTTCAGGAAGAGCCCAGGGGAAAGACACCGGGATTAACATCCCCATTGCATAGACAGGGAGACCAAGGCAAGAAGTGTTACTGAACCCAGCAAAAAACCAAGGAAAACCAGTCTGAGAGATGAGTATTTCTTTCTGGAGAAAGAAAGTCTATTCAGTAGCCATAGAATGGAGAAGAAGGAACTTTGTTCAGAAATCAGCTTTTCAACCCCAGGGCATTGAGGGGTTGCAGGTAGAGGGGGGAATAACGATGGACAGGGAAGGATAATAAAAGGGAGGAATAACAGGTCTTCTGGGAATGGGTGGAGATCTTCCAGGACCTTGGTGCCATCTCTTGGCATTCCTTTCATGGCCTGGTATTTCAGGGCAAGTTGGCTGGTGGGCATCTTTAGCTATGTGTGTGCGTAGGGGGAGACTAGACAAGTCTAGGCCAAGTTACTCCTGTAGTCTTGGACAAAACAGTTCTCAAAAGATCAACTTGTCTACCTGCAGAGCTGAGTAGGATCTGATCCCAAAGTTAAGGGGGCAGAGGAGATATACAATATGGAGACAGTGATGCCAGGCCTTTCATCCCATTCCAGTCACCCATGGGACACCTGTAGGCCCACGTGAAGAGTCAATGTTTTCAGCAAAAGTGGCCTTCAGATCCCTGAAGAGCAACCTAGGCAACTGTTGTCATTTTAGCCTACACATCAGATCCGTTAGTAGGAAACTAGTAATGTACTGCAGCCATGTGACCATGGAGGCTCATCCTGCAGAAGGCGGACAAAAATGTAGGGAGGCCTCCAGGAGTAGAGAAGAGCATCCTGTAACTCTGGTTGTTGAAGGCAAGGTCTAATAGAGAAGGCACATGGGTGGGGGCTGAGAGCAGGGGCCTTCTGTTCTCACCAACCATAGCGAACAGCTGGTGGTACAGAGGATGGCTCCCAACACAGTTGGTTGGGGTGCGATTTCCCTAGGGGGTGTGCAAAATAGAATGAGGCACATATCTTTGTCTTGAGTTTTAAGACGAAGAGGTGCAGTTCTGTTGGTGAAGGCCAAACCGTAAGGCTAAGGTTGGTGATTAGTAAACACAGTTCTGTTTGGAGGCAGAATACCCAGAGCTTGATTCAGCAAGGAAACCTCTTGGCGATCTGGTTTAGTATAGGGACACGAGCTGGAGAATCAAGAACAAGCCTAAGTCAATAACTGTTGTCAGATATGACTTTGAGTCCCTGCTCTGGGGCCTGTTGGTGGGTGACTCTGTGCCAGTTTATCATTTGTATTATTTTCATGCCCAGACTGAGTGACCTCTGGAGTCCTTTAATTTCTATGCTTAACTATTCCAGAAGAATCAGTATTTTAATAACAGGGACTTAAAAAAAAAACCCCAAAAACTTAAATTTGCTGGGTATGGTGGTGCACGCCTGTAATCCCAAAGGCTTGGGAGGCAGAAGCAGGAGGATTGTGAGTTCAAAGCCAGCATCAGCAACTTGGTGAGGACCTAAGCAACTCAGTGAGAACTTGTCTCTAAATAAAGTATAAAAAAGGTCTGGGATGTGGCTTAGTGGTTAAGCACCTCTGGGTTCAATCCCCAGTACTAAAAATAAAAAACGAAACAAAACAAAACAAAGCCAACCTTAAATTGATCATTTATTGGTGGACAGTCAGGCCTGGATTCAAGAAATGAGGCTGGACTCCACTGATTCCTCTCATCCTACTTCATTGTCTATAAAGCTGATGTATCCGGATCTTATTTGGTTGTTAGGATCCATTATAACTGTGTTAGAAACCAGGGAGGAGGAGGGACCGAGGAGCACTTCCAACCTCACACAGCATGCATGAGGCCAGGAGTTGGATCCCCAGCACTGCCAGCCCCCCAAAACCTAACTTCTGAAATCTCACACAATAAATATATCATGAGCATCTTTTTATGTCCATAAATATAATATGCTACCTCAGTTATGCCTTGAATAGAAGCCATCTTCCTAAGATTATTTTTTAAATTTCCTATATTTTCTTCTGCTTTAAAAAACAAAAATAAAAACACTAATATGGGGTGAGGGGAATAAAATGGCAAAGGTGGTGTCTTGCACTTTCTTTGTCAGGTGCTTCTGGTTCTCTCCCCTTTACAGCCCCTGGGTGGATTTGGCTTCCTGCAGTCCTCGTGACAGGGGGGCCCTGTGACTAGTTCTAGCCGGGGCTAGCTTCAGGACCAAGCAGGCCAGTGCTGAGGGAAGGCCTTCCTGTCGGCATCCAGAGGGTCTCTGGCTGTGTTTGAGGTGATGGCTGCTCCCTCAGCCACTCCTGTGTGATTTTTAATGAGCAGAACCTCCTCATCACGGCTATAGGTATGTCCTCTGAGCCTGAAATCAGCTGTCACGGTGGCAAGTCACCGAACTTTGGGGGCAATTTATTCCCACAGCATGGCCTAGCTGTCCTGGCTAAGTCCAAAGGCCTGCTCACTTTCACTCTCTCCCCTATAGACGCCTGGTGGTTGCCTTTGCATTTGTTTCCAAATGGCTCATCTTTCCCTGCTGACCAGAGGTGCTGGGTTTATCGAGTCCCCACTTCTCCTATACACGGGTGTGTGTTTGGATTCTTGGATCCAACCCACAATCCATTTCCCTAATCTACCAGGATCATCTATTTTAATTGATATGGCTTTATTATATTTTGATATTTAGTGGAGCAAAAAATGAACAAGCTTGTCTTGTTTATTCTTACGAATTTACTCCTTAGGCCACTTTAGACAACTTATAATTCAGAAACTTTTCAAGTTTCATAAAAAAACCCATTAGAATATGGGTCGAAATTGCATTACATTTTTATATATTAATTGAAGGATATTTTGTCTTTACATATCAAATCTTCCTCTTGTTTATTTTTCACGCCTTGGTGACCCCTCTTCTCCTTTGAAGGAGTATTTTCTGAGCTCCTACTGTACTCCCAGCATCTGGCTGGCACCAAGGGTAAAAGCTGGACAAGACAGTCCATCGTCCCAGGCTCTCACAGACTAGCGGGCGATGCACACTGGCGACGGGCCCAAAGGAAGTGCCAGACTGGGGATCCAAAGACAAGATGTAGCAAAAAGCTCTCTGTTACAGTGTGAGGAGGAGTCCACCAGGCTGCCAGGCAGGGGAAGGGTGCTCTGGGCAGCTGGAAGTACCTGGCCAAGAGCTCCAGGTGGGACTGTGGCAGGAGAGAGGACAGGAAGGGAAGAGGAAGTGGGAGCCAGTTTGTGTTGCTCTGTGGAGTTTGGACATGATCCTCAGGGCAGGACACTGCTGCAGGACTTGGGCTAAGAGTACCAAATGGCCTTTGTGCAGCCTGTATTTGGTCCATGATGTGCTAACATAACCAGGAAGAAGAATCTCATAATTCCCATATGTAATCACTTTGTTAACCAGTTTGGAGTTTCCACAGATCCAAAGGATATCAAATTGGATGTCTAAGAACAAAAGGACTAAGACTTAGAAACAACTAACATTTGTTGAGCACCTACTGTGTGCCAAGGTTTGCTAGAAGACCTTGCAGGAGGGCTGGGGATGTGGCTTAGTGGTACAGCCTTGGCTTGGCATGTGTGAGGGCATGGATTTGATCCCTAGCACCACAGAAAATTAAAACAACAACAACAACAAATACATATACACACAAAACAATCAACATTATTTCAAAAAATTAGGCCTCTCAGGAGCCACATTGTGCAGGTTTGGGGCCCAGACACAGATGAGAGAAGCCAGATTCAGAGATCTTGGGCGATTTGCCCCCAAGGTCCAAGGGCCATTCATCTGGCAGAGCTGGGATTGTACTGCAGACCTTCATTTCCAAATCTGGGAGCCTTTCTGCCCCTCTACAGCTGTGCCTTTTTATAAAAAGGAGCTAATTCCCAGCCTGGGGAGGAGAGGGAAGGCTCATTCTTGGCCAAGTTTCATTTAATTTTCCATCAGTAGGTGTCAACTGTGAACTAGTCAGAAATGCTAAAATAACAGCTTAAAAACATAGGAACCGAAATGGAAATGTAATTTTAGCGTGCCTCGCCAGCCCCTCCTGAAGATAAGTGCTGCTTATGGAGTATCTGTTACAGACATGGAACACTTAAGGACTGAACTCACAGGAGTTGCTGGCGATGTGCAATTTAGCAACTTGGGCTGTGAAAGAAGAAGGGAGGGGGAAGAAAAAGAACTCCGCAGGCAGAAAATTGAAAACAAAAGGAAATGGAGGAAAAAAAAAAAAGCAACAGAGCTTTCCTGCCTCTGGTTGTAGTTCCTCCTAATGGCCTGGGAAATAGCTTGTTAGATAAAAAAGGCTTGCCTGCAAGAAACATTAACTCTGAGGTGGTGCACTTGATGGAAAGGAGGCTGGATTCAGCCAATTGTGCATCCGGGCCTTTGGTGATTTAGGCAGTCCTCATTTAACCCCCACTACATGCCCTGTGTGGAGCTCGCCCAGTGGGGCCTGAGTGAGGGATGGTGCCATTTCTCCCTCAAGGGATTTGCTGCTGGGATTGGGAGGCAACACCACAGAAACCAATGAACTGAAAATACGATGCAGGACAAGAAAGAGGCATGTATGGGAACAGGGCTCTCACTGCTGCTGGGCAGGAGAGACAGCACTTCTGGTCTGGATCATCAAGGAAGGTGACACAGAGAGGGGACACAGGTCACAGTGGAGGAATAAAGATACTGGCATTTCAGTCTCAGCTCTGGCCTCACTGTGTGAGTTGGGACAAACCATTTCGCCTTTCTGAGTCTCAGGTTCCATGCACAGCAAATAATGGAAGTTTTATTGAAAGGAAGGTTTCTAGGGCCCATTCAGACTCTGACACCTATAATTCTATGAATTCAAATTAGCATTAATGCTCTTCAGTTACCAGCGACAGAAATCCAGTTCCAGCCAGCTTACTCAAAAAAACAGCATTTGTTAGCTTAGGTGATTGTGAAGCTGAGAGGTAGGATTGCTTCAGGCATGGCTGGATCCAGGAACTTGCACAGGGTTCCTTGGTCTGTCTTCCTCCTATTCTACCCTGTTCTGCTTTTTTCTCTCTGTGCTGACCTGTCTTTCCATCATAAAGAGATTTTTTTCCTGATAGTTCCAACAGACTAACCCCTAGGAGCTTGGTCCTACCCAAATCACAGGGAATGTTCCCTCCACGTCCCCATCCCCAAAAAGTCTTCAGGCAGCTGAAAAGGGACAGGACTGATGGCAGGCCAAAATGACAGGTGATGTCCACATGAACCTTGAATGTAATTCAGTTCAGATAGAACTAGTGGAGGAGGGGAGCCATATTCCAAGAAGAATTCCAGGGTCAAAGTAGTGCCAGAGGCCTGCCCAGAACATTTGTGGGGCCCAGGGTCAGAGTGCAGGTGGAGGCCATAGACCAGATGTCTAGATATTAAAAAGTCATAACTCACACTAACAATCTGTTAAGTAAAACAGGTTTATCTGCTTATCTGGTCTCATATATCTTCAGAATGATCTGGAAGGCAGGGCCCAATTTAGAATTTTCAGAATCCTTGGAATTTTGCTCTGGAATGAGAGGGGTCTGTAACCCATCCTTCTCCTCCCACCCCAGTGCCATCCCACACTTTGTAAACACCTCAATCCACACATCCCAGCTCAGAGCATAGCCCCTGTGAACAGCAGGCCTGGCGGCTCACTGAGCCTGCTCACCTTCAGCAGGACTAGCTGGGGAAGAGGTTGAGGAGGGCCTGAGAGTGGGCTGGGCCCAGGTGAACAGTGAATCCCAGGGGCTGGGGCTCCTGGAAGGAGCCTGGAGGAGGGAATGTGGGCTCTGGTGGGCTTGGCCCTTTAGCAAGAAGAGAGGCCAATGGAAAGGCCAGAACGGGTCCAGGGCTGGGCCCATTTGCCCAGTCCTAGGGCCGGAAATGGTGAGGAGACCTGAATGAGCATGGCCCAGGTGGGGTCACAGAGGAGAAGTACATTTGGAGTGGGAGCTGGGAGATACAATGGAAAAATACACTTGGGTTGGAATGAAGAAGGCATTGGACTTTAGGCTATGAGATTGGACTTGTTCTTATGGGCAGTGGGACGTCTTAGGGGTCTGAGGCGGAGACAGGCAGGAGTGTACCCAGGCCCACCGAGATCCCAGTGACCCCAATCTGGGAGTGCTCCCTGCCCTGGTGCACTCTGGTACTTACAGGAGCTGCTTCCTATCTCTGCCCATCCTTCACCTTGGGCTCCCCGTGATTTGGCTTTGATGTGAGGACATATATTTTTGGGGACCCTCATCTGAATCCCTCTCCCTGCCCCAGATGGGTCCTCTCTTGGGTTTCCTTCATCAGAGAGCACATCATGTGGTCCAGCAGAGGGACTTCTATAACCAGGTCCTGCAAAGTGTTTGTGGAGGGAAGGGGACTGATGTCAGTGATTGACACAAAGGAGATGAGGTCAGGAGAAGGCATTCTGTAGAAGGAATTTTATTTCCTAAACTCCTCAGGGACACTCCCTTCAAAATAGATCTAGCATCCAGCCTCTTCTGTCACCTCATTCATCCGCAGCCCAGAGCCAGCTGGCACTCTTGCTCTTAGAGCTCACCTGCGTTATTCCTGGTCTCTCCTTATTGGTTCTCTCCCTCGGTCTGTTGTCAGCCTGACAGCCTGTTAAACACTGAAGCATGCCATCTGGGATGGTTTCTCTAAGTGCAAAGTCCTTACAAAGTTCTGCAAGGAGCTGATAAACATCTGGAGCCCCTGGGGACCCTACAAAATGCAGATTCCGATCAGCAGGTCTGGCCTGGGGCCTGAGAACCCGCATTTCTAACATGCTTCCAGGGCTGCTATGCTGCTGACTGGAGGGTCCCGCGGTGAGTGCTGGGGCTCTGCGGGATGCTGTCCTCTTCTTCTGAGCTCCTTTGCCACCCTAACCCTCCTTCTAGGGTGAGCAGCTGTTTCTGTTTGCCTGGGACTTGCTTGTTTTTCAAACTGAAATCCCCAGCTCCCCGGAATTTCCTGTCTGGACAAACCAGGACTGCAGGCCACTGTCTCTTCCCAGCTCTGTTCAACGTGGCTTCCTCCCCACGCCCTTCCTCTCTGCAGCGCCCCCTTCCCAGCCCTGGCAAGCTCCATTCCTCTTCCGCACTTGGTTTTTCTCCTTAGCAGTTATCGCCCACCAGCACACTATTTTACATCTTATTTACTGTCTGTTTTCTCTGCTTGAAACTAAGCTCCCCAAGAACTGGGATATTTCATCTCTTGGGTCCCCGATGTGCTCCCAGTGCCCACAACTGTGCCAGACAGGTGGTGGGAGGGGGTGCTCAGTAAAAATGGTTAAAGATTAAGTAAATGCCTGAGGTCCAAACCAGGGCTTCCTGGACTTTCCTGTGCACCTAGGGAAGTTGTTAAACTGGGGGTTCTGACTCTGGAGGTCTGGGGCGGGGATGAGGAGGGCATTTCAAAAGCTCCAGGTGATGGAGATTCTGCTGACCCATACATGGAGACTCTGAACTGTGGCCCCTTTTCTCCTTCCCCACTTGTCCTCTACCCTCTATGGGAAGGAGGGAGGTCTGGGTTTGGAGGTGGAGCAAGGGCTTCGAGGGAGAGAGAGGAGCAGGTGGGACCATTGCAGTCTCCGTGAACAGGGACATTTGGCTCTGGTGTGACTGGGTGGACAACCAGCTGGCCCATCAGGCTGATTGACTCCAAGATGAAAATGGCCCAGACCAAACTTTCCCTGTGCTGTGCTGGCTTTCAGAAAGACCCTTCCCCTCCCGCTTCTCTTCACTGTCTCTTACAGCTGGCTCGAGCAGGCAAAAGGTTTCTCTCCAGAGCCGGCTCTGTTTGCTTTGCACCTGCTGCCGGCAGCTGTCGCCGAAGCTCCCGTTAATGGCACAAATGGAGCCTCTAATGGACGGGGCGTAAGCCCTGGTTGGCAGCGGGGCTGGGGGATGTGGGCTGTGCAGACAGATGGGAATTCTGCCAACTGCCGGGATCCAGGCTGCACTGTCAGTCAGATGGACGGCCAGACAGTGGGTTAGCCAGCCGGCTGGCCAGGCGACTTCACCCTTAGATGCAGCTTTAGGGGACCAGGGGAAGTGGAGACAGGCTCTCTGCCCTCTTGGAACTCACATTTTAGTTGAGGCAATAAGAATTTCACATAGAAGAGACTTAGAGAATGAGCAAGACCAGGTAAGCACCAGGGCCTGGGTTGTGTGTGGACAACCCAAGTCCAGCAGGAGGGTGCAGGCCTTCTGAGAAACCCGAAGATTTCTTCTACTTCTAGAGCTTCTGATTGACTTAAGGAGTGTTTTCAATTTGAAGTGGAGACGCTCTCTGTCACCAAATAATATATGTGTTCATTAGAAAGTTGTGACAGGTATCTGGGTGTGGTGGTGAACAGCTATAATCCCATTAACTCAAGAGGCTGAGGCAGGAGGATTGCAAATTCACGGCCAGCCTCAGCAACTTAGTGAGACCCTCTCTTAAAATAAAAAATAAAAGGGATGCAGCTCAGTTGTAGCCTGGCCTGTGTGAGGCCCTGGGATCAATCCCTAGTATGAGGAATTTTTAAAAAAATTGTGTCATGTAATAGTTTCTCATGGGAGCAAAAGACAATCATGAGTGGTACCCCCAGCTGTGATCTGCTATTGCTAAGAACTCTAAGGACGAGAATGGTTTGTGCTGCTAATGTTTAGAATTTCTAGCTTTCAAAACTATCAATGTGCTCCAGTACCCACAAGTCAATGATGGAGCTGCAGGTACTGTGCTCCCCACATTGACTGAGAAGAGTCTACATGCCAGGCACATCAACTCACGCATCCCCTGAGGTAGTTGTGGTTGTCAGCCTGGTCAGACACCCATGTGCCCTTCAGCTGGTCACCGTGTCCTGATTCTGCTGGTAGGAAGGAGCCCCCTCTCATTTCTTGTGCTTTTAGTAGATGACTTCACCCCTAGTGTGTAAAGTTTTGACGTGGGCCTCAGGTCTGGCCAATCAGAGCATTTCCCTGGCCAGTGTGGTTGGTTCAGGGGTGTCACATGATCCAAGGAGAGTCAGAGATGCTTGGGAACAAGATTTGACTTCTCCCTGAAAGATGCGAAGCTGAGAGGATGTAAGACCAGGAGTCTCTGCCTCAAGCTTGTGCCCACGGGAGGAGATCCTGTCTGAGCCGTGGTAGGTAATGCTACCCACGGCGGAGGCAGAGCTGAGCCTGGAGAGAGAAACCAGATCTGCTCACCTGTGTTAGTTTTTGCTTGAATGGGTTTGAGCTGTTCTGTGTGCTTGGCACTTGCAACTGGAAGTGGCGTAGTCGATGCAAAGGCAAGTGTCATTCATTTATCCACTTTACGGATAAGGAAGTTGTGACTTACAAAGAGGGAGTGATGACAATTTGAACTGGTGTTTATAGGGCTTCTTAGATCTGGGGTAGAGGGACAGGCGGAAGGACGGATGATAATGCAGTTTCTGATTTGACAGTTGGGAGGACAGTGGAGCCTCCCTGAGGGAGAGCTCACGGAAGTGTTGACGCCGAGGGCAGGGAGCAGATTCTGTTTGTGCAGCTCCAGCAGGGAACGGAGTCTGTAACTCTCAAAAAGGAGTGGCTGGAGATGGGTTTGGATGTAAAACAAATCCAATCAACTGACCCCCCCACACCCACCAATAGCAAATCAACTGCCCCGAAGAGGGCTTCTGCAAGAGCTGAAGTGGAGTAGCGGTGTCACCAGATGTAGTGGGGAGGTCTGTTTCCTTATGTAAGGGTCCTCAGGTGCAGAGGGGTGAGTTAATTCATATCTCAGGTCATGGAACTCCATTATTACTGGTTTCCACAAGGCCCTATCTTTTGCTTAGTTTTTCCCTTTTGCTCCCACTCCTGTCTTCCAGTCCCACCTTACCCCCGCAAGCAGCTACTCTAACAGGCTTAATGCATATCTTGTTGTTTGTACATGCTCTTACAACGTGTGTTTTGTTTTATCTGTCCATATCTTTAATTGATACCAATGAGGGGCACTATGGAACTCATTCTGTATTTTACCTTTTTGCCATGTTTAAAGATCCACTGCTGTATGTACATTGAATCTCTTTCTTTTACCTGCTGCACAATACTTCACCGTGGGTCTCCTCCACTTCTCCCTCTCTCCACTCTCTGCCCCTCTGAACTCAACCCTCTGAGTTGTGGTGAGCACTCGGGCACATCAGCTCACAGTGCTGGAGAGAATGGCCATGGCTGCAGGCCTGTGTCAACTTTCAAGATGGCCTGATGCTTCTGCCGTCCTGGAATCCCTGTTCTCCCACATTGAGTGGTGCTGACTTCTGTAACCAGTAGGATATTATAGAAAGGATGGGTGTGACTTCCAAAGCCAGGGCACCAATGAGATGATAGTCTTAGTCTTAGATCACTCACTCAAGTGACAGCAGACGCCATGTTGTGAGGTCACTCAAGCAGCCCTGTGGAGAAGCCCATGTGGTGAGAAACAGGCCCCTGTCAACAGCCAGCATCAACTCACTGTCTGTATGAGCAAACCCCAACTAACATCTTAACTGACAGCTTGTGAAATCATGAACATCAGGTAAACTGCTCCCAAATTCCTGACCTACAGAAATTGACATAATAGATGTTTATTACAGTTTTAAGCTATTATATTTTGGAAAATTTTGTTATGCAGCAATAGCTGACTAATACATCACAGAGGAGAGTTTCTGGGTCATAGGGTGTGCCTGCACAATTTGTGATCATGTGCATAGAATCAATATGTATTTAAACCTATGAGGAAGCTGGTTACCTTTTGTCTGGCTACTTCTCCATCTGGCTAGTGGAAAGGAGGTTATGGATTCTTCTCTTCATAAGGCCCAAGACTGATGTCAGAGCCAACTGAATACTATTGGGATAAAATTACCTGGGCCACTGGCCAGCATTTTCAGATAATTCCCAAAGGTTGTCCGAGACCCTAAATCCCAGAGACCATCTATGGCAAGTCAAAGCATCATAAGGTTTTGACTGAAGCCAGCAAGAGCCTGGGGACTCCTGATGTGAGCTGACCCCTCCTCTGGAGGGGAGCTCCACTGTCCTCACCCTGCAGCATGACATGCTGACATAAGTGTGATTGCATTTGGCCTGGAGATCGAAGAGCTTCCATTTGCAGATTGCAATTGTGGAAATTATTTTCTCCTATTTTTTCATTCTTTGTCTGCAAAATAGATTCCTGCAGTATCATTTCTCTGTTTGTTCCAATCTTTGTTAAGGAAATGAACTGCTGGAGTTGGATGTCTTTTCAGAGTGCTTTAGCAATCCCTGGGTACCAGGGCCACTTTGATATCCCAGACCATTTGGAAATGGAGATGCGCTGGCCAGGGATTTTTTCCATTCAAATTGTGCTTCACGTGACAGGTTTTATTCACAAGGCATAACAGAGCTCCCATTGAAGGCAGAAGAGACAAGAGCAGCCAACTCCCAAATAACAGCAATAATATACTCCCATGTGACTCCCTGATGATCTGAGGGCTGCAGAGTGCTTTATGATTGCAGGCGAGTGTGGGGCAGGGCCAAGATTCTTCAGGAAGTGATTTCCCAAGGTCATCCAGGTAGTGAGTAGAACTGGTTACACCCCAGGGCTCCTCACCTCTAATGCCCTCCGCACTCTAACCCTGGAGCCAAAGGAGCATGGACTTTGGGTTTACTGGATCTGGGCTCCAACCTGGCTGTGCCTCTTGCCAGCAATGTGACCTTGGGCACAGCATTTATCTTGACAGAACTTTTCCTCATTTGAAGACTGGAGGGGTACAGAGGATTTTGCAGGAGTAGGTCTCTAACGGGAGCCACAGAGGCAGGGAGGCGTTGGGTCTGCAGGCCTTGGAAGACAGAGTATAGTTTGAGCTTTATCCTGCTGGGGCACATGGCTTGTGCAGGGCAGGCTGGTTTTTGGACCCTATTTCCCCCTTGGACAGTTGCCCTTGTCCAGAGACTAACCTTTACAACCATAGCTGGTGTGGCCCCTTCTACCAGAAGCACTTGCTCAAACCAAGCAGATCTTCTCCCGAGGGGTCTGCTGACAGTGTGAGGGAGATGACTTTCTCCACCTCACCACAACCCTGAGGGGGGCATTATCCCCACTTTGCCAATCAGCAATTGGACATAGAAGGTTAAGTCACAGGTCCAAAGCCACAGGGAGAGACCACGTGGGGGCTCCCACTGGGGTCTCTGAACCTAGAGTTTCTGCTCACTCTCTCTTTCCCTCTTGCCCTTCCTCCAGCCTTCCCCAATCATTTTCTCATAAACTTAATCATAGAGTCACTGTATGATCCAGCCAGCGCACTCTGGGTGTGTATGCAGAACTAGAAGGAGAGACTCGAATGGATGGATACCAGTTCAATGTCCACAGCAGCGTCATTCCCTGTAGTCAAAGATGGAAGCAGAACAAGTGTCCATTGGCAGATGAATGGAGAACAGTGTTGAGCAGACAGTGGAATATTATTCAGTCATTAAAAGAAACGAGCTCCTGATACCTGCCCTGGCATGGATGCACCACAGAAACACCACACTAAGTGAAATAATCCAGGCACAAAGGAAAAATATGGAATGATGCCACTGAGAGGAGTTCTGGGAATAGGCAAGGCCACAGAAATGGGAAGTAGGATAGAGCCTATGGGGGCTGGGGTTGTT
>JAJEJO010003276.1:983296-1002643 GCA_020662805.1 Glaucomys volans | reverse complement strand
CACTCGGCCACTGAGCCACATCCCCAGCCCTATTTTGTATTTTATTTAGAGACAGGGTCTTACTGAGTTGCTTAGGGCCTCGCTAAGTTGCTGAGGCTGGCTTTGAACTCTCAATCCTCCTGCCTCAGCCTCCCGAGTTGCTGGGATTACAGGCGTGTGCCACCGTGCCCGGCTTATATTTTATTTTATTAAAAAAATTTTTTTAGTTGTAGATGGGCACAATACCTTCATTTTACTCATTTACTTTTATGTGGTGCTGAGGATCCAACCCAGTGCCTCACCCGTGCTAGGCGAGCGCTCTACCACTGAGCCACAACCCCAGCCCCAAATGTGTTAAATTTTACATTATGTGTGTTTTAGCACAACAAAAGAACTTTACTTTTAAGAAATGTGCCTCAGACCTTTCTGTTTAGAAAGGGGTCACTTAAGTGGACGCCGTGGGCTCTTCCAGAGCATGACTGTCTTCTCTCATCGTTCGTATACATCCTGGAGGTTTCAATTGCACCCCTTCCCCAAATTTGCCTTGCAATGGGGGAGGGAGGCCTTCAGCGGTGGTCAGCTGGGTCCACCCATCAGCCTGGAGGCTGGACCTCTTTCTTGCCATTTAGCAGACCAGGACGACCTGCTTTGGAGTGTGAAGACCAGCTTCATAAATAATGTGTCTCCCAGCAATGGCCCAAAGAGCAGGGTGGAAGCCCCTCCCCTGTGCTCAGATTCCCTGGCCATTGCCTGTCACTCTCAGGCCCCTTTCTTTCAAACGTCTAGGCATTGCCCAGTGTAAGAGGGGTCAGTCCAGGCTGTTCCCAGAGCTGGAACAAGGTGGCCAGCACTTGAGGCCAAAAGTGGCCTAGGAGATGAGCACCACTGGGACTCTGGCCAAGTCTGGGTCAGCTGAAGACAGTAGCAGGTGCTCAAGAAGATGCTGTTCCTGGCTGTAGCTGCTGGAGAGCATGTGGCGCCCTCCCCTCAGGCCCGACAGGGGCTGCCTGGGGCCTGCTTCTGTACCAGTTCACACCCCAGAATCTGAAGATTCTCAGAGCGTGAGCACAAGTGAAGTGAGACCCTGCTCCAGAATGCCCCTCCAGGCCAAGGTTTTCTAAGTTCCCATCAGTGAGGAAACTGTTGCATGTTATTTAAAGCCAAATGAGACAGAAAGAGGCATAAGGGCTGGCTTAGGTATGGTAGAACCAGAGGTAGAACCAGAGGTCACCACATTCTGTCTCTTCTTTTTGACTTTGGTGGCCTCCTGCTGGATCTAGTCTTTTGCACAGGGCAGGCAAGATGGTGACTGGTGGTTTTAGACTTAGTGTCTTAATCAGCTATCCATGGCTGTGACAAAATACCTGAGATAGATCAACTTAAAGGAGAAAGGGTTTATTTTTGTTCACAGTTTCAGAGGTCTCAGTCCACAGTTCTTGGGTCCATCACTTTGAGCCTGTGGCAAGGCAGAGCACCATGGGATGGGGAGCACATGATAGAGCAAAGCTGTCCACCTACAGCAGCGGGGAGTCAGAGAGAGGGCAAGGGGCTGGGGTCCCAATATACCTTCAAGGTCATGGCCCAATGACTTAACTTCCACCAACTAGACTCCACCTCCTAAAATATCTACCACTTCCGCATAGCTCTATCAGCTGGGGACCAGGCTTCCAACACATGAGCCTTTGGGGGACATTTAAGATCCAAACCATAACACTCATATTCTCTCAATTTAAGAGTAACAATTAAGAGAGGCTGATTTCTGGCTCTGACAGCACAGTCCTAGACAAGCTCTAATTGGCCACCCCAGGATTGCTGATGCCTCCCTGAATTAATCACTGCAGCCCCTGTCAGAGGGGCATTCTGATTGGTTGGCCCAGCACTGTACCATTACCAAGGGAGCGTGGAGCCAACTGATTGACAGGCCCCTCAGGACAACCAGAGGCGGGAGCAGTGTGTTAAAGGAAAGGTGGATGTGTTGTTGGAGGAGGGAGACGAGAAAGCACAGTGGGCCTCCAAAGACTCGGGGAATCTGAGACCATATCATTCACCAAGTTGGGGGCTCCCTGGAGGCTGTCCTTTAGAATCATTCCTGGGATTCCTCCCCACAGCGTGGGACTCTCCCAGAAGGGCTGGCTCAGGAAGGTCCTAGGATCACGGCCACACTGACCAGGGCCCTCATTGCCCTTGTAGCACTTTTTTTTTTATTCTAGCATGCAAGGAGGCCTTCCCCTGTTGGCTCTCAGGTCTGGACTCAGGAGTCCAGAGTGCCTGTCTCAAACACAATCCTCATTTCAGGGGAAAACTCCATCCAGCAGGACCTGCTTGGATATAGTCCTGGACACACTACGGGTGCTCAGAAAGGGCTGTGTCCTCTGTCCCTCACCCCTTCCACCCCTCACTACCCACATATCTTTGTCTTCTTGCTGGGTAGGTCATGGCCTCCAGAAGAATCAGGCATAGTTGAAGGAGATATGACCCAGAGCTGGCATGCCACAGGTAAATGAGTGAGTGAGCAAGCCAGTGCTTGGTTGGACTAACCAACTGCTGAACGTCAGAAGGAGGTGAGGTAACGAGACACCCGCCCCTCGGGATTGGCACAAGGCATCTCTGGCCAGCTGAAGCCTGGGAGCCATCATATCCCAAGTCAATTTTCAGACTTAGAACAAAAATGCATATCTATTCCCCTCCCGTTCTCTCTGCTTCCCCTCCCAAAAGAACGCGTCTGCGAGGACAGATGGCCCTGTGTCAGCGTCCCTGTGTGATATTGATGTGAACAGCAAGGGAAGGCAACGTGTCTCGTGGCTGTAAAAATAGACGTGCATTAGGAATGCATGAAGTCAGACTCCTCCTCCGGCCACGCCAGGCACTATTCTAAACCCGGCGCTCATGGGTTTGGTATCCAGCCACCCGGCAAGGCAGAGCAGTGGTCTGGAACTTGACATTTAAAGGGTTTGAAAGAAATAGAAAGAGGCATGGAGATTTCTTTTTTAAGTCAGTCTGGCTATTTCTGAATGGGACATGCCAATGAAGCAGATCAAATTCACACATTTTTGAACCATAGCATCTGAGAGACGGTGGGGGCTGTGGAGTGCTTCTTGCTCCCGATGCTGGGACTCTTCCCCAGAGCCTCTGCTAGTTGGTTGTCTGGTTTCTTCTTGGATACCCTGAGTGACGGGGTGATCTCCACCTAATGGATCTCCACCTAGCGTTTCTTTGGTGGGCTTTGTCGGTGCCTCTGGCTGCTGCTGTACGGTGCTTTCAGGATGACACTGACTGACAGCCATCGCTCTGAAGGGCTCCTCCATGAACTGTGGGGTTTAGAGCCATTTTCTGTTCTTGAAATTGACATCCATTGCTATGTGTTGGGCTCCTGTTATGTGCTCGGCCCTGCCTGAGAAGCTGTAGAGGCTAAAAGAGAAGGCAGAGTTTCCCGAAGCCAGCTAACACGCAATCTGGGGAGATAATGAACATGTGTGGAATAATGAGAGAGTGCATGGCGACAGGATATTATTAAATTTGACATTGTGTGATACTGCCTGTTTCCTTCCCAGTCAAAATCAGTGGCAGTTTTTGCCACCCCCATGTTGGTTAGTGACACCTACATTTTAGCAGCCTCTCTGGCTCCGGGGCTTGGAATGACCTTGACTTATTTTTACTTGCCTTCCTTCCATCCAGTCCCTCCATGAGTCCCCGGAGGCGCTGCTTGCAAGCGTCCCTGTCCTCAATCTCTGCTCACACTGGCCGCGCTCCTGGGTTGGGATTCCAGGCACCCTTGTAGCTTGGGGCTGTCTTCCTCCCTCAGGCATTGCCTTTTTCTTGAATCTCCTCCTTCTCCCATGCTAGCTGCACAGTTATGCCTGCAGATGGCTTCTGCTTGCTCCCCTCTGTACCCTGACCCTGGCATTCCTTGTGCCTCCCCTTCTTTCTGCCCGCCCACCTTCCATTGCTTCTTTGAGGTCCTGTGCAAACGTGCCTTCTCCATGGTCTTAACGAGTTGCTCATTTCCTGATGGCCATGGCTTTCTCAATAAAAAAGCAGCCACCCCTTGAACCTTGTCTGGGCTCTGAAGCCTCACAGTCGCATGTCGTAGAAAAAAATAATGGGCTCAGTGTCACAAGGCCTGGGCTCGACTCATGACTCCGCCACTTAGTAGTCGTGCTCTCAGGCAACTCACTAACTCTCATCAGACCTCAGTCTCCACATCTGCATTGTGGGAGGAATCCACCTACTGCCTGGGTTGCTGATTAGTTGAGATAATGAACATAGCAATTCTTTGCCAAATAAATAATGCCTTACAGGTGTTGGTTATTATTATGCTTGTGTCTTATTTTAAAAGAGGCAGAAGCTGGGCTTAAACCCTTTTTTATTCCTTGGAATGTGTATCAGCAAGTATTTATTGGGCACCTGCTGTTTGTCTAGCCTAGTGCAATGCACTTAGGGGCTTAAGAGGGCTGGTGTGCAGCCAGCTTGCTCACACTGCAGAGATAATGAGCACATGTGGAATAATGAGCCTGTGGAATCAGGCAGGGCATTATTATATTTGATGTCGTGGAAGCCTGCCTCAAAGCAGGGTAGGAGTTCTGAGAGGGGGCTTAGGAGAGTGAGGGTGACCAGGGAAGGCTTCTTGGAAGAGGCAACCTGGAGCCAGGGCTTGCAGGAGGGTGTGTTCCTAGGGGCTCAGGAGTCTGCCCATAGCCCTCTGCAGGAAGAGGACTGGGGACTCACTAGCTCTTCTTTGAGAAACATGGCTCTGTGCAGAAACAATAGGAGGAAGAATTAGCAGATGCAGACATTTGGGGCCTGCGGGTCACATGCCTCCCCAGCCCAGGTGAGCCTATTGAACCTGAGAGCAGCCTACAGCCTGGAACTGTCTCAGAGGGTGCAGGAGACAGAATGGGACTGAGGAGGCTGCCAGCCACATGGATGGCTGCTCAGAGTTTGTGTTGGCTGCTGGCTTACTCCAGGAAGAGTCAGGATGTGACTCTGAGCCCAGAAGCTCAGCGGTGGAGAGGAAATGCAGGGGATGGGGTGCCTCTGGGCATTCAGTGTCTCCACTCTGCTGTCACCTGCCTTTGCTGAGGGAGCTTCTAGGTTTGATTTTGGTTTCCCAAGAAGTGGGAGAGGGTCTTGGGTGCTAAGGCTATGATCTCTGGCCAAACCAGGAATGTGCATGGGGAAGAGGGGACCAGAAGGAGGTCTTCCCTGGAATGGGTCAGGACACCACCACTTACCCAGCAGACAGAGGGAGACCCCTCTCTCTCCTACCTCTGAACCCCTCCCCTCTGAATCCATGTCCCTCCCGGCTTCAGCTTTCTAAGGAGAGAGATTGTGCAACAGCATGGGCTCCAGGCCAGGCCCGGGTTGCCCTCCAGCGTGGCCACTTTCTTGTGGGATGGTCTAGGGAAAGTCATGGAGCTCTCTGTCACTAGGGGCCTTCTCTGCAGTCAGGTTATCGTATACCTAAGGAGCCCGTGAGGATGGGGGACAATGCAGGTCAGGTACAGAGGAGCGGGGTCAGTGGAGGCTCGCCCCATGGCCCTACCACCAGTGGGCCTGGTGGCAAGTCCGCCCTTCTCCTGCCTTCTCTCACTTCTGGTCTGGGTCTCAAAGGGTCTGCATGAGGAGGTCGACATCCCTTGGCTCTTCTACTTCCTTGGTGAGGGACTCTCTAAGGGAGAGACTTTCTTCACCAGGGAGCCCCAGACAACTGCCTCTTTTCTGGTCTTGTGTCCCCAGGCAGTCTGACTACCCAAAGCCATCCCACCTGAGGGTTTTTTACTTTATATCTCTGGAGAATTTTTCTTTAAAAACATATTCCTTAAAGACAGACTACATGAATTCTGGGGCCATTGACTCAAAAAAGATTCCCAGCAGCTGGGAGTGAAGAATCTATTCCATCTCCACCCTGCCTCCCCCTCCTCCTTTGCTTCCTTGGTTTATCCTAAGAGGAGAGTTCTCTGTTGGTCGTAACACATGTAGGTCAGTGATGGGGGCCTTCACGTGGGAAGCACCAGTGGCCCAGATGGGAAGGTGTGCATGCTCCTCGAGGCCATGTGGCTGGTATCATCCTGGAAGTCAGAAAGCAGTGTGCAGGAGTTCGAGGGGTGAGTGGAGGGGTGGGGGAGCAGGAGCTGACTATATTTTATTTATATGCTGGGAAAAGTCATATTTTGGATCCAGCATTCTCTGATTTGTCCTCCTCTAGCTCCCTGGGGTAGCACACATGCTGAGGAGATCCATGAGCATTGCCTCCCTGGTGCACCACAGGGAGAGATGGGCAGAGGGAGCTGCAGATTGTCCCTAGAGAAGGGACTTGGGGTAGGACTTGTCTGGGTGGACGTACTCACAGGTAGATTGGGTATTAATTTGGGGGACGACTTGTAGAGCAGGTGTTGAGACAACAGAGGGGCTAAGTCCCAAAGCCATCTCCTGGTGTGACCTCAGACCCACCCTTGCTGGGCCTCGCTGTCATCAGGTCCGTGCCTGCCCTGGGTGAGTAATTACTTACCATTGACCTGCTGTTATTATTGTTTACTCTCTGCCAGGTGTCTCATTTTCCTAGTTTCTGGTGGAGATGGAGATACGCTATCGGGAGTCCTTTCAGAAAGTGCCAAGTCTCCTGCCTGGTCTTTATACCTTGAGCAGCCTAGTCCCCCCAGTTTGCTCAGGGGCTGGGTGCTGCAGGCTGCTAAGCCCCAGTGAGAGAGTGAAGATAGCGCTGGCTGGTGATGCTCCCAGCCTCCTTTGTTCTTTTATTTGCCCAGCCCTGAGCAAACAAGCCACAATAAACTAAATGGCATTTGGATATTGAAAATGCAAAGAGAAAGTGCTCAAAGGACAATAAAGGAGTGAGCAGAGGTTGCCTGCGGGAGGAGATTACATTGTCCCTCTCTCCTCAAAAGCACGGTGCTTTCCAAAGTAGAAATGGTTATCAGAAGCCCGAGGAGGCCTGTGTCAGTTTTGCTCTTACAACATCAGCCTTATTTGACAGGATACTGACTCAGAATCTGGTTTTGCAGGCAGGCCATCAGTACGCATTTTAGCTAGGCCCCATGAATGATACCAGAAGAACCAGACCAAAGTATTGGGGAATGAAATCTACCAATTTACGCTATGTTCAGGCACAAATATACCATAATGATAAATAGAGCTTTTATATACAATGATCATGCACTAATTAAAATAATAATAACAAAAATAGAAGGGGAATTAATAGAGTAACAAGGAGATTGGGGGAGGGAGAAGGAAGACACAAGGAATGAGACTGATCGAATCATGTTATGTGCATGTGTGAGTACACATAATGAATGCGTAATTATTGACCAATAAAAATTTTCTTGAAAAGGCACATGTGTACACAAACACACACCACAAACACACACACACACACACACACACACACACACACAAGAAAACTTCAAATCTCAGAGGCCCTTAGCCTCTCTGGGAAGGAAAACTAGATAGGAACAATTGGGGAACAATGAAGGCCTGAACCTCTTAAGAGGCAGTGGCTCCATGTGCTCAGAGACCTCTTCCAGGAAGCTTCCATCCTCCCTGGGCATCAATGACTTCCCCTCTGTAACACAGCACTGGGCCAGCACGCCCTTGATTGTATAGAATTAGGTTTATACCTCCCCACCGTCAATTCACTCTCCTTAGATCAGGGCTCAGCAAACTATGGGCTTATGTAATTTATGCAGATAGAGTTTTACTGGAACATGGCCACGCTTGTTCGTTTGTACACTGTTTATGGCTGCCTTTTGCATTTAGAAGGGCAAAGCCGGGTTCCTGCAATAGATCTGGTCTGCTGAGCTGAAAGTATTTACTACCTGGCCTTTGCAGAAAAAGTTTGCTGACCCGTGATTAGACTGGGTGGGGAGCAGGGACTGGGTCTCATTCATATCTCAATCCTTAGGCACAACCCTTTGCAGAAGATGGACTTCCATAAAATGCTTAATTAAGGAAGTGTCCAAGCTGGAGAAAATGAAGATCATCAAGAGGAAACAGTTAAATTACTTAAGAGCAGGAGCCGGTTTCAAGGACTTTAAAAGCCTTCATTTACATGTACAGAGTTGATAAGCTAATTACACAACAATCTTGTCCTAACCGGAAAAGCAGCCCCCTAAGGTCTTGTTAGATAACACCTTGTTAACCTAGTTCAAGGAAACCTGCTGTTCCTTGAAAATAATAAAAGTTCAATTTCTGTAATCCACACTTGACTCTCCCCACCACTCCAACCTCTCTTTAGTCTGAATTTGACATTAAGTAGATATTTCCCTTGAATTGGAAATGACGGTGCAGATAATCAGTGGGCACTGTGGCTGCTGATTGAGTGGGACAGGGTTCCCTCCATCACACCCTGCAGACTGGCTACTCAGGGACCACAGCTTCCTCAAGGCCTAGGGGAATGATTGCCACATCATGGAAATTTAAGACAAGTTCCCTCCAAAGTTAACGATCCTTGCAACCGACCAAAACCAATATGAAAGGACGTTTAATTAAAATTCTACTAGGCAAATGATATTATGCCAACTCCAACTCGACTCCGAGAGTCACTCACAAATTATATTAAACATGGGGTATGGGCTTGTTTTAAGATGTTTGACACAATGCAGGGCTGGGGACGCCAGATGTGGAAATAGGTGCCTATTTTTCAGGGTTCAAAACTTGTACAATTTTAGGAGCTCTTTTTAAGAATATGGATACAGTCATATCTTACATCTGAAAATCTTACCAAATTTGCAGACAGGTAAAAACTTGGTTAGGGTGGATCCAAAGCTTTCTAACGACCTACGCAGGTGAGCGGCTCTGAAGTCCAGGTTTCCTTAGCCTCCTGTCAAATATTCCCCTGAGAGGGTGGGCAGTTAAGATCGACTATTGTAGCAGAAGCTTGGAAACTGCTGCAGTGCAGTTTTAGAGAGTTGTAAGTCCTAGAGTCCAGAAAGTCTACTTAACCCAGAGTTTTCAAAACTTTTTTTTTGAAATTTTGTGGTGCTGGGGACAAACCCAGGGCCTGGTGGATCTAGGCAAGAACTGAGTTATGTCCCCAGCCTTAAAATATGGTTTTCTGGCATAGAGGCATGCTATGGTTTGAATATGTCCCATAAAATTTGTGTGTCAGAAACTTAATCCCCAAATTCACATGCTCATTGTATTTGGAAGCAGGGCTGTTGGGACATAATTAGGGTTAGATGAGGTCATGGGGGTGGGGGTCCAATAATGTCATTAGTGGCTTATGAGGATATTAGAGACCAAAGTTGGCACGCTTGCTCTGTCTCTCCATCATGCCCTCCACCCTGCTGTGATGCAGTAAGACGGCCTTGCCAGATACCCAGCAGATATCAGCACCGTGCCTTTGGACTTCCCAGCCTCCATAACTCTGAGCCAAATAAATACCTAGTCTCAGGTATTTTGTTATAGCAACAAAAATCAGACTAAGACAAAATCTCTCAGTTGAACAACCGAGAAACTGGCCAGGGAAGGTTGACTTAGTCCCTCTTGCCTCTTCCACCCTCTTTTGTTTTATGGAGGAAGAAACTGACAAGGCCTTGGGCCCCTCTGCTATCTCAGGCAGAGCTGGGCCTCTCCCCCTTCACCCCAGCCTCCAATTGCAGAGGCAGCAGGTGAGAAAGGGGTTTTCCACTAGTGTGGTCAGGGAGGAGAGGGACTTGCTGAGAGGACAGGGTTAGAATTTCTAAGGTAACAAAACCCTTTCTTGAAAAACACACAAGCAAAAAACAACTGCAGCCCTGATTTTCTTTGGCTCAGAATTTTGAAAATATAGGACATTTTGACTCAACCGAGGCAAACCGGGCTTGTGGGAGGATTCCCATGTTTCCCTTTCCAACAGTCTCACCTTGTTTTGCCTTTAGCAGTTTTGGCACAAGACCTGTGATGTAATTTGCAAAATGAAAATGCTGGAGCACCTCCCAGCTCCCATCTCCACTGTTCAAAAATTACTCAGTTCAAGAGGGTGATTGGAGAGCGTTAAACCAAGTGGGGTTGCAGAGCACCCATGAAGCTGGTCCTGGTTTCCGGCTTATTTGTTTGCTCGTTTCCAAGTTCAAAGTTCTTAAGATCTTTGGAGTCTGCATGGTGGGTCCAGTGGTTCTGGGGAGGACTGTGTATTTAGCACCTTGGGCAGGATCTGGGCAGAGCTGTGGTGAGGATGCTGCAGAGCGGATGGCTCATTGAGCATTCTCAGCATCTCTCCGCCTTCTCAGTGATTCATCAGTGCCACCACCACCGCCGCTGCGTGGTTCACATCAGCTTCCTCATCCGCAGACGCCTCTCAAGTGAAACCAGCTCTAACCTGGTGTTTTACATACAGCGCTAGTTACTATGTATCCAGGAGGATGGGGTCAGCGAGCAATCACTCCCTGTTCTCCTGCCTTGTAATAATTAACCCCTTCTATCAGGGGACTCTGGGTAATTGTCTTTCCTGTAGACAGCTGGTAATTTGAGTGTAGAGTCTGACTGAGAAAGTGGAAATGTGGGAGGGAACTGCTTTTCCTGTGTCTCGGACCTGATTTTTAGAAGCTGGATTGTGGCATGTGCTGGGACATAGATGAGAAGCAGGATCAGGGCCGCTCCCTTCACTGCCTAGGTGACTTGGTCTTTCAAAGTGGGTGTTCTCTGCAGGGGAAGCAGTGCAGGTACCAGGTAAAGGATTTCTGGGATCCCTAGGTCCACAATGAATTAGGGTGGGGTTGGAGATCCACTTCCAGCATCCCTACCTGTGTGTTACCCCATGCCAGGGCAGAGGCACCCAGAACCCCCTTATCAAGGGGACACTAGCTCTCTGGCCTTCCAGCTCCCAGGTCTTCCACTGAGGGACATTTGGCCCAATGGCTGTGGCACCTACTCCTGTCTGAATCAGAAACTACCCCCTGGGTCTGCAGAGCAGCTCAGCATCTTCTCTGCCAAGAAAGAAGAGCTTTGTCTGACTGAAGTGAGGGTAAATCTGGAATCCTTGGACAACTAGGGAAGGTCATGTGATGAGCATGGGATGTATTTTCTTGCCCCCAGGGAAGTTAGGGTGTCCTTCCTTGACCCTTGGAAGCAGCAGTGGTTTTATTTAACAGGTTTCTTCCTGGTTTATGGCAATGAGCCTGCATGTGCCTGGCCCTCAGAGCTGAGAGGAGAGTGAGAAGGAGGGAAAGCTGGGGTCCCATGGGGCCTGGACCCTGAGGGCCTGGGCCTGAGTTCCGTGGGGCCCTGTGGGGCAGGGCTTGTAGGATGCCCTGGACCTGGGAACAGGATGGCGGTGGGGCTGCTTTTGCTGTGTATGACCTTGGCCAAGAAACTTCACCTTAGGAGGGATCCTTCATAATGCATGTTCCGGGCCAATTTTCCTTTTTTATCTGATGTTTGGTCCATGCAGATTTAAGGAACACAGTTATCCCTACTAAACCCAAGTTGTAAACTACCTGTTTGTATCCCTGTGTTTTGTTCCCTGCAAAATGACTTTGAGACCACTTTAGTTGAGGTAGATACTTCCAGTGAGGGTGGGTAAATCGAGAGGGCAAGCATGTAAGCACATGCACAATTCACTATTTCTTTCTAAATACTGCAGACAACACCTAATTCATAAAACTTTGGGGAGGGGAGGTGGGTTGAATCCCATCTATTCCGCTTTGGAGGCAAACTTTAACTTCTCCCAGATAACCACAGCACTTTTGCACAGAAGACTCAGGCTGCTCACCCATTTCCTTGTTGTCAAAAGCAGTCCCACAGCCACTGTCTGTAAACTTGGGCAACCCTTCCTTTCTCTGGGCTTCCACTGCCCTGCTGCCCCATCCACAATCAGAGGGTCATAGATGGTCCATCTCTAAGCTGGGGACCTTGGGCAGTGCAGGAGAAGGGAGTCATGAGGTGGTCCATCTGTCAAGGGAGCCAGTCTGGAAGCTCTTGCAGGTTTGCACTTAGAAACTGCATTTCTCTTCTTGCATGGTGAAACCTGGGTGCTGACCCAATGCTCCGACAGTGGGTTTTCTAGGGAAGGCTAGTGAGCGCTCTTATTGTGAACAAGGGCATCTACCACAATCACATACTGGCAATGACCTTTACTGAGGGCTCAGCATGGGAAAGGTGCTGCTCTGAGAAACCATCACATACGACAACCCCTTTGGGAATGTGCTATCATCTCCATTTTACAGGAGGAGTGTTGAGGTTCAGAGAAGTTAACCAGTGGCGGAGCTGGGATTCACCTCAGGCATTTGACTCTGAAGCTCAGACTCTTGACCACTTGGTGCATTCTTTGGTTAAGCCCCTCTTTGATGAGCCATCAAACTGAATGTCCCCTTCTCTGAGCCACAGCCATCTCTGATTCTTATCATCATGAGACCAGATTCAAAGGCAGAGATGGTTTAAAGGATTTTTAAAGAGCCAAGTAATACCGTGGGGTTACCCACACTGTTTACGCCTTCGCTGAAGAAGGAAGTCAGTCTTCTGAGTGGACCAGGACTCGGTGTGAGTTGCCCGATCCTTGTTTGGAGGAGATGGCTGCAGGCCCTGCTTCCCAGGTCAGACTCCACCACTGCAACCAGGGGACCAGGCCAGGGCTGAGGAAATAGGTAGTGGTGGGTTTTGTCCTTTCTGTGGCTTTTCTTGGGGAAAAATTGTGGACCAGTGTCCAGTCATGGGGGCACTGAAGGCAAATATTTTTCCTCCAAATATTTTTACAGAAATATGAAAAGGCAAGCAGACATAGTTTTTAGACGTTCATAGAACTTCCCCAGCCAACTTTTGGAATGGACATCCAAATTTGGAAAGTCACACACCCAGAACAACAGATGATGGCCTCGCCATGGTCCACCCCAGCAGCATGGTCTTTCCCCTGGGTCTCCTAGCAGATCTTCCGGATCTGACTCTGGGGAAGCCTTGACTGACCCGCACCTCTGCGCAGCTTGTCCGATCTGAGCGAGTGTGCCTGGCAGGGACTGTGTCCTCCACTTCAGAGACACGGAGGCTGAGGCTCAGGGAGGTGCAGACGAAGTTCCAGCCATTCAAAGACCACAGCTGAGGCAAAGCCCAGGTTTCTTGTCTCTGAATCTGGGGTTCTTTCCACCTAACCAGCTTCATGCATGGACAGATCAGAGATGGGAGAAAGTCCTTTTATTTTTGGAATTCCTTTTCCTTTCCTGCAGCCTTCTGACCAATGTTCCGATTTCCCTCTTGCTAGCGTGGGATGTACACCCAGGCGCTTTCCTTGCCAGGCAGCTGCCTCGGAGAAAAACAGTTAAGTCCCAGTTGGGCTTGTGAGGAATGAAATCAGTCCCAAGCCCCCATCTCTCTGAAAAGTTGTTATTAAATTCTGTGCCTGGCCCTGACCTGGATTTAAAGATTTGCAAGAAGACAAATTCCAAACAGATGCCCATTAGGGCCCTGACAGCCGCAGCTTAAAGATAACATTTACATTCTGCCGGGGTTTGTATCTCTCTGTTCCCCACTCGGCCCCTCTCCTGCCTCCAGTGGGATCAATACCTCGGTTGAGGTTATGTGGAGGTGGCCACATTCTTTTAAGCTGTTTGCTCAGCGTTTGGTTTGCTCTGCTAACACGCCCGGCACTTCTTCCAACAGGCCTGTTTGCCCAGTATTAGGGCTGTTTGCCGAAACACCTAGCCCAATCCGAGGGGGCTCAGCTTTCTAAACAGTTGGTCCCTGAATCTGTCAATCAATAACACCAATTGGGTTCCTGATACGGACAGCAAGTGTGGCCAAGTCCAATATTTGCCCAACTGCCCCCCCCCCCCCCCGCCACCTGACTGTCCCCAGCTTGTCAAGGAGGACATTCGCCAAGCGCGCATGGGCTTCTGGGAAGATAGGATGTTGGCAAACAGGGAGCTGATTCCAGGAAAGAAGGGCACACGAGCAAACATGATGGCCCCTTTATGAGAGGTAATTTACTGAAATGCACAGCGATTACCTGCTCATCCAGCCCTGGTGTAATTAAAAACGGCAGGCTCGGGGCTCTGGCTTCCCGGGCGCTGGCAAAGGAGTCTGGGTTTCAACTTGTAAAGCTCGAGGATGGATCCAGGGATTGGCTTGGAGTCCCGGATGACAAGGGGGTCATCAGGATGTTATCAAGCCCATGGGTTCAAAGCCTGGGAAGGACCAAAGAGCAAGAGAAAAGCTTCCTAGAAAGAAGGTGATGGTTAACAGTGCACCTTCTGGAATGATGCTGGCTGTGGAACACAGTGACTGCACTGTCACAGAGTCCTTCAATTTAGAATGTTAATTTTGTGTGACTTTCACCTTAAAACAACAGCAACAACAACAACAACCCAAGAAGCTGAATCCCAGTGAACTCAGGGCATTTGCATCTGAGAGGCCCTAAAGCCTAACACAGGGTTTGGCTCAGAGCGCATGCTTAATAAATGTTTATTGAAAGAACAACCTAACATTTGCCCAGTCAACAAAGCTCTTTGTTATACATTAGCTCATTTTATCCTTAAAGAACCTTCCGTGGTGGACCCGGGTAAGCATTAGCATTCTAATGTTGTAAAGGGAAGCTAAGAGAGGAGTCTGGCTCGCATAATGCCTCATGGCTGGGATTCGAACCCCAAAGGTCTGGCTCAGAGTGATGCATATGTAACTACGCTATTTTGCCTATCCTAGGGCTTCTAGGATGGGGAAGAAATAAGGTCGCATAAATGTCCCTCTCCCTTCTTTTAGGGTATTTACACCAAAACTAGTTAAAAACTCAATCTCCCCTGCGGTTCCTAGCACACTGCTTGATCAATATTTGCTGACTCATTCAGCTGCCGCGCTGAGACTCACCTCCCATTGGTTGCCACGGCGACTGTCCAGAGCAAACTTGGCAGCTTGGATGTTCGTGAACTGGAGGACTCTGGCCGCCCAGTGTCTGTGGGAGAGCCAGGCTCTGTGGGGGTGACTCCCAGGAGCCTCTGCTGGGCTTATGGTGTTCTCTGCATCCCAAGGGCATCATGATGGAAAGTCTGGTTGACACCTGTCAGGCTGGGTGTGACTGTGTTTGCTGAGAGGCTGGATTGGACACCTGGCCCCCAGAAGTGGCATGGACTCAACAGGGATGCTGATGGAATGGTCACAGTCTTGCATGTCATTTCCCTCTGTCTCTGCTGCTTCTTCCTGTGAGATCTTGGGATGGTGCTTCAACATCCCCCAGCAAATGTCTCTCCATGTGCAAAAGGGCATGACAAAGCCTAAGTCATGGAGCTTGTGTGGGTGAGGAGAACCAAGGATTCTGGAAGCTCTGAGCACAGTGCTTGAAAAGAAGAAGGAAAAAAAAAATATGGCATTTCCTGATACCCAACTTTGGAAGACACCTTTGTGGACTTCCTGAGGGTATCTTTTTTATTTATTTATTTATTTATTTATTTATTTATTTATTTATTTATTTTCTTATGCAGTGCTGAGGATTGAACCCAGGGTCTGGTGCTTATGAGGCAAGCACTCTACCAACTGAGCTACATCCCCAACCTGCTGAGGTTATCTTAATGGTGTGCTAAGCTTGGGTGATGGGGAGGGTCCTCCCCTCTCAGGCCATGAGCTGGTGCAGAGTGGTTTAACAAAACAGTAGGTTGAACTAAAATTTGTCAGCTTCCATTGCCACGGTACACTGGCGATTGTAAAAAAGGTCAGCGGGAAAATGTTCCTTGTGAGAAGTCTTTCCTGGGCCTTGTAAACACCGTCGCAGTACCGTGGAGTTTAATGATAATCACGATGGTGCTAATGATAATAATAATAAGCCTATCAGCTTCATGTTAGGGCAATTTTACGACTTATCCTTCAGTAAGGGTTTTATGGTACAGAAGTTACTTTGAGGACACCTGGCCGGAGAGCTGGCTGCTGGAACCAAGCGCCACCACGTGAGTTCATTCAGAGGGTCACTTTACAGCACTGACCTAGAGGTCAGGAAGGGCCCAAACCTGAAATGCTCTTTCCAAGCCCAGTTGTGTCTGGAATCTTGTGCCACATGTTCTTGCATTTTAAAAGTGAATTTAAAACAAACAATGAAAGCACAGGGATTGCAAAGATGGAAAGAAGGGAAGTGACTGACCTACCTAGTCAGGAACTCATGCTGGGTGACCCCTGGGGTTGATTTCTGTTTAAGACTTAACATTGGTGAAACAGTGTGAACCAGAAGGCACCTACTTGCTTAGTTAAGTGTCTTTAGTTCTTGTTTGAAATATTCCACTGCATTTTAATTTAATTTAATTTTATTTTTTTGTGGTGCTGGGGATTGAACCCAGGGCCTTGTGCTTGCAAGGCAGGCACTCTACCAACTGAGGTATATCCCCAGCCTCTCAATTTTAAAATTGAAAACCACTTTTAAGTTGTTTTAAAATGACAGAACAAGTCAGGCACGGTGGCACATGCCTGTAATCCCGGCAGCTCGGGAGGCTGAGGCAGGAGAATTGCAAGTTCAAATCCAGCCTCAGCAACTTAGTGAGGGCCTAAGCCACTTAGCAAGACCCTGTCTCAAAATAAAAAAGAGCTGGGATGTGGCTTAGTAGTTAAGCACCCCTGGGTTCAATCCCCAGTACCAAAAAAAAAAAAAAACCAAAAAAACAAAAAACAAAACAAAATCCAGGCAATGGATTCATCAATACATGGTGCTTTTGCTGACATTTTGGGGTTATTAAAAGGCTCTTATTGGTCACTAGGTAACTATTTACATAAATTATTTTTATATTAGACTATAACCAAAGGATCAAAGTTCAACCTGATAGGGATATATATAAAATTCATACATAAATAGTTGTCCATTTTTGTTTTGGAGAAACTTGGAATAACTTGCAGAATCTTACTTGTAATTTTTCTGAATTTTTAAAGAAACTGTGAAACTAGCAACTTCTTTGTAATCTGAATTTTTAAAGAAACTTCAAGTATGGTTCTTGTACCAACCCGGAACAACACGACTTGAGTGTAGTTCAACAGTCAAAAATGCAAAGAGCAAAAGAGAAGGCAACTGAAACAATGTCTGGTTGTATTTGAAAATACGTACCGTCTAAAATCACATGTTGATCAAAATTCTGAGAAAATGCTACAGGGCATCTCCAGTACTCTTACTGGACTGTTATTCATTCCGTTTCATGATTTTTACTGAAGATAATTTTGCTGTGTGGAATCGGGGTGACCTGAACCATTGATTGCGCTATCTACACCCTCTCTGCTGGGTCTGTGGGCAGGTGCCCTGGAGGTGGGGCTGGGGCTGGGCAAGGCAGTTACCGTGGCACCCTCCTTCCAGGCCAGGTCTGTCAGGACTGTCTCGCTGCAAGGAGCACAGATGCACTTCAGCTGGTTCAAGCCAACAGTGTTCAGCTGTTCAGGATCCATTTCCACAGCCAGGTTCCCTCCTTTCCTGGGGTCATTACCCCAGGCAGGGGAGAACCAGGGAACGTCAGCAGTCCCTGGATGCCCGAGCTCTGAGCAGTCCCTCCCTCCTCCTTCAGGGGGGCATCTGGCAGAAGCTAACGGGTACTAAAGTCCCCAAGGCCCTGTGGGAAATGCGTACTTTTTCAGGTGACAAATCTGTCTTGTGTGCCTACTTTAGGGCCAGGCCTTGTCCCGGGCACCATGTGGTAATGGAAGTCAAGCAAGACCCAGGGCCTGTCCTCTGGGGACCTATGACATACATGAACTTGACCGACATTCAAGGTAGGTGGGAGTGGCCCTCTAAGAAAGTGGACGGTGAGGTGTTGGGATGCTCAGAGCAGGGTGACAAAACCTCGCCTGGGGGTCCTGGGAAGGCCTGGGGCTCCTGTGTCCTCTGAGACATGCTGGGAAAGAGGGTCCCTTGGAGGCTGACAGGCTACCCTCACACCAGCTCTGTAATGTCAAGTCCCCCTACCTTTTGGGACTCCGTGGTCTGACCTCACCTGGATGTAGTGAGGATGAAGTAAAGTGAGCACAAGGTTCAGCTCCTGCCCTGAGTTACGTACTTAATAATAGCAGGCCGACATGATACCCTGGGGCCTCCCAGGAAGTCCCATGGTCAGGGGCTCCCAGTCCTGTGGCGTAGTGGAGCACCTTGCCTCGGGAAGGGAAGCTCTCTCCCAGGGGCCGAGCCACTCCTGGGCATGTGGCTCTCTGATGCTGAACCAACCCAGACTGGGAATGCCCAGAGGAGCAGGCAGACACTCTGGCCCCTGCAAGACCTTTCTCAAGTGTAAATGGTCTTGGCAGAATTTTGAGAGACGCTGAACAGTTCTTGTCAGTTTTGTTGCTAATAATAATGATGACAATAATTTCTGGGCTCCTCCCTTGAAATCAGTCTATCTATAGATGACTTTTAACACTCACCCAAGGTCTGGCACAGCACCCCAAATTATTATTTCAGCATTCCCTCTACCCCAGGGCTGCCTGAGGACCATGCCTTGCCTTTCTGACTCATGTGTAGATAAGGCATCTGCACTCCATGAGGGTCTTCTTTTGTGTCAGGTCACCTATTTCAGGTACATTAGATAGAGCCTCTATTTTAATCCCATAGCAACCCTGTGAGAGGTCACTTTATCTTCATTTTACTGTGCCTCAGAGAGGGCAAGCAGCTTGCCTAAGCTCACATAGCTTGCAAGAGCCAGAGCGGGATCTGAACCTAGGTTTTTCTGGGTCCAGGACCCCAGGTCCTCTAGTTTCTTTGTTCTTGGAGGGAAATAGGCCCAGCTCTGGGGGCTTTGGGCCACTCTGAAACAGGCTACTAAGGAAAGGAAAGAACAGAAAATCTTGATCTAGCTCCGTGAAATGTCTCGTTCACACTGTACCATGTCAGAATTTGTAAAAATCCGGTCAGCCCTGTGCTGAGGTCGCCTGGAGTGTTCTCCATGTAGGGAGAAGCTGTTGACTGAATAAAATGCATTACGGGGTTTGCAGGAGAAATAATCTGCAGAGGATAAGACACTATTTGGAGGCATTTTCAAGTACGTTGTGAGACACCCTCTTCCACACCAATAATTGATAGACTAACTTCAAATTGTTCTTATTTGTTCATTACTGGAAGTTCCCCAAGGGCTCACTATGCAACACTTTATTACCCTGGATGGACTAATATATTTTAAAGTAATAAAACTACATTATTTTTAAATTATTTTTTAATGTGGACTTTCCAGCCACTGACTGCCCTCTCCGATAGATCTGAATTAGTGAGTTTTAATTGTGTGTAAAAAAGCAATAAAATAATCATTACTAAAATGATGGGGTGCCTCACTCACAGCAGGCACTTTGCAGCATTGTTCCAGGCAGCCTCACAAAGCCCAGCCACGTGGGCATCACATGCCTTCCCTGTGCTGACTCGGGGCTCTGGGCTGAGGGACCCAACTGGCCTTGGGTCTCTCTGCAAATGAATGGTGCAGCTGGGTGGAGCCCAGGTTCCCACTCCCAGGCCAC
>JAJEJO010003276.1:930858-983286 GCA_020662805.1 Glaucomys volans | reverse complement strand
TGCTAGGTGAGGCTGACTCCTTGGGCCCAGAAGTCCTGGGTTAATGAAAATAGGAAGGTAAGAATGTAAAACAAGAGAGAAATCAGGACCTGCCATGACATCCTAGGACTTTCCATTGTGAATTTGCTCGGGATTGACCATTCTGTGGCAGCAGCTGCACCCACCCTAGCTGCAGGGTGAACTCACCGGGAGAGGGGAAGCCGGTGGAGGCTAATTTCACACGTCACCTTGCATAGGCTGTGGTGGTTGGTGGGTTGGCGAAATACCAGTCCAGATGTTGCTGGTGAAAGTATTTTATAGACAAGACTAACTTAAATGAGCAAAGCAGTTTAGATTAGAACCCAGATTACCCTCTTTAATGGGGAAACCAAGTCTCTGAGAACTTGTTATAGAGGTGACAAAGGTCCCAGATCATGGTGACTAGAAATATCTGTCTACAATGGTAATAGCAGCTATTTATATACATTTTATTTCAGTGAACATTCCGATGAGTGTGACAAAATAAAGAGTTTTTCTCACTGTTGACTCTTGGAGAAAGAACGAAAAGAATGAAACCAAATAAATCTCAGGGATTGCTCTGAAAAGGCCACTCCGGAGCCCACGTGGCTCTCCTGCTCTTGCCCTGGTGCAGCCCCAGTATGCCTGCAGCCTGGCAGGTCTTGCTAACAAAGTGCTGTCCAAGTGTGGCTCCCGGGAGCCTCCCTTTGGAAGGGTTTGTGCTACAGACCTGAAATCAAAGGGGCTTCTGTGTATCTAGAAAATTAGATTCCCGGGATGTGCCAGGGAGTCTGTTTCTTCTCTGAGGTCCTTTTCTCAGGTAGGGTAGCGGTCACTCTTGCTCCTTTTGTTCAAACATCATCTCTACAAAGGGACCAAAGTTCTGCAGAAGCACGGGATTATGCCCTCTCCTCCCACTGTTCCCACTGGACAGAGGCCACAGGTGCGTGGAGTTCATTCCCATCTCACAGGAAGAGGCACCAAGGTGCCAAGTGGGTGCAGCTAGTTTCTGAGCCTGGGCAAACCTGTGCAAAGTGGGGACAGACACCCTCAGGCCTGGGCCACAGGAGGCCTTGGGCTGTCACTGCCGGAGGATGGGGCCTGGACTTGAAAATTAGTACCAGTCTAGTTGGTCCGAAGATACCCAGGCCAGTGAAGGCGAGTGTGTGGATGTACTTTAAAATCATGATTTGTTTCTCTTTTTGCAGTTCAGTGATGTCTGGGGAAACCCATTTTGTGGTGACATTTTATGATCCTCTCTCCCTGCTTCCCAGGAAGTGAGGGGAGTTTTCAACCTTACTCTATTTCTGCTGACTTTGGCATGAAAGGTGCTTTCCCTGGGGAATAGGGATGGTAGCTATTAGTTGGATGGGGCAGGAGAGACTTTTGCTATAGTAAAAGAACTTGGGGTCTGGATAACTAGCTTTTAATCTCAAGTCTTTTTCTTTTTTACTCGCTGTGTGACCTTATATAAGTCATTTAACCTCTCTGAGTCTCAGTTTCTGCCTTCATAAAACAAACAATAATAACTACCCTTGGGGGCTCTCAGTAGCTTCACATGAAATGATAAACCTGGCCATGTTCTAAAGACTGTCAAGCACTGTCCCAGCATTCTCTATCATTATTTTTGACAGGTCCCAAAGGAGATGGTGAAAGGAAGGATCTTGAGTGGGGGATATTGCTTTCTGTAATCTTCTTAGGTTACTGTGAGATCATGGTCCAGAGAGTTTAAGCAACTAGCCCCAAGTCACAGAGGGCAGGGAGCTGGATCTGGGTGAAGTGAGAGTGGGTGGGGAACAAGGGAGATTGTCCTCTTGGTGCCCAGAGACTGGGTCATGATGAGACCCATGAGGAACCCAGGAGGCAGAGTCCTGGGGGCTGTGGGCAGTGCAGGGGAGAGGGACAGTCAGGACTGAGGGGCCAGTGTGGTCACGTGGAGGAAGTGCCGGCCCCGTGTTCCAGGCCTGTGTTGGGGCTTCTGAGCACCAGACCAGGATGGTGCCACTCTCTCGATGTGACTTGCTCCTTGAAAACAGATGACATAAAGCCACAATGAGGCCCAGGTCTGTAGCCTGTCTCACAGCAGCAGCTGGGGACGTGGGTGGCAGAGACACAGGGTTTAAGGAAAAACCTGAACGCTTTCATTCCCCGAAGTTGAGAAACATGGGGTTTAGCATTGGCCATCATAAGAACTCTGTCCTGGTCACTCTGGACAGTAGTGGGAAACACCCGCAGGCTCAGGGCATCTGATCACCTACGTGTGTCCCTCGCCGGAGTGATCACCATGAGACATGACCGAGGATTTTGGAAACAAATGCTCTCTGTCAAGATGGGTCTTGACGCATCTCTCCCAGGAGGAGCAAACGCAGCTGTCAGCAGCGCAGCGAGAATTCAGGGCCCGGTGGGTCTTGGGTGATGTCTCTCCTCCCTCGTATGTCCCCTTTCTTGCTGTCCACTGCTTTGACCGTCTCTAGCAGATGTATTCCCTTGGCTTTTTTCTCTGAGAATTCTTGGTAGAAAGTCCTTCATTCCTGGGAGGTGACAGGCGAGTGGGCCTGCGATTTCCACTCAGGTCGTGCTGTGTGACCCAGGGTGGGTTCCATGGGACAAGAGGGCCATAAGGCATGAGGGACAGAGATTAGTGTAGCCTCTTGACAGATGAGGGCACTGAGACTTAAAGGAGTTAAAGTGCCCGAGAGGGAGAGGGCCAAACCTCACTCCTGCACCCCAAATTGTGTCTACTCCAGGGCCCTTTCAGGGGCTGCTCTGAAGTCTTCCTTGCAGTGGTGGGTGTCTCCCAGGACTTCTCCATCTTCCCTCCCCCATGGTTCGGGACCTGTCCATTCATAAGCGGGACAGTTCCGGTGACTGAGCCTGGGATATAATTAACTGGGCCAGTGGGCCAAGGCTCTCCTCCCCCATGCTCTTTTTTTCCATAATTTCCATAAAAAAGCTACCAACACCCCCAAAGTGTAAGGAGAAGCCAGGATGCCAGCCAGTCGGGGAGGAGCGAGCAGAGGTGCAGAGAGAACCTGTGGGAAGGACAGTCCCTGAACTGCCTGGGGAGGAGAGGGGTGCTGCTAGGGTGTGGACCCCGAGAGTGTCTTCCCCCGGGAGGCGGCCCAGCAGCAGTGCCGTGGGCTGCAGCTCTCACTGCCCTGCTTTCTCACGGTGTGGGTGTCGCCCTTGCCCTGCCCTGTGCGTGTCACCACGCACCGACTTTCAGTGGGAGCTGACACCAGGCAGCACGTCTCTGAATCCACACACAAAGCTGGGATCACCGTCCCTCGCTGCTGATGTGGAGACTCCAACTTACCCCCCTGAGGTCCTGTCCCTGAGCGTGTCACTGTTCCCTGGGGGACTGGGGCTGTGTTTCCTGAGGAGGGACGTGTGTGTTGCTTACCAGGAGAAGGGGCTGTCCCTTTGGTGATGTGAGTGGCAGACTCGTTCTCAGTCATGTTGAATGGACGCTGCCCTCTACCTGTTCCCAGTTCCCTGACCTCTGGGCACCTGGCGGGACTGCACGTCCAGGTCCCTTCTGCATCCACAGGGCTGTGTGACTGACTGGACGGTGAGTGGCCCGATGGGATGGTCTAACGGCCTATTTGAGACCCTCAGTCTCTTGGCATCTGTTGCTGTAGCTGGCAGTGTTCAAAGCAGGGGTGGCAGTTGCTCCCTCAACCTGGGCCTCAGAGCGGAGGCGGGGGCAGCACCCCCAGACCGTCCATGATGGACGTGGGCCTTGGCTGTTCTAAGCCACTTTGCTTTGGGGGTCGTTTCTTCCTGTGACACGCCCTAGCACATTCGGTTCAATGCGCGGATCTATCCAGGGCTAGGCATCATGTTTTCCTTGGATCCTTCTGGAAAGTAGATGGAGGGTTGCTACAAGCTGGGGCAACCCAGGGATGGGTGACATTCCCTGTTGGATCCTCCAGCTGTGGGACAGACAGTGGTGCTGGACAGCAGAGGGCACCAGAGGCCCGTCGCTGTGGTCCCCATCTGGGTGGCCTGGGGGGCGGTGGGGGTCCGTGTCAGTGCCACAGGAGGGTCCCCCTAGGCCACGCAGGGAGAGTGCTCAGGACCCCATCTCCTAGTGCCACTGTGGTTGTAAACTGCAGTCACCCCAGGAGGCTGCAGAGAGCAGCTGGGACCAGTAGCAAAGGGGACACCGTGGCTTCCTAAAAAGCAGGGCTTCCCAGAGGATGTGCTTTCGGTCTTGGCCTGGCTCTGCCTGGCTCTGCCTTCAGTCCTAAGTCAGGGTAAGTCTGGGAGGGACAGCCAGAAGGCAGGGCAGGACACAGTGGACCCTGCCTCCCAACAGCCAGCCAGATGGAGTGCAGAACAGTATGCTTCCGGGCTGTCTGCCTAGGTTTCTTCTCGTCCATACCTTGAACTCCACCGTTACGGTTTTGCCCATTGACCACCCTGCTTCTGTCTCTGTTAAAATGCAGGACTATATTTTGTAGGGGTGGGAGGGAAGGGTGGAAGTTGAGAGGGCAGGAGCAGTGGCAGCTGTTTTCTTAGACTGACGGCGCCCGGGGAGTGCAGACTCCAGAGCTCAGTTAGTGGCAGAGCTAGGGAGGACTGCTCTGTCAGCTGTGTCTGTGCCAGGTCCCTTTCCTCTTTGGGCCCCAGTTTCCTCCTCTGTAAAGAAGGGTTTGGGGCCAGCTGAGCTCTGGCCCCTTCCTGTTCTCATAACCTAAGATCTGGGTTTGGCTGGTCAGGAGCAAGGAGATGGCCCATCCCTGGGGAAGGGATGGGAAGGAGGAGGAGGGGACAGGACCAGGGAAACGGTACAAGAGTCACTGGCAGGACTGTGACTTTCTGCCAGGAGCGGTTCCATCCCGGGGTCCTGCCCGCTTTCCTTCAGTGTTGGCAGTTGCCTCAGTGCTGATAGTTCTCCAGATCATGGAAGAGGGAGGTCAGGTTAAGTCCATCACCCCGACCCTGGTTGGCCCCCAGTCAAGCCGAAGAGGTTGTTGATGACCCCACGTCTTCTGCCCTCTCCCTGCTTTCCGTAGGTGCTGCTGTCCCTTATCTCATGGCTCGGGACCCCCACTCCTGTGGGCAGAAGGTCTGGCTGGGCTCCAGGAAGCCAAGCAGCAGACAGGCGGGGGTGGGGGATGGGGGGTATCCTGCTGGGCGGGGTAGGACCTCCACCTGGCCTGGCCCTTCAGCCACTGGGACCCGCTGTCTGCTGGGAATGCCTGTGTTGCCCTTTTGCTCCCGGAGGCCAGCTGCTCAGTTCTCCCTAGTGAAGAGGTGACACCAAGCCCTTCCCAACAAGAGCCCAGGAGCTCTGAAGGCGTCTCTGGCTGGGGTTTGGACAAGCACAAGTCTCCTTCTGACCTTGAGGGAGAGGACGTCAGCGGCAGGGCTGACCCATGGGTGGCAGGCTACCCGTCTCTGGGCTGCACAGCCCTGAGCACAGTGCTGGCCTTCAGTGCTCAAGACATGTGCTGCTTGAATTTGTTGAATAAATGATCGTGTGGTCCAAAAAGAGGTATTTTTCTCTTTAAGATCAGAGACGTGAACATCTCACCTATTCCACCCAGAGGGAAGTCAACATCAGAAAAATCGTGGATGGGAATTTCCAGTTCTCATCTGGATCTGGAAATTCTGACCCAATGTGGGGGAAATGTGGAGGCCTGTTTGGAAAGGCATGAGTGCTCATTGGCTGGGGAGTGTGACCTCCATTTCTCTGGGGGCTCTCCTGTAGTCCCAGACTCACTGGTCACCTCTGGGTGACCAGCTGGGCATCCAGGAAGCCTCTGCCTGGCTGTGCTCTGGAGCATTTAGCAGCTGGAAATCCTAGCCCAAGTCTGCGGCTGTCATTGGGAAGGACCAAGGTAGGAGTCCTGGGCTGTGCAGTCCCATCTCGTGGGACACCGTCATCTCTCTGGCCCTTAGTTTCTCTGTCTATAAAGCAGAGGTTCCAGCGTTACTTTCCCAGGACATCCTGAGGATGCAGTGGGGTCACGGGTGATGAGGAAGGTAGGAAGCACTCAGGGGGGCCCGTTTTCCTCACCCATCCTCTTGGTCATGCATGTATTAATTCAACAAGAAATGACCAAGTGTCCCCCAGATGCCATGAGTGCCCAGTGCTGAGTGCTCAGGGAAGAAAACGTGGACAGACTTTGCAACAACAGCTGCCTTGACTGTTGGGTCCCTGTCCTCACTGTTAGCAGGGGAATGAGAAGGGTAGAGCTGAAGGGTCAGCAGCTATCAGTGGCCCAGCCAGGAGGGTGGCCATCTGCCCTGACGTTGCACTGGTGTCACTCGACTCTGCTGCTCAGGATTCCGTGGCGCTCTCTGCTCTGGTGGGGAGGTTTCTGGTGAGCCGGGTCAAGGACTCTCCTGCTTTGTCCCCTTGATCCCAGAGGCAGCCTCACCTGTTATCTGGCCATAATGGCACATTGGTCGTGGACATGGGTCCAGGTCACCATCGTGAGATGTGTGTGTAAGAGAATCCCAGGCCACTTCAGCAGACCGTCATCAGACACAGGGCAGTGGCTCCTGAATGTGGGCGGCCTGGGTTCGACTTGGGTGGGTGAACTTGGACAAGGTGCTTACCCTCAGTGAGACTCGACTTTCCCATCTGTGAAGTGGGAGTCACTGCCTGCCTACATGCCTGGTGAATGCCTGTGTGCAAGGGTGTCCTCCTCCTCCTCTTCCACCCACCTTAGGCCGAGGTCGGACTCAGGTGTCTGAGACCTCGCAGGTATGAGAGCCGCCACTCCCTCACCCACTCCGCCACCAAGCACCAGCCTTCTGTGCTGGGAGGGATCTGCTGCGGGTTCTGCTTCTGAGTTGTTAATAAGGTCAGGCAAGGCTGGTGTGGAAAGTGGGGAGAGAAACCCGGAGTCCACTTGCACCCCACTCCAGCTGGCGGCCCTGATCTCTTCTCTTCTCCCTGAAGGCCCTGAGCACTTAGTGTGTTGCAATTTCCTCCATTACTGTCACCTCCACCAGCCATGGTGCCCAGCTGAGTTCCTCTGCCCCTGGCCTAGCTGGGGAATGGAATCCAGCCCTCCAGCACACCACCATCCTCCTGGTGGTTTCTGAAGACAAGCTCTCCAGCTCCTTGCATAATGGGGCCTTATCACTAACCAGAGAATGCAGATGCACCAGGGCAAGAACAGAGAAGGGCCGAGCTCCCAGGGATCCATGCCCACCTCTCTGGTGCTCTGGTCCTGACAGCTGGGGTCCCTGCTGGACGCACTCCTTCCGAGTCAGGCTGGGTGAGGAGAAAGGATCTGGTGGTTTCCTCTGGCCCTGTCAGCACACTCGCAATTTCCAGGGCCTCTGGGACTCACAACTTCCACTCAGTCCTCTCACCCACTCCAGCACCAGCCCCCTTGTCCCAGCGTTGTCTGAATCTCCACTTTCCTGCTGGACTGTGGGCTTCTGGAAGGGAAGACCGACGGTGATTTCTTCCTGCCTGGGTCCTCAGGGCAATGCCAAGCCTGGCTCAGAGGAGGGACAGAAGAAACCTGGGCCTCGGACATGAGGAGTGGTCTCCTGGGTCCTCGGCTCTCAGCTCTCTAGGCCTCAGCATTCCCAGCAGGAGTCTGGGGCCCAGGACTTCATCCTGGCCCTACAGGGTTGCCTTGTTGGATCCTGTCCTGCTCCTCCCTTCTTCTGAAGGTCCCCTTGGGGGTCTCTGGCATGTCTGCTCAGATGTTCAGGTTGGATCTAAATGCCCCCCACCAAGTGGTTTGCTGGGCAGGATTTGCTGATTTCTTGTCCTGACCTTGTTCTGTTACCTCTCATGAAGGTTGTAACCAAAAGGATTTCAGGCCTCAGAACCACAGAGCATCAGGGTGTGAGGAAGCCTTGGAGGATACGTGGCCTATGTGAATAACCATGTGATAAAACACGATGCCCCAAACACGAGTGGCCTGTGGGCCATCCTGCCAGCCCCTGTGCCCGGTGGGTCTGTGGGGAAGGTCCAGGACATGCTCGTCAGCTGTTAGACGTCCTAGGCTGTGACTTCCACAGCTCTGGAGGAGACAGACATGGGCCCTAATCAGGGGCTGCATTAGGATCTTCAGAAGCAAGAGGCCACTCACCTCCAATGTTAGCAAGGAGAGCAGCAGGCCACGCAGGCCTGACTCCTTAGGTCTTCAAACTTCCCCACATCATTCTGCCTGGGACGCACACCAGTGACTCCTCTCCCCATGGGCTCCACAGCTGGCAATGGGATGTTCTGGCACTTCCCCAGCATCCTGGGAGATGCACATATAAGGATCACTGATGAGGAAATGGAAGCTCAGAGGGATGGTGTGCAGTTTCCTCAGGTGACCCTGGTGAACGATCTTGTTTGTATCTTTCCAGAAGGAAAATAGGGCCTCTTTTAGGTTATGAATGCATAAGCTTTTCTAAAACATATAGAAGTGAATTTATACTAACCCGTTCTTCTCTGGTCCCTGCTCTGCTCTTTTCATTTATTAAACTATCACTTATTTTAACAACTACTACAAATGACCATAATCTATTTATGGTCAACCCTGATATATGATACTTATATTTACTATATATTAGTGGTAGCAGTATTACTGTTAGCCTGTAATGTTAATTATTCTTATATGTTAATATGTACTATGAGTTATTATTAATATTACCTTTCCCATATGAAACAATAAAAGGTAGCTAATAATTTTAATGCCTTCACATTTCTATTTCCTGGTTTCTCATCCTTCTCTTCTTATACCCCGTGCCCTCCTCCTTGTGCCCACCCTCAGCCCCAGGAGCTGGCCTGTCCCATCGTCACTTCCCACGGACACCCATTTGGTGACTACAGACCCATAGTGCCATGAGAGGCTGGGCGAGGGGCAGGACCCTTCCCAGGCCAGATCTCATTCCCTCCTCCGAGCTTCAGGCACCAACAGGTCCCACTGGGCCTCTGCCAGTTTCCAAGTGGGGACAGGTGATGGGCCTCAAAGTCACTGATGAGCAGTTAACTCCCTAAGTTTAATCTCCAAACCAAATGACCCCCATTACCTCCTTAATTGTCTGCCAGGCCTCCCAAATCTGAGCGTCTGCGCGGACGCCTGCTGCCAGGAGTGCGCCTGCTTCCCAAGGCCCCCACCTAAGGCCTCCTGCCCTGGAAGCAGCCAGGCTGCCCAGCTTCTGAAGTCCTCCTGGGTGGCAACCAGGAGAGGCCTGCTCCTGGGGACCAGGCTCTGCACACTCTGCTGGCCGCTGGATTGCCTTCCGGGAGCAGCCTACACACCCCAAATTAATTTGCTAAAAGCCAATTTGCCAAATGATCAATTCGCTGAATGACTAATTTGCCATAGGCTGTGGATTCAGTTTTTAGCATTTCTGTTTCCCTGCAGCTTTGCACAGAAGTTCTGGCAGCGGATTCTGCATGAGAGTCAGATTTCTGAGGCTGCGCCCAGCTCCAGCACTCCATATTTCATACTGATAGGACAGGCATGCCTACTCCCAGTCTCTGCTTCTGAATCTCCCTCTGCTCTGCTTACTAGATGAATGTTCCCTTCAGAAGCAGTTTCTGTCATTTTTTTTTGAAGACTTGGCTCTATGTCTGTCCTTGGGCATTAGCAATGATTGCAGATTCTTGATGGAGTGGAGGTTTGGACCTTCCCCTAAGGGAACTCAATACCTTGCACTGGGGTAACTAGAGGAATGAAAGTGATAATCCAGGTTTGTGAGCTAGGACACATTCTAATTTATTGCTTTAAATTAAGTTGTAATGGGCATTGAAATAATGACTATAATTAGGAAAAGAGAGCTATGTTGGCCAGTTTACATTACTGTAACAAACTACCTGAGATAATCAGGTTATAAGGAGAAAAGGTTTATTTTGGCTCAGTTTCAGAGGTTTCAATCCATGGTCAGTAAGTCCTGTTGCATCAGGCCTGTGGTGAGACAGAACATCATGACAGGGAGCACAGGGTGGAGCAAAGTGGCCAGGAAGCCAAGAGAGAGGAAGAGGAAGAAACCAGAGTCCCACAAACCCCTTTGAGGGTACAACCCCAATGATCTAACTTCCTACTATGATGCCCCACCTCTCAAAGGCTCCATCTCCTCTCATTAGCAATACCTTGGGGACCAGTTCTTTACCACATGGACCTTTGGGGGACATTTATCCAAACCATAGCGATATCTAACCTTTTATTTATTTGCTTAGTCAATTTTAGACTCTGAAACTTTGTTTAGAACCCTGTTATTGCAGATACATAGAGCTATAAAATTTGTAATCAAAATTGTAAAAATCAGCAGTGTAGAGTCTTGAGTGATGGGGTGGAGGTATAACTCAGTGAGAGAGTGCTGGCCTACCACGTTCAAGGCCCTGGGTTCCATCCCAGCGACACACACACACACACACACACACACACACACACACGAAAGAAAAAAGAAAAAAAATGAGTCATGGGAAAAAATCAGTTATTTCAATGCCAATTTTCTCTATCCATTATTTATCTCTACTCCTTATACCTGTACCTACACCAATGTCTATAGCAAGCATTCAAAAACTCAGATCCATCCTAAATGTTTTCACATGCTTTGGAACGTGGGATGCTTTTTATCGCCAGCTTTTCTCTAGCAGGTTTCATCTACATCTGCACATATTTTTATTCCCGTATGTATGTATGGCTGTTTTTCTTCCTCTTCCCTGCCTTTTCATGGGGCCACCGTGGTGCCTGGAACAGAAACCTGTCAGACGACCTCTGGACAAGTTAACTGATTTTGCTGAGACTGGCTGTCTTCATCTGCAAAGTGGAGCTACAGGCCCCCACCCAAGGAAAGGGACATGGGGTGGAAAAGCGCCACAGTTATCCATGGAGATGTAGAAGTAGGATGTTAATCTGGCTTGATTTGCAGGCAAGAAAAGCAAATATTATCATGTGTTGTCCTTTACAAGAGAGGCGGTCAGGAAGAGAAGTCACTCACAGCCAAGTTAGAGAGCTCTTCACAGGTTCCCTACCTGCCCAGACTAAAGACTGCTGGCTGGGGGCCCTTCTGCTTCTCCAGCCTCATCACAGCCCCCTTTTACCTGCATTGCTCTGAACTCCAACCATACTGATGGTCCCTGGATTTCTGGAATGTTCCATGTTCCTTCCTGCCCCAGGACCTTTGCACAGGCAGTTCCAATTTCCTATCTTCCCATTAAAGATCATCTCTAGGTCTCCACTAAAATGTCACTTTTTCTGTGAGCTTCCCATGGCCCTCCCACAGGTAAGCTCCCCTGGACAAGTGCTCTGTCTTAGCACTTTGTTGTTCCTTATTCTTCACAGTGTCAATTATACAACATGCGATGATTTGGTCAATGTCTGCCCTTTCAGTTGGTCTGTGACCACTTTGCTGTCAAAGGCTGCGTTGCTCTTGTTCACCGCTGCGTCAGCATAGGGTGAATACCCTGTAAACATTTTTTGAATGAACAAAGGACTAACGTTGGCTGAGGGTCTATGTTGGTGCCACAGGACTGGGGATGATGGATGTCTGCCAGATACTCTTTTGACTTCTCATTGTGGACCTCCCCAGTAGGGCTTGTTTTGTTTTTTCCTTCCTTGGTTGATTGCCAAACTCAGGTCTTTGCCTCTGCTCTACAGTCAATCAGTCAATCAGCAAACACTATGCAGTAGAACTGCGGGCAAGCTGGGTGACATGGAGGGTAAGGGCTAAAGGGGATCCAAGAACCATAACAGCCTGAGGACCCAGGCAGGCGGGGGCTGCACAGAGTGGGTGGGACTTGCAGGCCAAACAGATTAAGGTTGAGGGAGGCCTGGCCAGCTCCTTCCACAACCCTGTGAGGACTTTCGCTGGCCCATCTGTGGTCAGGGCTGGGCTGGCTCAGGAGCTGGCAGCTAGGGCAGAGCCTGGGGCGAGTGTGGCCTGCAGGGAGAAGGGTTGCTCAAACCCGGCCGGCTCCTGCAGTGCCTGCAGGTTGCCCCGGTCCTGCCTGGGCTCCATGTGCCCACCCAGGTCGAACAGGTGGGGATGGTCTGGACCTGCCGTGCTCCAGCTTGCAGCCCGCGGGGCTGCCTGGGATGTCTCCCTGCAGGATGCCTCTTGGTCCCTTTACCCCAGACCTCTGACCTCATGGCGTAAAAAACAACAGACAATGTGCAGAGTCTGCCCCGCCCCCCACAGGATTTTATGGAACCATAGGCTGTTGGAGCCAAAGGGAAGCCAGTGAGAAAGGGAAGCTTAGTGAGAGGTGGGGGCTGAGGCCCTGGGAGGGCCACTGAGACTCCCTGACCACCATTTTGCTTTGCTGTTCGATTTTGGTTTGGCGTATTGGACACTAAGGCCTTACGTAGAGTGAGGTACGATATTTAGTGGGTCAGTGGAAAACAGGCGGCAGCTGGGCCACATGGGGATGGGGGCAGGAGAGAGCCCAGAAGTGGTCTGAGAGAGCATGGTGCTCCTCCTGGCAGGTCACAGCCTGGCTGCGAGCCTCTGGGAGCTGCCCACGCATGTGACTCTGCTTAAACTTGTCCCTGGACAGCTGCTTCCCGGGAGGCTGTGAGGTGTCACGAGAGGAGGAATGTGTCCTGGGCTCACAGGTTGCAGCCCTCGCCCTCACTGTGACTGTGTTTGAAGAGGGACTCTAAGGAAATCCATAGTTGAATGAGGTCATCAGGGTGGGGCCCTGATCTGACGGGGTTGGTGCCCTTACAGATGCGGTGATCAGAAATCCCTCTCTGTCTCTCTCCCCCGTCTCTGTCTCTCTCTCTCCCCCCATCTCGGTCTCTCTGTCTCTGTCTCTCTCCCCGTCTCTCTCTCTCTGTCTCTCTCCCCGTCTCTGTCTCTCTGTCTCTCCCCCGTCTCTGTCTCTCTCTCTCTCCCCCATCTCTGTCTCTCTGTCACTCCCCCGTCTCTGTCTCTCTCTCTCCCCCCGTCTCTCTCTCTCTGTCTCTCTCTCTCTCCCCCCATCTCTGTCTCTCTGTCTCTCTCCCCCTCTCTCTCCGCTTGCACAGAGAAGGCAGAGATCCACAAGCTAAGAAAAGAGCCCTCTCCATAAACGAGTAGCAGGACCCTTGATCTTGGACCTCCAGCTTCCAGAACTGTCAGAAATAAACTTCTGTTGCTTAAGCCACCCAGTCTATTTTGCTACGGCTGCCCCAGCTGGCTAAAATGGATTGCCTGGTTTCTGAAATCACCCTGTAATTCTGTGGGTGTCTGTCTTGGAGTCTGGGCTGGGGCAGTAGGAGGGCTCCACGGGGTTAGGCTGGAGAGAAGGTGGCAGAGGCCCTTCTTGGGCCAGGGGAGGAGGAGGCTAGCTCCTGAAACACTTGCTTCTCTTGGGTTCTCCCTGATGCCCTCCCATCCCCAGTGTCCCGGGGTCAGGTGGACTGTTGGTGGGGCCATTTCTCTCTCTTGGAATCAGCCTCAATGGAATTCAGCCTTCAAAGTCCAACTTTATCCCTAGATTCTAGCTCCAAGCCTGTTGGGTGGAACTATGCTGAATTGTGTCCTCTTAAGGAAAGGTCGACATTCCCTCTCATGTTTGGCAAGGGGGCTACTTTTTCCCCCAGCATCATGGGAGCCCCTTGTCCTTGCCCCTCAATGTACTAGGAGTCTTAGATTTGCAACCAGGGGCCTTTGATAGGGAAGAACCCTCTTAGCATCGCTGAGAGAGGACAGGCTTTGCCCCAGGCCACACGGTCAGCCTCCCTCCCCCATCCTCAGGTACAAAGAGCCTCCGCTCAGCAGAGGACCCCCCCCCCCCCACCACCTGAGCAGGCAGGATCCTGACCTGGCCCCTCACCGTCCCTCACACCTGTCCTGGCTCTCTTCCCTGGTACATGGGACTGTGTGTTGAGTCATCTCTTCCTTCTTGTGCCACCACCTCCTTTCTCTCCTCCCAGCCCCCACAGGAGAGGTGAGTGAGCCAATCACACGGAGAAGCACAGAGGTGGGGTGGTGGGGGAGGCAGTGGGGCTGGAGCAGTCAGGGAGGCCTCCCTGCAGGAGGAGGCAGCAGCTTTCCCTGGACTGGCGTGAACAGGCAGGGCAAGCTGCAGAGGCAAGAGTTGAGATGTGTGGGGAGCCCTGCCGAGGCCGACTCGTCGTGGGGGCTCTGGGGTAAGGGGCAGGCTGTGCATGTGGAACTCGGAGGGAGACGGCTAAGGGGACTGGGAGGCCAAGGTCCAGGCATTTTCTTTGACGCAGAACCCAGAAGTCCCTGGCTGTGGTCATTGCAGCTAAATAAAGCAGTCACTGTGATTTTGAAACCACAGTGGGCTCGTTCCACTGTGGTGGCAACTAATTATGATCGTAATTGTCTAAACACAGGGAGGTGTTTTGACCTGAATGGTAATAATGTGATGGCCTCTTCTGATGCCTTCCCACAGGCAGCCACTGGCCACGGACACGTCTCCACACCTCCTCCCTGCTCCACGTGCCAGGCAGGGCCGAGGTGAAGCAGCGGGCAGCATCCACCCTGGCGCAGGACTGGTGTCGTCTGGATCTTCCTGAGGAGACTGCGGTGGGCAGAGCCACAGAGCGGCTGGGTCAGAGCCTGACTCCAGGCTGGGGCTCGGCTTCCAGGCTTGGTGGGTGGGGCGCTGCCCCTGCAGGACTCTGGCTGCTGCCGCCACTGTTATGGAGTGGCCTCTGTGAATGAGCTAGCCTCATCTCACAGAGGAGGAGACGAGCCCCGACAGGCCATGCCTCCAAAGTCACTCGGTAGCAGGCAGAGACGGGGGCTTTCAGATGCTTCCGGCCAGCGTCCTCTCATCCAGAGCTTAAATCATTCCAAGTCGCTCTGGGGGCACGTTCCTTACCTCACTAGCTTCCCCATTTGTGAACAGGGAATAATGGATGGAGCAGTTACGAGGAGCAGGTGGGGTTATCCGTGTAAAGCTGGGCAGATGCTGTCCCTCAGAACATCCCCAGGAAGTGGTGGTTTCTGCCCATTCCACCGCCACTGCCCCACTAAGTGGTTCCACCAAGAACCCCATCCAAAGCCAGGTATGGTGGTGTAGACCTGGAATGACAGCAATTCAGGAGGCTGAGGCAGGAGGATGGCAAGTTTAAGGCCAGCAACTTAGTGAGACTCTGAGCGACTTGGTTAGAGCCTGTTTCAAAATAAGAATAAAAAAGGTCCTGGCCATCACTCAGTGGTAAAGCTCCCTGGGTTCAAGAACCTCGTCGAAGGAGAAGCCTTCAGCAGTTTCCACAGCCGTTCCCTCCGCCCTGCAGGGAGAGCTGTTGGCCCAGCCATGGAAAGTCCCAGGGTCACTGGGAGGCCAGGACTCGTCTTGGTTACTGCTTGACCAAGCACAGATATGACCTCTGAAGCCTCCAGCGGGGCTTGGTTTCTGTGCCTGATCCAGTTCTCCCCTTACGGCCTGTAGGTGGTACGGGTATCCTCTGTCCAGCTTGCCCGCAGGCCCTAAGCGATCAGGGCCATGGATGACATGCCGTGGCCTCCCCTTGCCCCAGCCTTGCCCAGCTCGGCCCTTGTAAATATTTCACAGGGTCTGAGTGCAGGGCGCTCACTTTACAGCCGAGGTCCCGAGGGAGCCTGGTGCTCTGCAGAGTCCTGCAGACCCGGGACACGGAGCCAGGTCTCCAGCCTGCTCCCCGCTGCCGCCCCCGAGCGGCTTCAGAGTGCTTCTCTGCGGGAATTGCCCCCAGTCCCTCCGCTCGTCTGGATCCCACATGCCCTTCAGCCTTCACAAGGCTCCCAGCCCAGGCTTGGAACCCCTCACGTCTGAGTGGAACTCCCCCCACCCCCGTGTTCTCCTCTCCCAACGTCACCTGGGACAGAGGCTGCTGGCTCCTTCCTGACATCCACAATTTCTTCTTTTACAAAAAAGGCTGATTTGATGGGGGAGTAAAATGTACACTTAAAAGACCACATTTCACAGCCTTCCTGTTATCTAGGGAGTTGCTGGTACAACTTCCAGGAAATTAAAAAGGAGTTGGTTCAGTTTTCTTCTGTTTGCATTTTTTTCTTTGCGTCCTTTTATCTTGCCTGGAGCACAGATGTGATGTTTGGAGCCCTTTCTGCTGCCACCACCCCACTAAGGGCTTCCATTCTCGATGGGATTCCAAAATAGGTTTTGAGCCTGTATATTAAGGCTGTTAGAGCAGAAGAAAAGCAAAAACCTGGGCCCCAGGCCTCTGTGGAAACCATCATCCCAGCCTGGCGATGCCCACTTCTTGACCTGTCTTCTGTCAGAGACGAAACCTCCATTTGTTTTCATGACCACTGTTGGATTTCCGTTACTGTTGGTCAAACCCAGTCCCACATTCTTTGTGGCTCTTATCATACACTTCTGTTGCTTAATGAATCCATCAATAGACCGTGTGCTCATCAAAGGCAGGGGCCACATCTGTCTTACTCAATCCTGCATCTCCAGCAACCAGAACAGTGCCTGGCACTGTTGGTGCCAGTAAGTGCTTAGTGAATCTCCCCCGGCCCCCAGGACTGGGGATTGAAGCCAGGGATGCTCTACTTCTGAGCCACTTCCCCAGCCCTTTTTATTTTTTGAGACAGGGTTTCACTAAGCTGCCTAGGCTGGCCTTCCTGACTTGGTAACATAGCAAGACCCTGCCTCGGAATGGAATAAAAAGCGGGGTGTAGCTCAGTGGTAGAGTGCTCCTAGTTTAATCCCCAGCAACACACACACACACACACACACACACACACACACACACACTATTTATTTTTCTCCCCTTCAATATCACACATGATTTTCACAGTTTTTAAGAGGTGGACTGAACTGTGATTTCGAGTGGATGCACAGGAACTTTTTTCCATGAAGAATTATTCAGTCTGTCCCCTTTAATTGCACCTTTGGTTTGAATGATGCTATGATGAAGCTCTTTGTGCCCAAAGCTTTATATGCACATAGGATCATTGCTAGAGATGAATCCTCAGAAGTGGAATCATCTAATTAAGGGAGATAAACCAATGTCATTTTGCAAAACAAAAGTCAATTCAAGATGAAGCGAATCTTAAGGGTAAGAGAGACCCGGTCATTGTACTCCTCTCTGGGCTGTTTCCCTGGCCATAAACTGAGAAGCCCCCTGTCCCCTGCAGATTCGAAGCTCTGCTGAGGCTTGGGGAGTGAGGCCTCCGACACTGCTCACGTCCCAGGCTGAGGGAGCTGGACGTGCTGGCAGGTGCGTTCCGCTGGCCCTGGACATCTTCGTGGGGAAGTGGGTCACTGGAGCCTCCAAGCTCTTTTTCTGTCTTTTTCACAATAACACGTCTCGCCAGCTCCTGACAACTCGTGCTGTGTTACTTCTAGAGGGAGAAGAGCTTTGTCTCCCTGGAGTCTGGGGCCTGTCTCCTAGGAAGCTAGGGATTCATCTTCATGAGCTCACACAGGAGGGGGGCAAGGTTCCTTCCTAGGTGCCACCTTCGGATGAGATCAGACTCACCGAGGGACCCGAGTGCAGCCAAGCTCCTATGAGCAGCTGGAGATGCAACACGGACTCTGTGATAAGGCTCCTCAGTCTTCAGTCTGTTCTTGTGAAATCATCCCTCAGCATCTGTTGGAGGTTGGTTCCAGGATCCCCTGCGGACCCCCAAGTCTGTGGGTGCTCCAGTGGTGTAATATTTGTATATAACCTGCACATATCCTCCCATACAGTTTCAATCCTCTGTAGATGACTTCTAATACCTAGTACAATGTAAATGCTATGTAGAGAGTTGTTGTGTTGTTTAGAAAACAGTGATAAGAAAAAAGTTGTACATGTTCAGGACACATGTGATTCTCTCAAATATATTCTATCCATGTTGAATGCAGAATCCGTGGATATGGAGAGTTGACTATTTTTTATTTTCATTTCTGTGCCCCACCCGACTCTGAGCTTCTTGAGGACTGGGCTTCTCTCTGGTTTGTCTTGGTATCTGGGACACAGCCAGGCTCAATAGCTATTCCAAGTGTTCGGGGCCAGGGCAACATTCAATGAGATGGGAAGAGCTCATGGCAAGATGGGAGGGCAGCTAGGGCTCAGAGAGGAACAGGGAGGGAGCTGCCGGCTGTGGGAGAGCCCTGGGGTGCTCCTTCCTCATAACTGGACCAACTGTAGGCCCTGCAACTCGGCCAGAGAGTGTGCAGGTTGCAGGGCCCTGGCTTGGGTGTGTGGGGAAGGAGCCCCCCTTGCCACTCTGTATGCTGGCAAGGGTGGAGTAAAAATGTGGGTGAAGGGGAAGCAGGTCCAGAAAGAGGAGGCCAGGGGCCTCCAGGGCTCCCATCGTCCATCCACTAAGCATTAGTTCATATATTCACTCTTTCCAATGTTTTTGAGCATCTGCTATGTGTTCTATTTTGTCTTAGGTGCTGGATGTTCTAGGATGGAAAGGAGAGCTGTGGTCCTGCAAAGGCCCAGAGTTCTGTGGTCTCTGGGGAGGTAGTGGAGGTGGTGGCAGTGTGGCTGATGGATGATGGGCATGGCTGGAGCATCTAGGCAGTGATGGCAATGATTCAGGGGTGGCATGCCTGCTGGAAGGGGCCTGTCTGGCTAATCACTGGGCTCTGTGGACACTTGTGAGGCATGGCTCTGCAGCGTCACATGTGTCAGATCCTAGAGGAGCTGGAGGGGCAGAGGGACAAATGGGAACTCAGTGTGGTCTTCACTGGATAAAGCTTTGGATAGGATTGGAGGTTATGCGTGGGGAACAGGAGCCTGGAGACATTGCTTATACTTGAGAGAGCGACAGGGAGGCCCCATAGCTAGTTACTACCTGATAGGTATGCGAGGGTCAAGTCTGTGTAAAAACACTACCTGTGAAAGGTAATATGCATTGTATTCCTGATAATAGCCATTCTACTTGGAGTTAGATGAACTCTTAGGGCGGTTTTAATTTGCATTTCTCTAATTACTAGAGATGATGAGCACTTTTTCATATATTTGTTAATCACCTGTATATCCTCTTCTGTGAAGTGTCTGCCCAGTTCCTTAGCCCATTTATTGATTGGGTTCTTTGCATTTTTGGTGTAAAGTTTTGTAAGTTCTTTGTAAATTTTGGAGATCAGTGCTCTGTCTGAAGTGTGTGTGGAAAAGATTTTTTTCCCACTCAGTAGGCTCTCTTTTCACATTATTGATTATTTCTTTTGCTGAGAAAAAGCTTTTTAGTTTGAATCCATCCCATTTATTGATTCTTCTGTTGGCGTGGATGTGGGGAAAAAGACACACGTGTACATTGCTGGTGGAGTTGCAAATTGGTGTGGCCACTCTGGAAAGCAGTATGTAGATTCCTCAAAAAACTTGGAATGGAACCGCCATTTGACCTGGCTATCCCACTCCTCGGTTTATGCCCAAAAGTCTTAAAGTCATCAAATATAGGGATGCAGCCACATCTATGTTCATAACTGCTCAATTCACAATAGCTAGATTGTGGAACCAACCTAGATGCTCTTCAATTGAAGAATGGATAAAGAAACCGTGGTATATATACACAATGAAATGTTACTCAGCCAAAAAAAAAAAAACAAAAAAAAACTATGGTATTTGCTGGTAAATGGGTGGAGTTGGAGAATATCATGCTAAGTGAAATAAGCCAAGTCTAAAAAACCAAAGGCCGAATGTTTTCTCTGATCAGTGGATGCTGATACATAACGGTGGGGGGGATTTTTGGGGGGATAGGAAAGAATGGAGGAACCATGGATGGTGTAGAGGAAAATGGGATGGGAGGGGGTAGGGGAAGGAAAGATAGTAGACTGAGACAGACAGTATTACCCTATGTATACGTAAGATTATATGAATCGTGTGAATAAAAAATAATAATGAAAAATAAAAAAATAAATAAAAAAGAAAGGTAATATGCAAATGTAAAAATATCACCTGTGGAAGATAATATGAAAAAAAAAGAAGGACTGTTGATCACCTTAAGGGGTAGATGATTTTTTAGATGATTTTAAAAGTTTAATTTTATTATGCCATGGTTATAATCTCATCATTGTAATAGAAGCACTAAAATTGAGATGATCTATTATTGTAGTACAATCTATTATTATTGTACTATTGTCAAGTACAATCTATTATTGTAGGATAATAATAGAACTTATGGGGATGGGAGATGTTTCTTTGAGATTCCTTTCCACATAATTAAAAGGCAAGCCATGAAAATGGGATGCCCTGGGTCCAGGTCTGCTTGCCTGGCTGGGTCAAGGTGGCCGTGAGAAGGTAGGGCAGCTGGCTCCAACAGATGGTCCCACTATCTTTCCACCTCTTTGGGGGCTTTTCTGGGGATTGTTTCACTTCATGGGAAACAATTAGCAAATAGTCCTCTGCAGTAAGCAAAGTTAAAGCGGGACCTGTGCTGAGACTCTTTTCGGTTGGGTCGTTGATATAATGTCACTTTCTAGCTGCATTCAAGGCTGGGAGCACATCGAACTTCTCCTCAAATGTGACAGGAAGCTGGGTGTAACTGCACATGCCTGTAATCCCCAGTGGCTTGGGAGGCTGAGGCAGGAGGATCACAAGTTCAAAGCCAGCCTCAGCAACTTAGTGAAGCCCTGTCTCAAAATCATTAAAAAAAGCAACACACACACACACACACACACACACACACAAACAAAAAAGTGACCCCAAAATAGGAAAGTAGGCTTACATTTGCTTTGTGGTCTTCCAAAGTTTCTTTCTTTTCTTTTTTCTTTTGTCTTTCAACATACCTGTGCTACGGTTGGGCTATAGCTTGATGTATGTTTGTTGCATGACTAATTATTGGCTAATAGGCTAACAGAGTCCATCGAAGCAGGCTGAGAAAGTGTGGCATCTAGGTCACACAGTGTACTCATCTGCTGATCACAGGACCCAGTGATGGCTACTGTTACCAGATATTGAGAGGAAGCACTAAACATGAAGACAGAAATACAGAAAGGAAGGAGTTAAGTTAGACCTCAGGGTGGGTGAGGCAAAGGGGTGAGACTTTCAGTGCTGAATAAATGAAGTCCAAAAAACAGACGATGTCTTTCTAGGTGTGTTGGTTGATATTTATTTAGTTGCAAGAAAAAAATAATAAACTTAGCTCTCAATCAAAATAATGGGTTTGTTGAAAGATCATGTGTAAGCTCATTGAACTCAGAGGTAAGGATGACAACCAGTCGCTGTGAGGTTCAAACTCCAGTCAGTGGAAAGGCGTCAGAGATTCTCACGGCTGCCTGCCTGGACTCCTGCCTTTCCTCTGGGTCTTTTATCTCAGCTTCTCTCAGTAGGTTTAATTCTCTTCTCTGCAGACTGGCTTTCTCTGTTCTACCTTTTCTAGGTCCAAAAATATTCATTCCAACCTGGACTTGGCCTCTCAGGTTATGGACCCAACATCAAGAGTAAGTCAAAATTCCCAGAAGGAAGAATTGGATTGGTCAATGGCCAGCCAATGGGGTGTCTCGCCTCAGTTAACTGTCCTTCTGTGTTAGTCTACTTTCTATGACTAACAAAATATCCGCAATGAGGCCGGGCTCAGTGGTGCACACCTGCAATCCTAGTGGCTCAGGAGGCTGAGGCAGGAGGATCGAGAGTTCAAAGCCAGCCTCAGCAACGCAACGAGGCCCTAAGCAACTCAGTGAGACCCTGTCTCTAAATAAAATACAAAATAGGACTGGGGATGTGGCTCAGTGGCTAAGTGCCCCTGAGTTCAATCCCTAGTACCTAAGGGGGAAAAAATGCCTCAAATGATAAGCTTGTAAGGAGAAAAAGGCTTGGTTCAAAATTTGAGAGGTTTCACTGCACTGTTGGTTGGCCCCACTGCTCTGGGCAGGTGGTGAGGCACACATCATGGCAGAAGCACATGATGGAGGAGAACTGCTCAAGCTTGTGGCGAGGATGCCAAAGAGAAAAGAGGACATGGAGCAGAGTCCCACAATGGCCTTCAAGGGTGTGCCCCAGTGACCTAATGGCCCCCACTAGCTCCTCCCTCCTAAACGCTCCACCACTTCCTACTAGCACTACCCTGAGGAACAAGCCTATGCACACAGGCCTTGGGGGACATTCAAGATCCAAACTGTAGCACCACCTCTGTTCCAACAGCTGTGGCCAGGGAGAGGTCCTTGCCGCGGGGACCATGCAGGTGGAGGGCATTTTTCAGAGAAGGGGCACCGGGGAGGCAGGCTGGCAGGCAGGCTCATCACAGGTCTGCTGCGGGAACCTGCGCGTTGTGGGATGGACTGCCCAGCTGCATCTGGAACATGTCCGCCATGTACTTTTAAAAACAAAGAGCTTCTGAAGCTTGGAGTCCCAGTCGTCACAAGGGCCTACATAATAGCTGATTTCCAAGGCATTACCCCCTCATTTTCCAAGTCTTTGGAGACAGTAGTTAGTAGAAAATGTTAATGGCCAATTTTAGCAAATGACCATTTTGGTGCTCCCAGGCCACTAGGGTTGGCTAGAGCTAATTTTTAGAATGCCCCCTCGATGATTCTGGCAACTTGTTTAATATTGACCTAGAGACATGCCATGGGCCCAGCTCCAAATGTACAGCCAAGCCACATTTGCTTTACTGTGGACAAAGAAAAGCCGCCCCAATTACTCCACGAGCCTGTCCTGTCTCCAAGCACCCTGTGGCCTGTCTAGTCTCACGCAGTGTGTCTGGGCACGGTGGGGCAGGCACATCCGGATGAGGTGGCTGCGCTCATGACTCTGGTTAGAATCCCCTGTGATCCTTGATCCCAAGCCAGTGTCACGGTTTGGTTTTGGTGCCTTTCCTCTGGATGGAGAGCTCTGGGGTGCATGAGAGCTGCCTTCCTCTCTTGTTGCCAGGCTTGGCCCCAGCTTGTTTTCCTACCCTCCTCCCTCTGTGAGGTGGCTCTCGGGAGGCCCTGGCATCCATCCTTACACCCAGACAGTCCTCTGAAGGGACCACCTTCTAGGGCCTTTCACTGTGGTGCATTCGACATTGGTGCTGTGACAGGGACTTGGTCCAGCTGCCAGGGAGTCTGCTTTTCTGAGGAATGAGTTGTTCTCAGCTCTGAAGTCACCCAGCAGCTGGTCACCCACTAACAGCAAAGACAAGCCCCATGCAGCTTGGATGTTTTTACAGCTTCATCATGAAACATGGTGGCTGCTCACACCTATCCACAAGGGTCCTCCCCCTCAAAGCTCCTGCTCCTAGTCAGCGCAGTGACTGCCGCCTAGTAGGCCCTCACCCCTTGGTGCCTGACTGATGGACAGATTCCCCAAGTCTCTGCTTAGCTTCCTGGGGCCACTGAGCGGCCATCCCTGGAGATCCCAACCACAGGGTTTGGGTAAAGAGCCCGGGGCTCCCTGGCCATCATTTTCCACTGGCCCCACCCCAGGGGACAGCCTCCCAGGTAACCTTTTTCAGTTGCTCTAACTTCCCCGGAGTGTTGACTTAGCTAGAGAGCATGCTCCCTCTCTAACCTCGGCGTGTTTGCTCAGCGGAGGAGCAGGCATTAGGTCCGCTTGACGCCAGGAGCACACAGGTTCCTCTCTCTTTATAGGAGCGTCCCACGGAGGGGGACGGCTGGGCGAGGGGACCCAGGAGGAGGGAGGTGCCGCTTCCTGCTCTGCAGCCGCTCGGTTATCACAGGCTGTTCTAACGCTGCTCAAACAATATTGAGAATAACCCTGGCTCAATAGCACCAGTGTTAGGCTGCAAAGTCAATATTGGCTGAGCAAACACAGCAAATAAGGAGTTGCTATTTGCGTAGCTATGAGTACTTGTGTGCTCCGGCTGCCTTGACAGGGCCCTTGTAAATGAACGGGAAGGAGGTGGTGTCTGGAGGTGGAGGGCCTCTGAGCAGGGCTGGCCCAGGGCTTCTGACCTCCGCTGTGTTAGCAGTGGGGCTGTGTAATTCCTTGTTGTGAGGACTGTCTGTGTATAGGATGTTCCGTGGCATCCCTGGTGTCACCCCCTAGAAGCCAGTAACACCCCTCCCCAGTGTCTACAGACAACCGAAAGTGTCTCAAAACATTGCCAAATGTCCCCTGGAGGAGGGGAGAAGGCAAACTCTCCCTGTCTGGGACCAGTTAAGTTAGGCTCTGGGCCAGGCTAAGAAGCAGTCTGGTGAGAAGAGGGAGAAGGTAAGAAAAGGCCTCCCGCGCCTCCTTGACCTTCTGCCTCTCAGCTTGACCTCTCCCCGTCTCTCCGAGTGCCAAGGGCAGCCAGCCTCCTTAAGAAGGAAATGCAATGTAAAAGCACCTCTTCAAACCAAGGCCTGGCAGCTGCTGGCTGGGCGCCTGTGGCCTCCTCCTTGCCCTGGCCCTCTCTCAGAACCCACTCCTGTTCTCCACTCCCAAAAAGGAGAGGTGGTGAGATGCTCAGATAATTCACATCTGTCTGTCTCTTGTAGAATGTCTGGCATGCCTGGCTTTGGCTAGTGACCTTCGCAGTCAGACGTGCCTATTTATAACAAGCTGTCCCTGGCTCTGCTTCCTCCCTTTGCCACCAGGGATTGGCCTGGGCATTCTACAAGCAGCCAAGGCTGGGCCTGTGGGAGGGTGAGGCAGGGCACCACGGCCAGGGTGTCTCCCTGGACACAGGCCACACCGCCTCAGTTCTCTCTCCAGCTCTGCAGGTTCACATCCCAGTTCACTTTTGGTCCTCTGTCTGGAGGGAGGGAGAGAACACCTTTAAGGCCTGGGGACGGCACAGGCTGCCTCAGGGACTTTCTGTGCCACAACCACCAGTCCTGGCAGCCAGACTCTACACTGGAGCAGGAAGGCAGCCTAAGAGCCTGCACCTAACAGCCAGGGCCACAGCCGAATGCCTGCAGCCCTTCCCAGGCCAGGGGCAGTTAGGAATGAAAAGAACAACCCCAGTGGGCATGAACGTGATTGTGGAGGGGCCAGAAGGGGAGCCGGCCATGGGCAGCTGCGATGGTGTCGGGGCGAACACCAGGCCATTGGCTTTGCTCCAGCATGCGGTGTCTTGAAGAAGGAGGAGGGAAACTCCTGTATGCTCAGATGCTGAGAAGGAGGGAGATGTGTTTGTGGGTCAGGAAGGAAGGAAAGGCCATCAGAGCAGAGCCAGGCAGCACCAAGGTGTTAAACAGCTCCAGAAAGACAGAAAGTTCTGGAAGCCTTTTGCAACTTTTCAGACCCAGTTCCTGATTTCTTGAGGCTGGCTGGGAGCTGCTTAGTATGATTAGACCTAAGGTCCCAAGAAGGAAACATTTGCTATGCAGCCACCTCATTTGTGGGTCCACATGGGGAAACGAGATCATTCCCCTCCAGAAGCCAAACGGGCAGTCGGAGCATCTGGGGAGAGTCTCCCACCACCCCGCCCTTGCTGCCTTAGGCTGGCCCCTGTTCCCATTGCCTACAGGTGCCTTTTTTTCTTTCTGCTTGGAAAGTCGGTGATGCGGAGCTATAATGTGCACAGAGAAGCCTTAGTGGCACCATGGGGACAGGGAGGGCGGCTCTGGGTGCTGTACGAAGGCTTCAGACAAACGACCTCACTCTCACCCCCTGGAATCCCAGGGTTCTGGGTCAGACTTCACTTGGAGAGAGGCTTCTGTTGTCTGAAAAGAAAATTGCAGCTTGCGTCGAGAGTGGTTTGATTTTTGAGCCAGGTAACAGTTCCAATCCACGTTCTGCCACTTGCTGACCACATTCAGGGAGGGTGATTTAACTCATCTGAGCTCTAGTTGTCTCATCTGCAAGCGGCAATAGTAACATGTGGCCCAAAGGGCTGCTGTGAGGATTGAGGGAGATGAAGTGTGTGGTCACAGAACCTTGCCCGATGGCCTGAGCACTCAGGAAACTTTAGTCCTTCATGCCCTTCACCTTGCTCTCTGATTCTGTCTGACTTCAAGGCCAGCTCAGATGCAAGTGCCACCAGGTGATCTCTGAGGACTTCACTTTGCAAACCCACCTCTTCCCTCTCTGAAGGTGTGTGTGTGTGTGTGTGCGCGCGCGCGTGTGTGTGTGAGCACATGCATATGCGTGCATGAGCACTAGGACGTTGGCAACGGAATTTGAACAAGCTGACTTTGGATGCTAACTCAGCAACTTGGTAGCTGTAAGATATCAAGCCAGTAACTTAACCTCTCTGAGCTTTTCTCAACTGTGCAATGACACCTTCCTCTGAGGTCACAGTGAGTCAGGACAAGGCAGTGCTTCAGAAAGGATGTTAGAGTTGTGAAGCCTCCTTCAGAACCTTTTAAAAGTGCCAATTGCTTGTTCTCAGTGTTCAAGGGTTCTGGTACACAGCCGTTGGTCTGAGGTGGAACCCAGGAAATCTGCATTTTATTTTATTATTATTATTATTTTCACGGTATTGGAGATTGGGGTGCTTTATCACTGAGCTACATGCCCAGTCCTTTTTATTTTTCATTTTTTTAAATATATTTTTCTTAGTTGTAGATGGACACAAAAACTTATTTCATTTATTTATTTTTATGTGGTGCTGAGGATTGAACCCAGTGCCTCACACTTGCTGGGGAAGTACTCTACCACTGAGCTACAACCCCAGTCCCTCCTTTTTATTTTTTATTTTTTATTTTGAGACAGGGTCTTTCTATGTTGCTGAGGCCAGCCTAGAACTTGCAATCCTCCTGTCTCAGCCTCCCTAGTCACTGGGATTACAGGCATGCACCACCATGCCCAGCATGGAATCTGCATTTTAAATAAGTAAACAGGTGATTGTGAGGTGGATAGCCTGCTGAGAAACTGGGCCGTGCATGTGATCCTGTGTTGCAGGACCTTCCCAGACAGAGTATACAGGTAAAGCCACCACATAGCACAAACGCCAGCAAAGCCTCCTCCAGCGCTCCTGAGATCCTGCCCCATCTCCCACCAGGCCGTGCTCTGTGCTCCCAAGGCTGCTTGTGTGGGGCCCCTGTTCGTAGCTGTTGGTCATTCTCAAGATCAGAATACCCTTGTCTGTGATGAGGACACTTTCTCTGAATGCCTTGGAAGGTAGAATATGGGGCTGCAGCTCTCTACAGCTTGGTATCACATTTGCCATGGGACACTAGAAACACAAAAATTGCCTCTAGCCAAGAGCTCCTCAATACCTTATCTTTTGGGGGTTAAAAACATGGTCTGAGAGCAGGGGCAGGGAAGGACAGCATCTCTCCCCAACAAGGTACTGAGTTCTGGTATTTCTCCTGGGGCATCTTGCACGAGGCTGGGCTGGTGTAAACCTGGTAAGGCGGTAAGTGCATGCAAGTTGATTGACAGCTCCATGGGAGTGGAGGGAATGCTGCCGCTCTGATCTTTGCCTCTTCTCTCAGATCCATCCTTTCACATGAAGGCTCCTGCCCTCTTATGGCCAGAGGTTCAGGCTGTTGGTACCCCTCATCTCATGATTCTTTACTGACAAATGCATTTCTACCTGCATCTAGGGCTTCTGCCCCTGAGTCACGATCTTCCTTGCCTTCCAAAGGCCCACTGTCATCCCAGGTGACTTTAGTGTCCTTGCAAATGACCCTGTCACCCATACCTCATGTGTCTTCTGAACATTTTCAGACACAATGGCATTATCCCCACTCCCTGTAGTCATTCCCACCATCCATTTACCCTAAATTCTAGGGGTTCCCAGAGTTGGCTGATCATTAGCACAATTTGGGGAACTTTTTTTTTAATGGTGTGTGGGGGAGGGGGAAGAATCAGGGGAGAAATAGTGACAGGCTTGTTCCTTCTTGTTCAATCCTTTCCCCTTCTTGTGCTCCATTGATTCCACTCTCTCTCTCTCTCTTTTCTTTTTTTTTTTTTTTTATTTTCCCTTTTTGCGGTGCTGGGGATTGAACCCAGGGCCTTGTGCTTTGTGAGGCAGGCACTCTACCAACTGAGCTATATCCCCAGCCCATAATTTGGGGAACTTTAAACACGAATTCAGTAGGAAAATACTGATTCTACGTGTTCCGAATATTAAGGGTGTTAATTAAGGGAATTAGAGACTGACACAGCTGCAGCAGGGCTGGGCCATTGCTGAAGGTCCATGTGCAGGTCCCCACACTGATGGCTTCCCAGGACTCACCTGGAAGCTGCATAGAACCTTCAGAAGCAGACGCTGCAGCTGCTCACCTCCCACCCACCCGTGGGGCACCCCCACCATGTCCTCCCTCTTTTTCTCCATCCGTGGGTGTGTTTCACTGGCAGAATTTAGCCTGGGACCCCAGAGGGAAGGAATCTGGGAAGTCTGGCTCCCAGAGGAGACAAAGAAAGATCGTGAGAGTGTTGAGGTGACAAGAGGTAGTGCAGCCTAGAGGCCACCAGGTAAAACTAGGTCCAAACCCAGATCTGTGGGGCTTCCAACCCACACTCCATACTCTAAGCATGCTGACGCCCATGGAACTAACTCTTGCAGAACTGACGTCTTCCCTGCCCTGCCGCTCCCTAGAATTGACTGAAATCCTTCCAGCTATCAGTGGACACGAAAGACAAGACCATGGATGGCTAAGTATGGACTAAGCTTCCTGTACTTTCCTTCCTCAGAAGGAATACTTTTGCTTTAGGATAAACCCAAACACTCAAGGTCTTAGTCTCCAACCTGTGATTCTGAAACTCCTTTGGAAGCAGAATTCTTTATTCAAATGTCACGCAGAACTTCATCGCATGTGATGGGTGATAGGAACTTCTGGCCTCTGTGTGGGGCAGCCTTCTTCTGTCTTCCTTGGGCAGGGAGGGTAACAGTCAGATTCTGGAGAAAGTTAGGCAGAAGGGAAAAGGAGCTTCTTCTCAGTCCAGAAAACCTTGTGGAGAAGGACCAAGCATGCATACAGTGTCGTGGATTTGGGGTGCTAAGAAAGCAAGCCGCCCCCTACTCCCTCCTGCATGTGGCTCTTGTACTTCAATGGCCAGACTTCTTTGGAAAGGAACAGCGCCCCAAGGCTTAATATCTGAGAATGGAGCTAAACAGAAATTTGTGTGCCTTTGACTATAATTTACCAAGGTCCTTGTCATTTTTTCCTGGAGCAGCTCTGGCTGGGAGGACTGGAAGCTCTTTGCTGATGAGTTGTGTCCTGGGCTGGGTGGGACCTTCTTTAGGGATCTTTGGAGTTCATAGTTTTGTCCTGTTTTCGTTCTCTAGTTCTGCAGACCCCAGGCTGGAATTTGTGTGTGCACACCTGTGCAAGCCCGTGTACTCGTTTAAGTGAGAGAGGCACTGGATTCTAAATTCTTCTTGGTAAATTGCAAATATTGTGACAAACGTAATTTTGAATTATCAAGGCCACATGATAGGTGTCTATTAATTTTTATTTATCTTGAGGGAGTTGACAGGAACTAGCAATGGAAAAAAAAAATGATCTTTCTGTTCCTCTGTAGAGAAAAGCTAATTTGGGGAAAGCCCCAAGAAACAGTAGTCTAACATCATAGAACACTGGAGCTGAGAGGAACTTCCATTTGCTCTAGTTCAACAAATATATTTGGAGCATCTCCTAGGTTCTAGGAATTCATAACAAATAAGAAACTATTCCCATCCTCAGGGAGTTCAGAGTGTAGTAGGGGCAAAAATGAGAATTGATTAAAGAATAAATGCTATCTGAGGTTAGGGCAAGCTATCATTAACTCTTGGAAGAGAGAAAGATTTCTGGAGAAGGCCTCCTAGAGGAAGTTTTACTGAGTTAAGTTTTGCTCTCTGAATAGGAATTTGGCAAGGAAAAAAACTGGGGAAAGACTTTATTGTCAGAAAGCACATGAACATGGGCATATTAAACCCAGACGTGGGTTCAGAAATCTAGCAATCTGAAGGTAGGAAGTGGAGGGAGATGGGGAGAAAACTGTGGAGAAGGACCAAGCCTGAAAACTGAGCTGAGGACAGGACCAAACTTCTCCTCAGTGATGAGGAGCCATCTCAGGGCTCATGTGGAGCAGGGCTCGTGGAAGGTGCACCGCAGGAGGCAAAGCTGGAAGCGGGAAACCCTTACAAGGAAATTGCAGTGGATGGCGAATGGAAGCAACCAGAGGGCGAAGAGTTGATGGATTGTATTAGTTCTTTTTGCTGCTGTAACAAATCACTACCAATTTAGTGACTTAAAACAACACAGCTTAATTTCCTTAAAGCTTCAGAGGTAGAAGTTCCAAATCAGTTCCACTGGGCTAAAGTCAAGGTCAAGTTTAGTCGAAGTCAAGTCAGCAGAGCTGGTTCCTTTTGGAGACTGTAGGGTAAAATCTGCTCCCAGATGGCTTTTTCTATCTTCTAGAGCCCACCTGCATTCTTTGGCTCATGGCTTCTTCCTTCATCTTCATTATCAGTACTCCAATCTCTGCTTCAGCCAACCACCTTCTCTGATCCTCCTGCATCTGTCTTACAAGGGCTGTTTTGGACATTCAGGGTCCAGTTAGATGATCTCCTCCTCTCAAGGTCCCTAACTTAATCACATCTGCAAATTTCCTTTTGCCATATAAATTAACATTCACAGGTCCCAGGGATTAGGACGTGGACATGTTTAGAAGGCCATTGTTCAGCTGACCACCTGGACACAGAAGACATTGGGAGAGGGAGCAAATACAATTTGGTGACTGGTTGTTGGGCAAAGGAGATAAGAGAGGAATAACTGAGATACCCTCTGGTGTGTGCAGTATGTAGATGGTGGTGCTACCAACTGAGAGAAAGAATGGATTTGCAGCCTGGGTGTGGGGGGAGATGGGAAATACTGTTCTCAGTTTTGAACACATTGAATTTGAGATGTCCAGTAGGCCACCAGGCATATGGAATTCAGAGGAGAGATCTGGGTAAGAAAGAAATCTTGTCGTTAATGTGCAGCTGGAAATCAAAACTTGGGGTGTGGGAAAGGTCACTCAGGGAGAGCATATAAAAGAAGTTCCTGGGCTTTGTGTCACATCAAAATCACCTTGGAATACAGTGACAGGTTTAGCAAAAATACAGGGACCCTATATGAATTTCAGATAAATGAGAAATAATTCTATAGTCTAAGTATGCCTTAAATATGCCCCTCCCCACCTTGTTTATCTGAAATTCAAATTTAGCAGGCATCTTGCACTTTATCTGCCTTGGAAGATTGGTAAAAGCTGCATTCCTGGGCCATGTGCCCCAAGTTTCTGGTTCCAACAGTCTGGGGATGAGGCCTGAGAACCTGCACTTCCCAAGCTCCCCAGGAGGCTGTCACACAGCTATAGCTGGGAGAGACACTGAAGGAGAGCGAGGACGGCTCAGAGTGGCCCTGGGATCTCAGCACTAAGGGAGAGAGAGAAGAGAAGCCAGCACACAAGCTGAGAAGGAAGAGACTGAATAGTAGGAGGCCAGCCAGCCACGGGGGTCCGGGCGTGTTGGGGATGAGTGCCAGTACAGCCAGAAGCTGCAGGAGGCCACCTGTGGGCAACATGGGGCCTGTGGTGATCAGCAGATTCGTGAACTTCTATGGACACCCCTGCATTCTCATTCCTTTGAGCCCTCCTGTAGCTGTTGGGGGAACCTGGGGACAGTGCCTGCCTGTCTCTCTACCTGAGGGTTTTCACCACCCAGGTGGGCGGTGACCAGAATGACCTAGAAGTGCAGGAGTGAGCATGCCTCAGGGACCCCTCCCCAGTGGGGTGCAGGCTGGGGTCAATGGCCCAACCTCCTGGCTTCCAGGAGCTCAAACCATTCTGCTTCCCAGAGGGGTCTGGAGGAGTAGTGCCTGGTCACCCACGTTGGTAACCTACTCATTCATCACACTTGGTGGCTTTTATCCCTTCCCTGTCTCACTCCTCTCCCTGCTCCTCAATCCTTCCTGGATTCACCTGTCAATTATATTCCATGCACCATGACCTTGCACCATGACCTTGCACCATGACCTTGCACCATGACCTTGCAGCAGGGGCTGCTTCTTGGGGGTATTCAAACCAAGACCTCAGAGATGGCTATTTCCATGGAGTCATGGAACAGCTAAAGTCTGTTCCATGGCATTCTGTCCTGGCACTTCCATATCTTGGAGAAGGAAGCTTCCTGAGCACGACTCTTACCCAGCTCTGTGGTCTCGTTCCATCTTCACAGCATGGTGGGGAAGTATTACTGCCATCTTTCATATGAAGACACTGGGACTTAAGGAAGATAAGCAACCTGCTAAGGTCACCCTGCTCAGTTGGTGGCGGAGCCAGCACTTGGATGTCAGTCTGTTTTCAACAGACGCAGGTCAGGTGTTTGAAGACGGCACCCACCCTCCAACATGCCTCTCCTTTCCCTGGTCAGGCTTTGGACCACATTTTTGTTTAGACAGTACTTCAAGGGCCGTAGCTCCCTGAACTCTCAGCTCTTGGGTGACATTCTTGGTCTGCATCGCTGGTGAAATGTAGCACCCAGGCCTGGTACCTTTTCAAATGAAGTCTGAGCCCTGTGTCCATCACCTCTGTTGACCTGAACATTATACCTCCGTCTCTGACCCCAGGATCACATTCACTTTTGAGATAGCCACAGCCCTGTGCAGGCTCATATGAAGCTCTGGGGTTACCTAAAACCCCCAGGTCTTTTTCACATGGACTGATGCCAAGTCAGGATGCTGGAGATGGGGTGTAGATGAGGATCTAATAATTTTCATTCCAATTGCAGGTCTGGATGTTTATTGGGACTGTGGTTTTCATAGTCTGGTATGCAGTAGGTGTTCAGTAAATGCTAGTCCTCTCTCCAGACCCCTCTCAGCCCTTACTTTTCCCTTTGCCTTAAGGCAGTGCTAGGAACAACGGGTGGAAATAGCAGGAGCTTTATTTTCAGTATAGTCAAAAGAAGAATATTCTGACAATTCGAGTTGTCTGGGAGAGAACTCAGTTCTTGGAAGAGGAAGACAGAGCCCACTGGCCAGTTCCTGGTGGTGGGACTCCTGTCTCAAGTCGGAGGAATTGGGGTGACCAGGGAGAGGTTGGCCAGGAGCCCTTGGACCTCTGAGGAAAGTTTGTTCTCTCGTGGGGTCATCCCCCTGCTCCTTGTGTCTCCACACAATCTGTCACCAGCTGTGTTGACACCCCCTCCCCAACATCCCCTGGCATCTGTCACTTCTCCCCAAGCTCACTACCACCACCATTCCAGCCCCTGGCAGCTCCCTGGACCTTGGCATTGACCATTTAGCTGAGAGTGTGACCTCTCTTGACCTTCTTGTCCATCCACACAACACTCCGTGAGTCCTTCTGAAATATGGTACCCACCCCAACTCAGGACCTGCAGGGCCCTTCCATCATGGTGGGAACACGTCATAAGAGACCTTTAGTGGCCTCTTCACCACAGTCATCCAAGTCCTCCAGGACCATCAGAGCAGGAGCAGGACTTTGCTCAGTGCCCCTCTGCCCGGTCCCACTCCCACCCGCTCTCTCTGGCTAATTTTCTCTCCTCCTCCTAACTCTGCCTACATATTTCCTTCTCTTGGAAGCTGACCTTAATCACCTGCTTTTTTCCATCTCCCCCACCCAGTCGTTGGGCTGAGCTGGCCTCTCCCATGCCATCAGAGTTCACTCCTTTCTTCAACTCTAGGGCTTGTCCCTAAGACGTGCACCACAAGCCTTTCTTGAGTCCTCTGAGCCTTGAGTAACCCGAGCACAGAGGTTCAGGATCTGGGTTCTTCCAGGTTCAGCCTGGAAGAGCTCCCCATGATGTGCCCAGGTGAGCACAGACTCATGAAGTCCTCCCAGGTTCCTGGAAGGATGCTGCTGGAAGGCAGTGCCTTGTGGAAATGTGGGAGGACCTGGTATGGGGCACACTGAGGTGAAGAGGTTGGTTAAGAGCCTGTTGGATTTGAGGTCTGTGGGATCTCTGAGTAAAAATTTCTTGGCGGGAAGGGCACCCAAGATGGGAGAACAGCACAGATAAAGGCCTAGAGGTGAGAGTGAGCGGGGCACAGGCAGATAGGACCAAGGGGACACTTGGCTGGGACATGGAAAGGAGACAGGAGGGACAGGTGGGTTGGAGAAGGTTCCTGAGGTGACCAAACCTGAGGGTCAGTCAGACCTGTGCTAAGTGGTCTCTTGAACATCACCTTCTATCTTCCCAGCAATCCTGCATGACCTCCACCTTACAGAGGAGCACATTGAGGATCAGAGGGGATGAAGGACTGGCACACAGTAGGTGCTCCGTTCACAGCAGGAATGGATGGATAACAGCGTGCAAGCCCAAGCATACCTGGCTTTTGACTTGGGCTCTGTCCTGTCCTGTACCACGTTGTAGGAATTCTGTCCACCTCAACAATAATGATAGTCCCAATGGTAAAGAGGACAAATAATGTGACCTCTCCTGAGTCTGATGTGCCAGTGGCTTTGAGCAACTGTGTCCCCCCAAACCTGGTCCTCCTGTGCATTTCCTCCAAAGTACGTCCCTCAATCCCTGCCCTTCCGGAAACCTGGGAGGCCTCCACGGGTCCTCCTTCCTGCTTGCCCAGGGTGCCACTCTCCACAAGGATCACATGAGCCTTTGCTCAGCCTCCTGTGTCCCTCCAAGCCAGAAACTCACAGGTGACATGCTCTGGCCCTTCCGGAATCTTCCCTGACTGCTCCTGGGACAGCTCCGTACCAGCTGCCCTTTTGAAGGCGCTGTTTGCTTTTCCTGCCTCAAGTTTTATCATTTTCTCCAGGAAAATATTTGTGTTCCCATTACTTTAATCATGCCTCTTGGGTCCAGCGGGGAGGCCTTGGAAGAGAATTAGTCCTGTGTTTTGTTTGCTGTACTGGGAGAACAAACAGGCTTGTTTGATTTACCTGTGTTTTCCCAGTAGGTGGACCCCTTGGAGCAAACACGGAGCAGACCTGCTTCCTGCCCTTGGACCTGGAGTTGACTGTGGAATGTTTCAAGCTGAGAGGGCCTTGCTAACACTGGCAGGGGTGAGCCAGGCTGCTGTCTGCTCCTCAGAGTGTGAGCTCCTCCATCACACTAGCTGCATGGACTTGAACTGAGCAGCTCTTGAGTCCAGGGAGCATTCCATCTTCCTCAAACAGCACTCTGGCCCTGAAACATTTAAATGGATTGATTTAGCAGAATGAAAGTTTCCAGAGATGAGGGAGTGGGATTAGGTAGGAGCCCATGACCAAGAAGAAACCTAAATTTGTTGGGGTGCAAAAGATCCTGGTTTTGGAGCAACATGGAGCTGGCTCAAATTCAATGATGGATCAGCTACTGCTGTTCGGGTTGCTCAGGGGTGAGGGTTACTTCATTCTGCAATGGGCAGGGAGCCCTCCTGATGAGCCATCACTAGGTGAGGTGTTAGGATGAATCAGTGAACAAAATACATAATAATCTCTTCCCTTTGGAGCTTGTGATCCAATAGAAGGAGACAGGTATAAGAAAACCATGTAGCAAGCTAGAAAGGGACCAAGAGAAACAGAATAGGGTGTGCATTTGGAGAGGTATCATGGGTGGTGGGTGCAGTGCAGATAGGGAGGTCAGGGTGGACTTGTGAAGGTGATATTGAGTAAAGACTTAAGGGAGGGAGAGTACTTGATTCCAGGACCAAGTCCAACCCCAAACTCTTGTGCCTTTCCCAACTCTCTCCACCTGTCTCTGGACAGTGGTGCTCCCTAAGTGGTAGTTCTTCTTCCATCCTCCTTCCTTATGGAGTCTTAGGTAATCAGCTAAAGAGGAGGACAGACTAGAGGATGGTGTGGGAGATCCCAGCAGGGCACCACTGCCAGAGCAAGGTGGACATAAGGTGGGGAGTCCAGAGAGCACGTTGTCACCAAGATGGCTATGACTGACTCTGAGCTTGGAGTGAACTCTGGTGGGGGATTATTGTTAGACTGGGGTGGGTTGGGGCAGCTGGGGAAACTAAGGCTCATATATTGACACTCACTGAGTTTCCCGAATTTGCTCTGGAGACAAATGAGTCAAATGAACCTTTACTGAGGGCCTACTAGGAGCCAGGTGTTTCTGGGTACTCTTCAATTCATGTCATTCTCATAGCAGTCCTCTAAGCCAGGCAATGGTGTCTCCATTTCACAGCTAGAGAAGTGGAGGCTCGCATGAATGAAAAGCCAGTGTTGCTTACTGGCTGGGATGTAAATTTGGATCTGTCTGATTCCAGAGACTACTCATTTTTTACTTCATGATCAGATCAACCATCCCATCTGAACAATCACCAACATCACTATCACCACCAACATCATCAACATCACCAACAGCACCATCAGCCTCATTGTGAATGGCCCCATGATTGCAGGCAGAGGGGTAAAAGGGTGGAGTCCAAATTCCACCACTTAGATGGTTTTGAGCAAGTCAGAGCATCTCTCTCAGCTTCCTTATCTATAAAAGGGGTATAAACATCTCTACCCCAGAGGGTAGGAGAAGTGTTGAAATCAGCAATCTGTAAACTGCTCCTGCCAAGATCATCAGTGACCTCCATAACTGTCATCATGTTTCTTGCTCTCCAGGAACATTTGATGCATCTGGCCACTTCCACCTCTTGCCTCTGTGACACTCTCTTTCTGGTTTTCCTTCTGACTCTCTGATCTGCTCTCCTTTGCGGCTCTCTCTTCCACAGGACTTTGGAGGTAGCCTCTCCTTACTTCCTTCAAGCTTTCTAACTGCTTCCTCCCTGTCCAAGCACCACTGGGCCTCCCTTGGGATCCATACTAATCTCACACCACCAGGGCACCATCAGGGAAATGACCACAGAGAAAACTGTGGGGACCCCCACAACCCACCCCAAGGAAGGAGGCCCTTCCTAGGACCATCTGGGACTAAAAGCAATCTTTTCAAGGAGGAGTTACGGGGCCAATCCTGGTCAGAGTTTTTGCAGGAAGTCTGGAGAGTCTCTGCTTTTTGAATCTGTGCCCTTCTACCTTTCTGTTGCTTTCTGGGTGTGGATTGACTCAAGTGGCCAGAGCCCTCAGACACCCCCAACCCCGGTCATATCTACACTGAGATGTGAGTGACAGGGACTCTCTTAAAGAGTGGCTCCCACTACTTGAGTTTCTATTCAGCAAAGAACCAAGTAGAGTCTTGGAGAGAGAACTTCAGTTAGGGGCTGGGGACATTTGCAGGAAGCTTTCCTGGAAACTCTGAAATAGTGCCCCTTTGGGGGTTACTGTTTCTGCCCCCACACTGGGGGCTCGTTCTGTGACAGATGGTCCCTGTTGGGCTGTTCTCACACACACGAGCAGAGGAATTTGTTGAGGTCCTCTTGGCCTCAGGAGCATTCTGAATCAGATGCCAGGAAGAACAGATTGCCTGCCCTTATTCTGGGGGCCGTGGGTGGATGGGTTTGAGAGCGTTTCCAAGAACGCTTCCCTTCCATGTTCAGGATGCGAGGCACTTCCCTCTCTGCTCTTTTGAGGCTGGCATAAGTATGAGAGTTGCTTTGGGGGTAACGTCTGTACTGTCTCTGTCCCCATGGCTCAGGAGAAGTGGGGGGTGGGTGAGTCACTTTTGGCATCAACCTTTGTGCCCTTTGCATAGGGCTACCCAAATGGTAATACTACCATCTGCTCCCCACTTCCTGATTAGCATTCCTAAAATAGCTCAGTGTGATGGGGCCATTCCCTTGCTCAAGAACCATCCAACGTCCTCCACGGCCCATGGGAGGAAGTCAGGCTTCCGATTTATATGCAAGATCCCTGCAGTCTGGCCTTCATTGGCTTTTCGAACCGTGTCCCTTAGTCTTTCTCTACCCAAGTTCTCCCCTCCAGACTGACAGGTCGACCCTCCTTTCCCCAGATGCACAGGCATCATGGCTGTGTCCACACTACTGTGTTGGTGAAGTGCCCTTCTCTCCTGGCTTGCTGCCTATCTTAACTACTTCCTGTTCTTCCAGACAGCTTAAGCCCAATCTTCTGATGTCCTGCCTCCTCTCCTTGGAAGTCTTCTTTGGTCCCTCTGTTCATTTACCCCTGACCCCACTTGACCATCCAGAGGTCCCCTGTGTCCTCTCCTGTGGGGGAGGGTTAGTAAGCAGAGGACAACTTACTAGGGTGTAGTCAGAGAGTGGGGAACCACAAGTGTAGATAGTGATCCAGGTTGGGATCAGGCGCGCCATCATCACCCAGATCTGAGGAAACAAGGGGAGGAAATTGGCCAAGAAACCTGGAAGGAGAGGTTAAAGAAGATCCAGGCCAGGGCCTTCCACAGAGAGATGTAGTCGGCATGGGGATAGCTTTCCAGGAGGGAGTCGGGAGGATCACCTGCCTCGCTGTCCTCCCGCCCATCTCTCCGTTGACCTTTCATTGCCTGAGACATGTAGAAGCCAGAGTGCCAGAGAACCCATTGTGCCATCCCTGCAGGTTGGTCCCCCAGGACAGGCAGAAGAGTGGGGTGGGTAGAAAGGAAGGGAAAGGGATCATACCTCAGCTGAAGGTCTCAGATGGGTATGTTGTGAAGACTGTCCCAAGTAGGAAGGTTCCCTGGATCAAGTTGATCCGCTTTGTTTCCCAGGTAGGAGAATACAGGCTCAGAGCAGGTGTGTGCTGGACTGAGACCACACAGTAAGGCAGTGTCAGATGGAGACGAGTGTAAGTGTGAACCCCACTGCATGGGTCAATTGGTTCTTTGGAACAGAATAAGTGACACAGTATGGATCTGAGTTTAAGCCTTTACTGGCTGTTTGGTGACTGGTGAGATGCCCTCCTGGGAGTCTGTTTGCATGTGGTGGTGGTTGACTCCATATGAATACTCCCCAGCTGTAAGTGAGCTGAAGTCATGAACACAGCATGGCGGGTGGTTTTTTTCAAGTTGGATACTTACCTGGCTTCCTGGACCCAGAATAGAATACCAGGGGCAATTTGTGTGTGTGTGTGTGTGTGTGTGTGTGTGTGTGCGCACACATTTTATGTATGTTAAGGACAGAGATCGATAGGAGACTATGAAAGAGCTATTTCACTAAACCCAGAAACACCTGGAATCCAAGCAGACCTGGGATCCTCTAGTGGAGCATAACACAGAGCCCAGAAGGGAAATCCTTCCCACTCCACCACAGGCCTTACTTTGTCTTAACTCACTTTCACCCAGTTTCCCTCTATCTTTTATGGAAGACAGTTGTGTAGTGTTTTCCAGTTTTCAAACATTCATACTTATTTCTCTTTATATCTCACAATAAGCCTGGGAAAGAGGCAGGGCAGAGATTACAGAAGAAGGAATAAGTCAGAGAGATCCAGTAAATGGCCCAAGGTCCCACAGGGAGAAAGCAATGGAGCCGAGCAGAAGACCCTCTGAAGACCCTGACCTTTTGAGAGAGCCATGTCTGGACTCTCCCTCCACAAAGACTTCCTTTCTCTGAATCTCTTCCTATTTTTCTCTCTCCTTCTTTCAGTTCTACTCTTTCCTCATCTCCATCTTTCCCCTTCTTTATCTCCATCTTCCACCCTCTCTTCTCTCTCTTCTTTTTTCTTCTCCTTGCTCTTTGGAAGAGCCAGTTTCTGTTATACCTAAAGCATCATTGCTTGCTGGTTGATATTGAGGGTGACTGTCTGGAGGTAGATTTGTTGGGATAACCTCTGGAGGAAGTGACTTTTTCTTTGTGCACCAACTAAGGAGCGGTTTGCAGACAGCACATGGAAATCACATCATCATAAGTCATTGAGCAATCTTTCCTTGAACCAATTAGACTCTGACATCTGCTTACTGTTTAATTATCTTCTGACTGAGGAAATGGAAAAGTTGACAAATAGTTTAACCCAACAAGAGTCAGGTTCCTTATCCCCCTGCCCCCTTGTGAACAATGTTTATAGAACACCAATCTGCCAACATCTCCTAGTCTCTCTGGGACACTGGCAAAAAATATAGACAAATATTTATATTCCATGAACTCAAGATTATTTTCATACTTTTTTCATGTTTAACTGATTTCAAATGAACGACAATGGCCCTTAATGTGGTTATAAGAATTTGCCATTAATTTTCACTTGAAATTGGATCCAGCTGGTATACATGCCTACACTGTATTCTAGTTCTTAATGATCTGCCTTCCAAAAACATGGGCTGTTTCCTGCTGGCTGACTGGCACAACTTAGTGGGGGCATTGGTCTCTTATTACATGTGAATGAAAATTAAGTTCAGAATAATACTCCGATTTTGGATCTCCTTGCACATTTGGGGCTGGGAGCCTGGGTGGGGGTAGTAGGAGAGAGGCAAACTTGGCGTGCTGTTATGGTCTGGATATGACCAGAAGCTTCTTTAATGCAGAAATGTTCAACTGTGAAATGATTGGGTTGTGAGAGCTGTAACATGATCAGTCTGTCCTAATTTGAATGGACTGAATGGGTGGGCAGGTGGGGGGATGGCTGGAGAGGGTGGGTCACTGGGGGTGTGCCGGAAGGGTGTGTGTTCCCTGTGGCTCCTTCCCCTTTCTCTCTGATTCTGGCTACCTTGAATGGAGTGGTGCTTCCTCACCAGGCCTATTCACCTGCTCTGCCTCACCTCAGACCCAGAACAATGGAGTCAACTGACCATGAACTGAACCCCTGAAACCATGAGCCAAAATAAACTTTTCCTCCTCTAAGTTGTTTTCGTCAGGTATTTTGGTCACAGTGATGAAAAGCTGACAAACACACAGGCCTTATCTTCTTGGTGGCAAAGATACTGGGTCCAGTGCCAAGCAGGAGACACAGCTGGGTTGCCAGGGAACGTGGGAATGGGGCTCACGGTCTCAGAGCACTTAAAAAACCTTCTGGTGTCTTCTACTGCAGTGTTGGAGTGCATCAGAGTAATGGCCGAGGTCCTTTGTGAGGTTTCATGCCTTCCCTCCCCAGGTCTAAAATGATGTGGATAGTGAAACAAAGAGGGACCATGACATAAGGGACGAGTTAACCCAGAGGTGGGGAGTACCATTTGACCTTGGTGGCACTCAGCTTCTGTTTAATTAATGATTTATTGAATACTTGTAGGCAATAAATGTTAAACTATATGGAGTGTTGGGAAAGCAGACTTAATTAAACTGGAGACAAGGTGGACCTATGAATAAAGGGTTAGACCACATGGGCGGGGTGGGAGTGTAGTAAGCAGGTTTCATATTCCTATGAATGCCAGGAGAATAAGGCTTCCTGGACTCTCACAAAGGAGGCAAGTGCAGCTGCTTCCTGATGACAGTGAGGAAGAGTTCCCTGATTGATTAGTGATGTCTGCCCTGGTCACTGGGAAGGGATGGCTGGCTCTACTTAATGCCAAGAAACCTGGATTGGATGATTTTCCAGGTTTCTTTAAAAACTATTTTTGTAATAAAGAGTAACTGAGAAGGGAATCAAGCTAACCTACATCTGAGTTAAACACACTGGTGGTTGAGACCTGGAAAGCCCGAGCTGGAGGTTGAGGGAGCATGCCTGATTCTGAACGTGCACACCTGAATCCTTCAACCTGCAGATTTGGAACCAGGTCCAGGTACAACCCAACATCCTGAATTTCTGACAGGGAAATTCAGGAAGGGCCATGTTCTGCATGGCAAGGACTTAAGGCAGCACTTGACTCTGGACTAGTGTCCCTTCACTGTGGTGCCTGCACAAAGATCCTCAATGCAAATGTGAGTAGTCAACTCCATGGGGCAGCTCTTGCGCTGGGCCACAGGGTTGGACTGAAGCTAAATATACCCTCCAACCAGGTTGGAAGCCCAGCTCTCTGCCTTGGGGACCCCAGTGCCACCATTTCAGATGATCGTTAAAGCAGGGAAGGAGCCTTCCTTGAGTGTACGAGGGTCAGAACTGCACAGATACAGGTTGGACTTCGGTTGCATTACTTGACCTTGAGCAAGCTACTTAACCTCCCTGAGTCAAAGTCCCTACACCTGTGGAAAGGGGATGATAACCATTCTTGCCTTTCAGAATGATTGGCAAACTGAAAATAAACAATGGGGTAACATGCTTGGTACGGTGCATAGTAAAGTGAGAGCTTTCAATTTCCTCCTTTGCTCCTCTGAAGAACTGTAATGGGTTAGTTTTTTGCTATCCACTGCACAAATGTAACCATTTTAGATTCTCCTTGATGCAATGGCATGATCCATAAAAATGGATTTGCTCTTCAATGTGATGCCTTCCCCATATACGATAAAATAGGAAATTGTACTCATTACTATGTTGCATTCTTTCCTGATACCACAAAAAATAACTATTAAAACAAACTTCAAAACTTATTCTCTAAAACGCGTCAGCACCAAGAGCTATTCAGGCGATACAGACGAACTTAAAAATTTGAAGCAAACTTCAAATGTCTCCGCTGTGACTTGGCATTAGCGAAATCATCGATAAGTTTCTCAACTTCTGCTGCCTTGTTTCTGCAGTGAGGGGTGTTAATTCTGTTAAACGCTGTTGTCACAGAATGTTCCTTAAATAGTTTTTAATTGGTTTTAATTTGGAGAAAAAATGTTCTGCTGAAGATACAGGGGCAGGAATTGTCAAAAATAAAACTAACAGATCATATTCTATGGGAAAAACTTGTAGATCTGCTGTATCATGCTATTCTCTCTCAAATAGATACTTTTAATTTTGTCAATTTCACTCGTTAATGATCTTCACGGAGCAGTAATTTAATTAACTGGTAATGCTGCCGATGGATCTCTGGGATATTTCTTTTCCACCTTCTGTGTGTTCTTCACAGAGGACTTTTCATTTACAGGAATTAATTAGGATAGCAGGAAAAAACGCAAACAAGTCAGCCATCGCGCTTAACCCTGAAATCTTAGGTCTACTTAAGTAATTAATGTTATCAATGATCTGTGAAAAGAAGAAGCAATATCAAATCCATCTTTTCAAAAATCTGTTGAAGGTCAAAGTGCTGCCATTGTGACAGTCAGGAAATTGACAGGTGGAAGCAAACGATGAGACGATATTTTTGTTTTCATGGTATGTTGGCAAAATTTCAGCCAACGCTGTCCTTTTAAAAACAAGATTGAGAAATGTAGAAATTTTCAACTATATTTTAAGATATTAGCACAGTTCTAGATGCAGACATACATGATTCTATTAAAGAATTCTCTATCCCTTCAGCTAAGGGAGCAACAGCCGCTCCAACAGCTCTGTCTTTGCAAATGCCAGCCAAGGCGCCCACATTCTCTTGGCTGTAAAGGCAGCAGAGGTCAATATGCTATCCTAGGAACTGCCAAAGAATAGCCCCAATCTCGTCGCATACAGCATCTCAGGCATGCCGTGCTCTGTTCAAATGGCATCTGGTGTAAAATATGTATTAGAAACATATTTTTTCCAAAATAGAGAAAATCTGAATTATGCAGGGAGAAAATTGACAAGTACAGTTACACTGTGATATGTCTACACTCGTGTACTGTGTAATATGTCCTCGCATTTGCTTAGCCAATAAGGTATTAGGAGGTGGGATTTGAATGTTCCTACCTAACAGGCGGAGGTATTTAGTACTCCACAGGTCACTGGATACAGAATAGGTGTCCTTGAGTATTAATGGTGTTTTGCTCACATGATTGTCATGGAAGCCCAAGTGGAATTCCATTGAAGGGTCATTTTATTTATTTATCTGGACAAACTTTATTCCAAAGTGCTACCACAAAAGTATGTTAATGGAAACATTTAACAGATTTCATTTAAAATCATATATTTGTATCACTCAAACCATTCAACAAAAGTAGTTCTGTGCGCTTAACCAATTTTAATAATGAAATTTCAAGAGGAAGTTTGTAGAGACACTCCCCTTGTGATTTGGGAGCCATTTAGGCAAGCAAATATTTAATATTTGGCTAAAAAGACAGCATTAAAAACTAAAAGTCCTCCAATTTAGAAAGAATGTCTGTTGGATTCTTCGATATGCATGTGTCTGCACGTAAGAAAACAGAGAAATACTTTAATTTAAAATAAACCAAGTCTGAGTGCTTACCCTTTCATCCAATGCAATCTCCCGTGCAGCCTGCATTTGGTGACTGAAGGGCAGTTTTACTTTCTCTCCAATGGTGTCCGGTGATTAAAACTCCTCTGCCTATGGGATAGCCACCCCTAGCAACGTAGAATCTTTCCACTCATTCAGGGTTCCTAGTACTTCATGGCCCTGAAACAGTGCATCACCCTAGGTTGACATGGGCCTCTTGGTAGCACATTCTCCTCGTCTGGTGACCAAGGCCCCCATGGCCTGGCCCCAGCATTGGGCCCAGCTCCCTGCCTACCAAAGCCCCTTCTGTAGCCCAGCTGCTCTGTCCCTGAGCAGGACCTGTGTCTTCTGTCCGTGCTCCCCCACCTCAGGGTCCCCTACTCTGCTATTCTCTTTGCTCCTCTGCCTGCATCCTTTAAGACCTAGCCTCGACCTCTCTCAGTGGGGTCCTGGCAGGAAGCAGAAGATGCCCCTGAAACGGTGACTGAAGAGGGCTGAGGAGGGACTACTGATAAGGGAGCGCCCAGGTGTGGGCAGAGTGGTAAGAGATGTGGCTGCACACTAGGTCCACTAACAGCTGGGCTTGCTGCTGTTCCTAGGCCTGAGGAGAACGGGGAGTGCTCACCAGAATCGTGGCTTAAGTGAGAGCTGCCTGTTGGAGCCATCGCTGTCCCTAGAGGAACCTGGCCACTGTTCACCCTCTGCCTGCAGGAGAGGAAGCCAGAGCTCTTTCCTCTCACTGTGCATCCCCTGCAGCTGCTTGACTTTGGTCCAACTGAACTTGAAGGTGAAGGATGAGAAGCCACTCATGCAGTCCTCATGGGGAGCCCCTGAGAATCTAGCCCAGAGGGCCCCTCTCATCTCGGAACTGCGGGAGCACTTCTGGCCTGAATGCACACTTATCCTGAGTGGCCCTAATGCTTCTCAGTGTCATGATGCAAGGTGGTTGTTCTTGCATCCGTCTGCCACCTAACTGTGTAAGCTCCCTGGAGCAAAGACCTGAGCTTATTCTCTGTATTCCCCATATGGAAACAAACTACCCTGGAATGTCTTGGTTGTGTTGGTTTTGAACGTTCTGTCTCTTCGTTGCCAATCCCACCTTGCCTAACACCTCCAGGGTGTCAGGATCTGGACCTGGGGCCCTGGCAGTTCTTTTGGGTGGTGGTGTACATTGAGTTGAGGGCAAGGATGCTGAAGCTACTGGGCCTGTTTGGGGGATTTTCATGAGATGCAACAGGAAGCAAAAGCACAGGAGGAGGCAGAGGGGAGCAGAAGGCCACCCTGTGGAGCAGTTAGAGAGGGATGGGAGCCTCCCCAGAACCACTGGGGCAGTGACAGGGATTGAAATGGAATGTGACTTGGGAGGGCAGAACAAGGGATCTGAATAAGTCACTATCAGGGAGACAAGGGAAGGGACTTGGGTTCAAGGTTAAAGAGGGTGCCAATTCTAATTCAGCAAATACTGCCCAGTATGGGAGCCACTAGCCTTCTGTGATTGTTTAGATTTAAATTAACTAAAATTAAGTGAAACTAAGGATTCCGTTCCTTAGCCACACTAGGCCCATTTCCGGTGCTGGCCAGGGCAGATGAGGGCCTAGTCATCATCACAGACTCTTCCCTGTACAGCTGAGTCCAGAACATCTAGAGATTCCTGAGCCCCACCAGTGCAAATAAAAACAAAATCCCCAAACAGAAAACCTGTTTGCATGATTTGATCTGGTCTTATCTGTTTTGGTATCGTACATCCCTAGGTCTAAATATTCACTTTGCTAGTGAATAACTGTGTGACAAATCTCCAAACCTCGGTTTTCTCATCTAGAAAATGCGAATGATAACAGAAGATAACTGGATTGAGGAGATGAAGGTGTCTTGCCTGGTCACTGATACATGGCAGGTGCTCTTTACTAAGCTTTAGTCCCTGACCTGAACTAGCCAGGATGGACACTTGTTGTTCTGGTTTGCTGTGACTGCCTCCTGCAATTCTCACAATAAGTCTTCCAGAGAAGTCTCATTGCTCCCATTTTGCAGATGAGAAAACAGAGCCACAACAAAATTGAAACAGTTGCTCAGTGTCAGGCAGTGGTGGAGCCCAGTCTTTAACTGTGATTAAAATCCCTCACACATTGTTCTCTGCTGTTTCTTCTGTCTTATCTTCCCATCTAGGCTGTTAAGAATATTGTTTTAGTCTTCGTTTGAATAGTATAATCTGCCTGGCAAGGGTCTGAACTGATGCTTGCTAAATGGCACTTAAATTTTGATAAACTTCAATAAAAAACATCTAAAATTTGTTCAGTAGCAGATTTTTTATTTTAGCCTTTGCTCCTCAATGGGGGTTTTGAAAACCAATTCTAGCCACCTAACTTCAGGCCATGGAAGTACCTCCAGCCTCCATCCCCAGTGCCTCCAGTCTTCATCACCTCTCTGGACCCCAAGCACTACATTTGTTCTCACATGGTTTTTTTTTACTTTTAAATCATCTCAGTGCCAGCCCAGGAATCCCCCAGGGTCCCTGGTATCATTAGCCAGGACTTGGCGAGCAGACCATCTCTGTCTTTAATTCTGTGCATTGCTGGCAGAGAGCTTTGCTTCCAGGAAATTTGGGGACTACTAGGCTCCTAGATGGAGAAAGAAGAGGTTGGTTCTTGTTTGGGGAAATTCTAAAATCACCGAAAGCAACAGGACTCTGCCTGGCTTTGAATGGAGGTGGCTGTCAGGAGTTGAATGTGTTCTTGGGCAAGTCATTTTTACTTTTGGAATTTCAGTATCTTTTACTGAAAGTGACAAAGGCCTGGGGGTGGTTTTGAGGACTGAATGGATCTGTTCTAAGACACCCACCCAGTGCCTGGAACCCAGATACCCTCAGCAAACACTCTCATCTCCTGCCCAAGGAAGCTTCTGGGTCCCTCCGATCTCTTTGGTTATTGAAGGAGATGAGCTTGTATTGTCCAATCACACAGTTTCAAAGAAATGAAAGCCATGTCCAGGAAATTATGCTAATCATGTTAATTTCTACCTTGATTATAAAATCTCTCATCTCCTAGTGCATATATTAATATAAACTGGGGCTTCACAGGGGAGAGAAGATGCCAAATTCAGGCCTTCCTCCTGACCTCCTCCAGAGCTGGGCTCTGAGCTCTCTACTCTCTGCCTAACATTGGTGGCCCTGAGTGACCAGAGGTCTGCTCGCCAAGTCCTGGCTAATGATACCTGGGACCCTGGGGGATTCCTGGGCTGGCACTGAGATGATTTAAAAGTAAAAAAAAACCATGTGAGAACAGATGTAGTGCTTGGGGTCCAGAGAGGTGATGAAGACTGGAGGCACTGGGGATGGAGGCTGGAGGTACTTCCATGGCCTGAAGTTAGGTGGCTTCAGCCTGAAGAAAACACTGGGGTTCACCTCACCAGCCTTTGCAGCCCCTCCTCTCTCTCCAGAGGCTGCTGTCCAGGTTTGCACAGAGATAGTTGCATCTTTCCTCTGGTGAATCCCAGCATGGGCTGGTCTTTCCCTGGGTTGTTATTTAGGGTCTGTGGGGGATTCTGAGCACCCCTGTGTGACAGCCTCTGCATTGTCTGAAGATGAAATGTGACTGTTAGAGTCAATGACCTTCTCTCTGCCAAGGTTGAGGTGCACCAGGTTGGTGTGAAGAGTACTGATTTCTGAGTCAGCCTCTTGTGGGTTCCAGCCAGTGATGAGTTGTGTGTCCCCAGGAGGCTACTTCACATCTTCAGCACTGTTGGAGTACCAGTTTTGTTCTGGGCTTTTCCCAGAAGTTGTGCCTTCAAATCACACAACAAGCCTGATGGAGGGGAGAATATTCCCATTTTCTAGATGGAGAACTGAGCCTTTAAGAAGTAAAGTGAAACCGGGCGTGGTGGCCCACGCCTGTAATCCCAGCACTTGGGAGGCTGAGACAGGAGGATTGAGAGTTCAAACCAGCCTCATCAATAGTGAGGCACTAAGCAACTCAGTGAGACCCTGTCTCTAAATAAAATACAAAATAGGGCTGGGAATGTGGCTCAGTGGCCAAGTGCCCCTGAGTTCAGTCCCTGGTGCCCCCCACTGCAAAAAAAAAAATAAATAAATAACAAACCTAAAGTGAAGTGACTCCTTCCCTCCCTCCCTTCCTCCCTCCCTCCCTCCCTCTCTTCCTTCCTTTCTCCCCCTACATCCTGCTCTGATGAGGGTCATTTTGCTATGGAAAGCAGCCTGTTTGGGATTATGCCCACCCTGCTTGCTGGTAGGTGCTGTGCTTATGTGTGTGGGTTAGAATGTTTTCAAGAGGCCAACCCTCTTAGTTATTTTTCTCAGGCTGTTTTCATTAAGGCTCCCCCAACCCCTGGCATTGTACAGGAATTTAATTACTGTGCCTGGAGGTTCTCTCCCCAACCTGCATTTCACCCCTAGCGGGACCTAACCTGCTGGTGACTTTCAGAGACTCCCTCCCATCCCTTTTTCCTTTGCTGGAAGATGAGGCTGTGATGCACACTTATCGCCTCAATGACTTGTGAGAGGCGTCATCCTCCATGTGGCCCTCACACCCCTTCCAGAATTATAACATGGCAAGAAGCCTCTAGCAATTGAAGGCAGAGACTGCCTTATTCGTCTCACCATTGATGAGGCTGGTTTGAACTCTCGATCCTCCTGTAGCTTTGGTCCAGCTCAGAGCAGGAAAGGCCTGTAAGGTTAGAATGTATCCCCTGGGACTTCTGCTCCACTCAGGCTGGTCAACTCTTCAACTCACTGGAGTCTTTTGCTCCTGCACTTCTTCTTTTTTTGTATCAGGGGTTGAACCTAGGGGTGCTTAACCACTGAGCCGCATCCCCAGCCCATTTTTTATGTTCTATTTAGAGACAGGGTCTCACTGAGTTGCTATGCCTCACTAAGTGGTGAAGGTTGGCTTTGAACTCCTGATACTCCTGCCTCAGCCTCCTGTGCTGCTGGGATTACAGACATGTGCCTCCATGTCCGGCCTGCTCAGACATATTTTTTTTTTAATACATCTCTTCATGCAATTTATTTTATTTTATTTTAAAGATTTTTTAAATTTTATTTGTTCTAATTAATTGCACATGACAGTAGAATGCATTTATACATTTTGATAGATCATATATAAATAGAGTGATTTCTCATTTTTCTGATTATGCATATTGCAGGTCACATCAGTCATGTAGTCATACATGTACATGAGGTAATAATGTCTGTTTCACTCTACTATCATTCCTTCTCCCATACCCCTTCCCCTCCTTTTACTCCCCTCTACTTAATATAAAGTAATTCTATTCTTCCCTACCCCAATCCCTTATTGTGAATTAGCTTCCACATATCAGAGAAAACATTTGGCCTTGGTTTTGGGGGTTTGGCTTATTTCACTTAGCATGGTATTCTCTAACTCCATTCATTTACCACCAATTCAATGCCTGAATTTCATTCTTCTTTAACTGCTCAGAATCTTATCAGCCTTCGAGGACCAGTCCCACCCAATTCCAGACTGGGGAGCTTCTTTTGGGAAAAGGGTGAGCTGAGCTGAGCTTGAGTCGCTGGTCACAGGGCTCAGCTCCTGTCTGTGGCGTGAATGGATGAAGAACACTCTGATTCAGTATGTTTTTGGGAGATACTCAGGATCACCCCAGGTTACTTCTCTCAGGCTTGCCTTGGGCTCACTCTTTGGCCTCCATCTGGCTTCAGCATCCCAGGCTATTACTGACTGTCTTGGAGAAATCCTTTTCTCTGTCTTCTAACACTGTTTGGTCTTATTTTCTCCCAACCAAACTGTGTCCAGGGAATGTCCTAGAAGAAAAGCTGTGCTGTGGTTTCAGTGTATCCCTTCCAAGTTCACATTTTGGAAACTTAATCCCCTCATTCGTATGTTGATGATATTTGGAGGTAATTATGGCTAGATGAGGACATGAGGGTGGGGCTCCCATCATCATTAGTGGCTTTGTAACAAAAGGGAAGCCAGCTATTTGACCATGTTATAACTCAGTAAGAAGACTCTCCCCACATGCTGGCACCTTGATTTTGGACTTCTTAGCCTCCAGAACTATGATTAAAAAATTTCTTTTCTTTATAAATTACTCAGCCTGTGGTACTCTATTATAGCTGCAGGAAACAGATAAGCTTCATGGGAAGCTGGCCCGGGTTATGTCCAGAGGGGCCAGATGAGGCAGATACACAGAGAAAGAATCACAAGTCCTGGTAGCAAAAGACTCAGGCCCTGGAACATGTTGGCACAGTGGGGAATGTGAGCTTAGGCATGTACCCTGAGCTAAGAGCTCAAGTCAGCCACACTGACCCAATAGTTGGCATTGACAGGGAACTACTGTGCCCATGACAGTGGTGTTGGCTGTCAGAGCTCAGATCCTAAGGCAAAGATGTAGCTCTCACTATGATTGGTTGTTCTATGCCAGGTCTTTGGCTCTGGCCCAACAGGAACTGGCAGTGGCCAGGGATCTGCAGGTGGGTCCTGCTCCTAAAGCTGTCTGTTTATAATTGTGCTCTTTGAATCGTGCCACACAACCTCATCCCAGCATTTGTCAAAGTCCTATCAATCAGAGTCTGTGGCATCTTTAACTCTCTCCTAGGGGCTTGCTTAGGGACACTACAATTTAATGACCAGTGTCTTCCACTTTGAGTTCTTAAAAATCAGCGTTTCAGAGGATTAAAGTCATTTAAGTTTAATGATCATATGTCATTTGGGATCTTCCCTGCCTCTTGAGATTGGGATGAGATTGACTTAAACCCCCAAATTCCTCCCTGTGGAGATCCAGGGACTCCAGGACTTGCAACACCCGCAGGGGCCTCACATTTGGTTGGCCCTTGCAGCCTCTGGCTCTTCCACACAGTCTTTATCTCACCGCACACAGACCTGGATAGAGAGCTCAGCCTCTTCTGATTTTCTATAGCACAATCTGCTGGCAAAAGCATTGGTGGGCGAGGCAGATAGACTCGAAATCAGGCATGGGAGTGGGAAGGGCTGACATTGTTGCAAAGTAAACCTCTTCAAGTTGGCATTAGGGATTCTCATTCCTAAAATGCCCGCTGGCCATGTCACCACTGGATGGGTCTCTCTTGCCTTCATTCTAGGCAACCATAGCTTTGCACCAACTTGTTGCTCCCCAATTCCCTCCTTCACTGCTTCTCTCTCCCTTTTCCCACTTAGAACAATTCTCCTTTCCTTTCCTCACTCCCTACAGCACAGGTTGGCCCTTGCCCCATGGCTTGGCTGTGCCACATGGCACATGCCATCAGACCTGATCAGCCACTCTTGAAGGAATCTCTCCAAATAGAGAGCATTTCCTCCTTGCAGGAGTCCTGCATTAGCAGTGGCTAGTAGAGCTTCACCTCTCCACCTGTATGAGGAGCCCCGAAGCTGGGTAGGGTCCCGAGAGTGGGAGTCAAGCTGAAGTCAGTCAATGGTCCAAGGTCACTGGCAGGTGAGAGGTGGTGTGGAAGCTAAGACAGAGGCCCCTGGATCTCACACTTGCGCTCCTGTGGCCAGCTGATTCTGAGTGCGGTGGGAGGCCAGAGCCCTCTTACAAGTGCCGTGGTGAGGAGCAAGTCTGTGGGACGAGGCCACACTGTCCACACAGACTACCTGCTGACACCTCCTGGTGCTTCCGCATCACCACTCTGACTCAGAGGTTGTGGTTCAAGGACACAGCCCTTCTTTCTCCACTTTGATTGGCAGACAGAGCCAGGGTTCCAGTCCTGCTTCTACCATTAGCATGCTACTTGATCTTGGCCATGAATTTCTTAAATCTCTTTGGGGTGCAATTTACCTACTTGTGAAGAGAGGTCTGTTTTTAGGTCTTCCTAGAAATTTATAGAATTGTCTCAGGTGCCTTCAAGAGGTGACACACATGACTTCACATGTGGCTTGGACTGGAGTGGGGCCTCAGGGCTCTTTACCCGACTTTTGCCAGGGGCAGTTCTACTTATGTCTGTTTCGTAAGGGTTTCTAATCAAAGAAAGATTTCCACCATTGCCTAAAAAGAACTTGAAAACCTCTGGTCTGGTTGATGTTTGGGGTCCGTGCTCTAGTAACCTATGAGCCTTCATGGCTGTGGTGAGGTGAGCTGCTTGGCAGGGCTCCAAACAAACAGCTGTGCCTTCCATGTGGCCACCATTAGCAAATGGGAACAGCCATCACGAGGCACCTGGGACAGCTGGCGAGTAGGTGGGTTGCCATGATGGCTGTTTTGGGGACTTTCTGAGTATTGGTAAGTGTGAATCAGGCAGCAAGGTTTCCATTTCCTTTGCCTAATACTATCTTTCAGAAGTGTGTGCAAGCATACGCTTTGGCAAAATGCAGGTGGTAAAAGTCCCACAGGGCCAAAGTGGGTGTGGAAGAGTGTGGAGGTGGGACCCAGGTGGCACTCGCCATTTCTCCCATGGGTGGCGTGCTGAGGGTGCAAGTCTTTTTTGCCTGCTGCCCTTTGGAGGGCCAGTTCCCTAGGCACCCCCAGCTCTCCCTGGCTCCTGGATCTGAAGTTCAGAGCAGCTGGGGCACAGCACAGGCAGCAGCCGCGCTAGCCGCAGGTTCTGCAGTTGGCCAGTGTGGTGCTGTCTCCGCTCACACCCGGGCTGTGGAGGAACCTGCCTCCAGCCCTTCAGCTCTTGACTGGTTGAATCTGTGTCAGTTGAACCTGAAGCTCAAGGGACAGCAGCTCTGGACTACTTGCCCTCCGGCTTTGATGAGGACTTGGCCTCTGCTCTTTGAGAGTACAAGGAGGCCACGGCCTCTCAGCCCTTGGCAATATAGCATCACTACATTATTTTCTTCCTCTCTCCTTTTTAGTTGGTTTTTCTTATAGGAAGGGGTCAGGAGAGAGAGAGAGAGAGAGAGAGAGAGAGAGAGAGAGAGAGAGAGA
>JAJEJO010003276.1:816225-930848 GCA_020662805.1 Glaucomys volans | reverse complement strand
GAGAGAGAGAGAGAGAGAGAGAGAGAGAGAGAGAGAGAGAGAGAGAAAGAGAGAGAGAGAAAGAGAGAGAGAGAGAGAGAGAGAGAGAGAGAGAATATGAACCAAGGGTGGAAAGGAGAGGAGGGACTGAAGGGAGTGGAAACCGGAATGGTAATGGGCTGTGAAAGAGGCCAGAAAAGGGAATGGGAAGAAGTGATGAAGGAAATGGTGAGAAGTGTGGGTGAGAGTGAGTCTGGAGGGAGAGGAGAGAACACAGGAGAGCAGGAAGAGAGAGGATGAGGAATAGAGAGGAATGAGAATGAGAAAGGCCAATGGCATCTTCCTTCTGAGCTCTGCTGTACCTTGCTGCATACTCATGGCACATGTTTATGGGGTCCCACCTGATGCATGAACCAATGTGGAACAGTCACATTGGGCTAATGAGCATTTTCATCTCCTCAAACATGGATCATTTTTTGAGTTGGAAACTTCTGAACTCTTGTTTTCTAGTTTGTTATGAAACATACAATAAATCATCAGGATTTTCATGACCCTATTATGTCAATGTCATCTTTTTATTTTTCTATTGAGAATACGTTTATTACCCAGGTATCATATGCACACAATTATTTGGGGGAACATTTGCAGGCGTGGAGTTCCATTCCAAATCTCCATTTCACCCACACAAACTGTAACACACATTCACCTTGGGGTTCAGCCCCACAGGAATGAGACGCCAAGTTATTGCTTTCTGAACAGAGATTCCCCAATTAAATAGTATCTTCTAAACCAAGAACAAAGCCCTGTATCCTCTTAATTCTTCATACCCTGTGTACAGATGAATAAAATCTAAAGACATGTTATAGATTACCCCACCACCATTAAAAGTTAATATTAAAATTGAAACCCATTTCTCAAAAAAGTCGTAAGAAGTGCACCAGTATTTACAAACCCCATTGAATTATGCATAAATAAAATCTGCACACTCAGCACACTGTTTCTCAAAATACAGAGCTCCACAGGGAGTTGGGGGTGACAGGCAGCAGCAAATGCTTCATGTCCACCCTTTTCAAGTTTACTTGAAAAATCAAGATCTGAAATGACTATGCAAATAAAGCTTCAGTACCTTACAGGAACCTATCATTTTAAAGAGTCACCCACTTAAAGAGTTAACTTTCAAAGCTAAAGAAAAAAAGAAAGACAAGAAAAGACAAATGAAATCGTTGGCAGGCATTGTTTACAAGTTTCCTACAAGCAGAAGGCCCCTCTGAGCACGGAGTTTGCACCCACCCGCCACCTGCTCACTAGCTGCTGAGCACGCGGTCTCTTTGCCTCCTCCTGGAGGGCACGATCACTGAAGAAGGTAGAGAAAGACTGAATTTTGAAAAAAATATTTAGTGGACATAAAAAACAGCCATATCGTAACATTAAATAAAATAAGTTACTGTTGATCTGAATCGCATCCATCTGACATTTCAACAGCTTGGTTAGTGGCTTCTTGTCAGCCCAGGGAACTTCATGAAAAGGTTCTAAAACTTGCAGCACCATTTTCAGAGGAAGGAAGGATGGGGTTCCAAAAATAAATGCTTGACAAGTGAAAAAACAAAAACCGGTACTTGTCACGTTGGGATCATATGTCCAAGTCAGACATTGCAGGTACTGGAGGAGCCACAGGGATCCAGGAGGGCAGGTCAAGATCGTGCAAGCCTGAAGTGACAGAGGCCTTTTGGATAGGTGGGTAAGGGCGGTTGGAAGCTCTTCCCCCAACAGGAGCGCTTCCCAGTCTGTCTCAGGGGAGACTTCCTCGGTCCTTTCCCTTCCTGCTCTCTGCTCACCCCCATCTTACTTCCTGTGCTTCTCCAGGGTCTCATTAGAATCTGCTGGACTCTGGTCTCCGAGTTCGTATAGGAATTGTCTGTGACCATCAGGTTTCTTTGATGGAGTTTTGTAGCACAGACACAACATCGCAGATGGCCTGCCTGCCACACCCAGGGGGTACTTGGGCTGAAACGAGACAAGCAGTTCTGTATGTTCGCTTCCAAGGCTGGGGTGGGCCTGTTGCTCCTGTTGGGTGTGTTTGGTCTGGACCTTGATTGAGGAGGTCTGTGAAATCTTCACCCCCTAGCTGAGCTGCCAGCAGCATGTTCTTCCTCGTTGCCATCTCATTCTGCCTTTCCAAGGTGAGACCTGGCTAAATATTTGGTCACTGGCTGGGAAACTCTGCTTCACAGTTGTAGACAAAGTCCAGAGCCAAGGGAGAAGCTTCGCCTTCTACTAAGGATGTCAGCAGGGTCACATGAGCAGTGTCCTGTCTCCCAGCTGGAAGATTCAGCCCAACCTTGTACGACTTCTCCGGCAATAATCCATCTCCATTTTTGGACTTGGCTCTTCTGAGAACACCTCCCAGCAACGAGGCATTTAAGCATTCAGGTGGTGACAATCGCTCTGCACTTCAGCCGCCATCACTTTATATTTGGACACAGAGCTGAGGAGGGACAGTCTTCCGGGAACTGAGTCGAAGACCTCGCTGGGATTCATCAGGTTCCCATCAGCTCCTTCTGACAGGGGTTCTTAGTCATGGAAACGGGACCTTTGCGCATTACAGTCTGATTGCACACAAGCAGGTGTTGGTCGTCGACATTCTGCACCTCTTCCACCTGGTGGGCCATGACATGGAGCCCTAGGTTCTCAGCCAGGCCCAAGGCATCCAGGGTGTGGAGCAACGGTGGGTCCCAGTGGTGGCAGTTCCTCCCTCCAGCCCAGAGAGGTGGAGAGCAGGCCGGCCCCTCCTGGCTCTGGTGGCAGGGCCAGGCCAGATTCAATGTCACCTTAATCCTCCCTAGAGTTTTTACTATGTCTTGCCAAAAATACTTGGGATAAATATTCGTATTCCTCAGAACTGAATGCCGCAGAGCACAAGGGGCAGGGGTTCTCCAGCGCATCTGTGACCTTTCCTGTCTCTGGCACTTGCCTCTGCAGGGAGGCAGACAGCAGCTGTCTGGGGGCCTCTCCTCCCCTTGGCTCCAGTCGGGGTGTTACCATAAGCACAGCCTGGCATGGGTCAGAACCTCCTCTGTACTGCCTCTGTCACAAGCAGAGTCCAGGTGGGCATGGCAGCCGTTGTCATGGAAATGCCTCTGTCTTCCCACTGAAGTGACAACAAAGACAACAAGCTTCAGAAGAAACAACACCCTCCCCCAGCATCTCAAAAATCTTGAGAGAGAAGATATCACCCTAATATGATTCTGAAGACCTATCTGAATATAGGAATAAGACAAAGAGATTCTCTGTCAGTAATATCTTTTTACATGTTTTCCTGGAACTTCTAGACAATGCAAAATTTTGTAAAGCAGAGGGGAAAAAAAGCACCTTAACTGTTGAAAATAAGAGAACTATTCTTGGTTTTAGATAATGTAATCACAAATCTAGAAAAGGAGAAAATCAATAGAAAAACTTCTGGAATCTGTAATAGGACTTGTAAAGTGGTTTTTAAGTCACTGTGCTGTATGGTTCTGACTCAGTGCAGGGCGACCCTAAAAAGAAACCTAAGTTTGATTCCAGAGAACTTGAAGAGTAATATGGATGCTTATTGTAGGCTTTCTTAAAGGGCCTGTCAAGCCCCACAGATTTGATATTATGCATCCCACTGTATATGAAAATCTCCAGAAATTCTCTCTTGACATTGCCTCCTCTCTCCAAAGCTCCATACCCATGGCAGAGGTAAGCCACCACTGCTTCTCTGTTCACGTGGTTCTTTTGTGCCTGCCCCCTGTGCTCCCACCTGCCCTTTGTCCTTCACCTGTGGAACAGGTGGACCTGCTGCCCTGAGTCTGATGAGGTGCCCCAGTGATTCCTAGCTGTGCCCACACTGACCAAGAGGGAAGCACTGAGCTCCTGAGGAGCAGGGATCACCTTTACCCTTGATTGATTTTTCTTGTGAATTATCAATCACTGGGCTCATTGGTAGCCAATATAAATATAAAAAGTTGAGAACTTTCTTATATACCCACACTAACCAGTTTGAAGATGAATGCAACTGAAAACGTAATCTACCTCTGGATAATTCTCAGTGAGAATTGTGTGGGTCTTTCACAAAGAAAACCACAAAGTTGTCAGTTTTGTGTAAGAGAAGAGTTGAATAAATGCACTGATAGAAGGTGTTCTGGGTTTGGAAAAAGGAACAATGAAAGATGCTAGTTTTTCCTGAATTAATCTATAGATCTAGGGAAAAAATGTAATTAAGTTCTCAATGGAAACTTTTGGTAATCCAACCAAAACAGCTTTACAGTGTATCTGGAAGAATAACAAGTTAAAAATAGCTAAGAAATTTCTGAAAGAACAAGAAGACAGGATTTCCTTTAACATATGCTAAAATGTATTTTAAAGCCACAACAACTATACAGCCAGCAGCAATGGCATGTACTGACGACTCTAAAACCAGTCTCACCAGGTACAAAAGCAACAAGAAATAAAACAAATAAAAAAAATTAAAAAAACACCATGAATAACTGGGGAAGGGTTGGATTAACAAATGCCATTGAGCCAATTGTCTCCTTGGGAGACAGTCATTTTAAATCTTTACTTCTTTCTCAGAGAAATTCTAGATAAATTAGAGTACTAAAGAGAAATAAATCCCATCATGATAGACAAAAACGAGTGGATATTTAAATGATCTTAGAGTGAGTAATACCTACCTAAGCTTAAAAGCAATTGAAGAAATCACAAAGGAAACTGTCAGTAGAATTGCTTACACAAAACTTCTACATATATACTTGGAAAAAGAAAATATAAAATTAAAAAGGTAAATGACAAATTGGGAAAAATATTTGCAACAGATATGGCAAAAGGTTGATACCCTTAATATACAAAGGACTCTTGCAAAGCTTAAAGAAAACTTTAATATCCCTGCTGAAACACTGGCAAAGAACATTAAAATAAGACATATAAATGAATATCATAGGAGAAAATGTTCAATTTCTCTGTTAGCCCAAAGAAATGCAAAATAAAACAATAATAACATCCCATTTCACTTGTCCAATCCTTAAGTTTGATGATGATGGTGATGGTGATGATGATGGTGGTGATGATGGTGATGGTCATGATGATGGTCTGTTAAGAGCTATAGGATTCAATTCCCTTTTAACCTCATAGTTAAAAGTTATAGTCATCTCAAAAAATAGTAGACTGTGGCAGACAGTATTACCCTATGTAAATGTAAGATTATATGAACTGTGTGAATAAAAAATAATAATAATAATAAAAAAAGTTATAGTCATTTCATAGCATGTCTGGGTTAGGGCTGGACTCAGAAGGCCTTTGGGCCAGGCTACTGCTCATGGACAGATGGATGGACCAATGGAAGGACTGAGCAGCAGGGGTACTCATCCATTTTTTCCACTTCTGAATCCCCAATTCCCAGAGTAGGATCTGGCATCTAGTGAGTGCTCAACACCTGTCAACTGAATGAAAAATGAATGTTGTCACAGATTGCTGGACAGGCTGCCTGCAAAACAGGCTAGTTGGCCAACTTGAGATGGTGTCCCCAAGACCTCCCTCACTGACCTTGTAGTTGTCTGAGGGAAAGAGAGAGGTGAAGGTAAATAATGGAAAAGAGGCCACAAGCCCTTGTCCCCTTTGGACTGCCTGGGGAAGGCTGGGGTTTGGAACTCTTGCTGTGTGCAGGCTGGACAAGCCAGGGTTGTGAGCCCAGGAGGCTGAGCCTGCATCCATGCTGCCTGTTCTACTTGCATTGTATTATTTGAACCTCACTTTTATCATGGGAAGCTGAGATGGCCCTGGGCTCCATCCGCAGCACCACCACCAAAAAAAAAAAAAAAAAAAAAAAAATTCCTGGGAAACTAGGATTACTCTCATTTTCTCATTTTAAAAGTAATGACTTCAGGTAAGGGGGGGGAGAATTTTCCCCAAGATCACACATCTTTTAAGTGGAGGAGCCAGAATTCGAAACAGAGTTTCTTTGATTTGCAAGCCCTTGACCTTGAAGCTATATTCTCCCAGTGTTTTTCTCCAAACTTCTCTCTATAACATAAAGGAAAGAATCCACTTTTGCTGTGTGTGCATCTTGGGAGGAGTTGGCTTTGCCCCTAAATCATAGCTGGGATATGAATGCTGTGCTGGGAATGGGCCATTGGCATGGTGACGGATCCCCACCGTCCATCATGTCCCTGCAGCGCCCTGACACGCAGTGCTGGAGTGTAATCAGAGTGATGGTGTTCTGATCTATGAGGGATGTTCATCATCCCAGGGCTGGTACCTTGACATATTACCTTAGCTTGCTGTCAGGGGGACGGCCCCTTAATGTATTTCTGTAATACATCACCCACTGCTGGTAGCCATGAGCCCGCTGACGCCAGTCTGCTAAGAGCACTTTCTGTGAGTCTCCCTGAGTTCTCCATTTCTTAAAAATTCACAATTCTAAGTTGGTCAGTGGCTGGAGAGAGAGAAGGAGAGAGGAAGGCAGAGACAGAGAGGCAGGGAAGTGGAGGGGGTTGAGAAGAGCGAGGCAGAAAGAGAGATGGAAAGGAAAAGAGAAAAGAAAGAGATGAGGAAAATGAGAAATCGGTGGGAAAAAGAAAGGAGAGAGAAGAGGCGGGGAGGAAGGAGGAAGATAAAGATGGCTGAAAGGAAAGAGAGGAGGGAGGGAAGGAGGAAGAATGGAGGCTCAGGCAAGAGACCAGAGAACAGCAGGAGGGAGCTGGGAGGCGAACTGGCAGCCCAGCTCTGGGGTAAATGGGGATGTCACAGGAGGAAGCTTTCCTTGGCCTCGTGGAGGCCTTGCTCCCCAGGGACTGGAGGGATGTGGTGGAACGTGGGGTTGCCGGAAGGTGTGGGGCCAGGGCTGGAAACTCCTTGTCTATCCACAGAGGCACTCGGGGCTTTGTGGTCAACCAGGTCCCGTCTCCTTCTGCCTTCCTTGTGACAGAGGCCACCTGGGTGGGAAGGATCCTCCAGGCTGCATCACCAACCCCCAGCACTCTTCTGCCCTGTTGCCCAGGGGACTTTTTTTTTTTGTAATTTATTTATTTATTTTGGTTCAATGTACACAAATGGAGTACAACTATCGTTTTTCTGGTTGTGTACAAAGTAGAATCACACCATTTGCATATTCATACATATACATAGTAAAATGATGTTTGTCACATTCTCTTATCTTTCCTTCCCCATCTCCCTCCCCTTACTTTCCTCCATACAATCCATCCTTCCTCCATTCTTCCCCTACCACTGCTCCCCCCCCACCCCATTATGTGCCATCAACTACTTATCAGAGAAATCATTTGGCTTGGCCTTTGGTTTTTTGGGATTGGCTTATCTCACTTAACATGATACTCTCCAACTTCATCCATTTACCTGCAAATGTCATAATTTTATTTTTCTTTATGACTGAATAATATTCCATTGTGTATATATACCACAGTTTCTTTATCCATTCATCTATTGAAGGGCATCTAGGTTGGTTCCACAATCTCCCTATAGTAAATTGGGCTGCTATAAACATTGATATGGCTGCCTCACTGTAGTGTACAGATTTTAAGTTCTTTGGGTATAGGCCAAGGAGTGGGATAGCTGGGTCAAATGGTGGTTCCACTCCAGGTTTTCTAAGGAATCTCCACACTGCTTTCCAGAGTGGCTGCACCAATTTGCAACCCCACCAGCAATGTATGAGGGTACCTTTTTCCCCACATCCTCGCCAACACCTCTTGTTGCTTGTATTCTTGATAATAGATGTTCTAATTGGGGTGAGATGGTATCTTAGGGTAGTTTTGATTTGCATTTCTCTTATTACTAGAGATGTTGAACATTTTTTCATATATCTGTTGATTGTTTGTAGATCCTCTTCTGTGAAGTGTCTGCTCATTTCCTTAGCCCACTTATTGATTGGGTTATTTGTGTTCTTGCTGTAAAGTTTTTTGAGCTCATTATACATTCTGGAAATGAGTGCTCTATCTGAAGTGTGTGTGGCAAAGATGTTCTCCCTCTCTGTAGTCTCTCTCTTCACATTGCTGATTGTTTCCTTTGCTGAGAAAAAGTTTTTAGTTTGAATGTATCCCAATTATTGATTCTATCTTTTATTTCTTGTGCTTTGGGGGTCATGTTGAGGAAGTCTGGACCTAGGCCAATATGATGAAGATTTGGACCTATTTTCTCTTCTGTTAGGTGCAGGGTCTCTGGTCTAATTCCTAGGTCCTTGATCCATTTTGAGTTGAGTTTTGTACAGGGTGAGAGATAGGGGTTTAGTTTCATTTTGCTGCATACGGATTTCCAGTTTTCCAGGCACCATTTGTTGAAGAGGCTATCTTTTCTCCATTGCATGTTTTTAGCTCCTTTGTCAAGTATGAGATAATTGTACATTGAAGGGCCTCACGTTCTCCATTGTCTCCAGGTACACAGCCGACTTGTCTCGTCACACAGCCCCTCAGCTGTGTGGAGCAGCTCATCCCCTTGGGTTGCTCACCAAGCCCTCCTGGCTGCAGCCCCGACCGAGATCCCCTAACAGCACAGGGGAGCCTGGAGGCTGAGCCAGCCAGCAGGGCAGCCCTCTCAGAAGCTGGGGCTGGATCACACATGAGCTATTTTGGTTGCTGTTATTTGACTTTGGCCCCTGGTCCATGAGGATGCTAAATGGGGTTTAAGGAGAAAGTATAACAAGAAAGTAGGAAGGTCCAAAGAGACTATTTCAGAAGAAAAATGGAGGTCAGGCAATTGGTGCCAGAATGAGCCTGTGAATGAGGGTGTGAGCCAGGGCACCAATTTTATGCAGAGCCTGGCTCTGGTCACTGCTCTGGACTGGTCACTGCTGGTAAAGGTCACTGCCTGGCCTGGAGGAACAAGGCTGAACCCCTGTGTTGGCCTTCAGGGCTCCTGGCCTCAACCTCCATTCCTGTCCTCACTCTCATTGGTCTCGACACTGACCCCCTTTGCCGCAGCCAGATTCCCGTCTGCAACCCCTGGTGCTAGGGCATTTTCTACGGCACTATTCCCCCTCTTTTTCCTTATCTAAAGTCTATCTTTTTTCCCTAAGACTTTGCTGAAGCATCTCCCCTGTCCTCCTGTTATTGCGATTATGTCCCTCATTGATTTGACCACAAACTCATCCTGTGTCAATTTGTGTGCGTGTGTATGTCTGATCTCCCTGGCTGGACTCCGTGTCTTCTACTTCTCTGTAACCAAAACAGTGGGGATAGAATAGAGCCATTCTGAATGAAAAAAAGTAAAGAAGGACATTCACAGTTCCCACATTCATGGGGTTCTGCTTCCAAGGATCCACCAAGTGCAGAAGGAAAATATTCAAAATAAATAGCATCTCTACTGAACATGAACAGACTTTCCTTGTCCATATTCTCTAAACAATGCAGTATAACTATTTATGTAGCATTTATGTTGTATTAGATATTATACATCATCGAGAGATGATTTAAAGCATTCGGGAGGGTCTCCATAGGTTTTATAGAAATATTATGACACTTTGTGTAAGATACTTGAGCATCCGCAGATTTGGTATCCGAGGGGCAAAGGGTATCATGAGACAAATCCTCCACACATACCAAGGGACAACTGTAGATATAGAGTTGAGAGGAAAGAGAGACCAGGATAAACTAGGAAGTGGAGACAGGAGAGACGAGGCACGGTGGCCCTGGCAGGCTGCTGACCAATGGGACAACCTTCATTGCTTTGTTATTTGTCTCCAGAGAAACAGAAGGGATTAGATAAGATCTATGACCTGTTCTATACTTTTTTAAAATTAATATTTTTAGTTTCAGAAAATTGTAGATTCACATGCAATTTTAGGAAATGATAGAAAGAGATCTCATAAATGATCTACCTAGTTTGCCCCAGTTATATAATCTTGCAAAATTGTAGCACACTGTCACAACTAGGATTTTGGCATTGACACAGAAACAAAACATTTCTACGACCCCAGGGATCATTCATAAACGCCACCACATTCCCATCTTTGACCCTTGCTGACCACCAATCCATTCTCCATTTGCACAATTTTGTCATTTTGAGAACATTATGGAAAACAGAATCATACAGGATAGACCCTTCTGACTGCCCTTTCCCCCACTCTCCATAATTCTCTGGAGATGCATTTAGGATGTCATATGTATCAAGAATTTGTTCTTTTTTGTTGTTGCATAGTGTTCCATGGTACCAATATACTGAAGAGTGTGTAACCATTCACTGCTGAAGGACATCTGGGTGGTTTCCAGTTTTTGGTTAACACAAATAAAGCTATTATAAACATTCCTGCACAGTTTTTTCGTGTGAAAATAAGTTTTCATGTTTCTGGGATAAATGCCCAGGAGTGAAATTGCTGAATCCTATGGTGGATGCATGTTTAATGTTGAAGGAAACTGCCAAATTGCTTTCCATAGTGGCTATGCCATTTCACATTCCCACCCGCAATGGATGAGCAAAGCTGTTTCCCTGCATGCTTCCCAGTGTTCGGTGCTGTCAATATTTTTTCACTTTGCCCATTATGATGGGTACGTAGTAACATCTTAGTGCATGAGGGAAATTTGCATGTCCCTAATGCTTAATGATGTTGAACATCTTTGCCTGTGCTCATTTGCCATCTGTATATCTTATTCAATGAAATGTCTCTTCATGTCTTGTCTATTTTTAAATTGGGTGCTCTTTTTTTTAATTATGGTTGAGTTTTGAAAGTTCTCCATATATTCTTGATACCACCACTAGTCCTGTGTTGGTACCACTGGTCCTGGCAACGCGGTTGTCAGCTGGTGTCCTGTGTTGACTTGCACACAGCTTCTGTCATTCTGTACCTTGTCTTTTTCATTCTTCTAACAGGGTCTTTTGCAGTACTGAAAAGTTTAAATTTTGATGAAGTTCAATTTATTCATTTTCCTTTTGTGGATTAAGCTTTAAGTCTCAAGTCTAAGAATTCTTTGCTTAGCCTTAGATCCCAAAGATGTTCTTCTCCTATATCTTTTCTAGAAATTTTAGAGTTTTTGCATTTTCCATTTTGGATTCATGCATAAGTAAGGAACTTTAGGCCCAGGCTCATTTGGAGGGGAGTGTCCTTGGGTGGATATCCAATTGTTCTATTGCCATTTGTGGAAAAAGTTACTTATATTTCATTGAATTATTCTGCCCCTTTGTCAAATACCAGATGGCATGCTTGGGTCTGTTTCTGGGTCCTCAGTTCTGTTCTATTGATCTATATGCCTGTCTATCAGCCGTTGTTACACAGTTTTGATTACAGTGGTTAGATAAGTCTTCTGATCTGCTAAGTTGATTTCCCCTACTTCTTATTTTTTAAAAAATTGGATTAGCTTTATTAGTTTTTTCTTTTCCATATAAATTTTGTAATAATATTGTGTTAAACCTGTATCTCAATTTGGAAGAGTTGGCACTTCTGCCATGCTGAGTTTTCCTATCCGAGAACACACTAAGTCTCTCAGTTTAGGTCTTTGATTTCTTTTATCAGCATTGTAGTTTTCAGCATACAACTCTTATATACGTGCTCTTAGATTTTGATACAGTTTGGATCTCAAATGTCCCCAAAACATCCACGTGTTGAAGGGTGGGTCTCCTGTCCATGGTGCTATTGGGAGAGATGGAAACTTCAGTAGGCGAGGCCTAGTGGAAGGAAGTTAGGTTATTGGGGGTGTGCACTTGGAGGGGATATTTGCACTTTGGCCCTTTCATTTCTCGATTTGCTTCCCTGCTGCCATGATGTAAGAAACTTCCTCTGCTACACGCTCCCAGACATAGTGTACTGTCTTATGTCAGATGGAAATGCAATGGGGCCAAGTGAGTATGGACTGAAATCTCTGAGACCAAGAACTACAATAAACTTTTCTTCCTTATAAGTTGATTTATCTCAGATATTTGTTATAGTAACTGAAAGTTGACTAACACAACTTTCTACCCTCAGTGTCATTTTTTCAATTTTGGAATTCATGTGTTCATTGCTAATATATGGAAATGCAATTGAATTTTGTATATTTATCTTGTATCCTGTGATTAGTTCTAAGAAGTTTTTGTTCGTTTTGCTTTTTGTTTTGTTTTTGTAGCATTCTTAGGGTCTTATACGTACACAGCCATGTTTTCTGTAACAGAGGCATTCTTCTTCTCTAATATATATGTTTTTTCTTGCCATATTACATTGGCTAAAACTTACAGCACTATGTTGAATAAGAGTTGTGAGAGTGAACAATTGTGCCTGTTCTCGGTCTTGGAGGGAAAACTTTAGTCTTTCCCCATTAAGTGTAATGTTAGCTAAAGATATTTGTGGAAGCTTTTTTATCAGGTTGAGGAAGTTGGTCCTCTAGTCTTATTTTTCCTGAGAATTTTTATCACAGAGTGTTACTGAATTTGGTCATTTTTTTTTTTTTGCACCAGTTGATATCATCTTGTGATTTAAAAAAAAAATTTCACTGGTTAATATGGTCAATTATATTGATTAATGTTCAAATATTTAACTGCGCATCTCTGAAATAAACCCCACTTGGCAATGGTGAAACTCTGTATATATTGCTGAATTCTGCTTGCTGATATTTTGTTAAGGATTTTTACATTTGTATTCATGAGGGATAATTGTATCTTTGTATGGTTTTGGTATGAAGCTAATACAAGATTAATAAAGAATTAGGAAGTGATCTCTATTTTTTATTTTATGTAGCATTGGTGTCAATTCTTCTTTAAACATTTGATGGGGTTCACCTGTGAAATCATTTAGACCTGGAGTATTCCTTTTGGGAATTAAAAAAATATGAATTCAGTTTTCTTGAAGCGTAACTATAGGTTATTGTTTCAATTATCAAATATGAATTATAAAACTCAATAACCAAAGGAAAATATATTGTTTTTATCCATGCTTATGCTTAAACTGTTTGTTATTTCTTCCTGTCATTTCAAGTTTCCTTCTTTGATAGATGTTTTTTTATTTAGAGAAATATCTTTGTTATTCTTTTAGGGTAGGAATGTTATAAACTAATTCTCTTAGTTTTCCTTCTCTGTATAGGTATAGAATTTTGAGTTGACACTTCTTTCTTTCAACTCCTCAAAAATATTGGACCACTTCTTTCTGTCTTGGCTTCTGATGAAAAAATCCACAGTCATTTGAATAGTTTTCCCTCTATAGGCTAGGTATCATTTTTCTCTGGATGATTTTAAGATTTTTGCTTGTTTGTTTTTTGCTTTTTGGCTTTAGATTCCAGAGTTTCTGGCATGAGTTTCAGTAGCTTTATCCTGCTTGGGGTGCATTAAGATTTGGAAAAATTTCAGCCATTACTTCTACTATTTAAAAAATCCTCCCTCTTTTCTCTTCTCCTTCTGGAACCCCAATGACAAGAAATTAGATCTTTTGGCACAGTCCCACAGATCTCTGAAGCTGTGTTCGTTTTTTAGACTACTTTCCCCTTTGCTTTTCAGAGTGGGTAATTGCTGTTTTTATGTGTTCAAGTTCACTGATTCTTTCCTCTATTCTGCTGTTGAAACTACTCACTGAGCTCTTTATTTTGGTCATTGTATTTTTCAGTTCTAAAATTTCCACTTGTTTCTTGTTTATATCTTCCCTTTCTTTGCTGAGCTTTCTGTTTTCTCATTTTTTCAAGCATTTTCATAATTGCTATTGAAGTATTTTTATCATGGCTGCTTTACAATCTTTGTCAGATAATTTTTACATCTGTTATTTTGGTTCTGGCATCTCTTGTCTTTTTTTCATTCAGTTTGAGGTCTTTCTTCTTGGGATGATGAGTTATCTTTACAATTAAAACCTGGGTATTTTTATATTATACATGAGATTCTGGATCTTATTTCAAGCCTTCTGGTGTAGCTGGCTTTTCTTGGACTCTGCTCCAGCTGGGGGTGGCTAGGGGAGCACTGCCTTGCGAGTGTCAGGTGGAGGTACGAGTCCAGGTTCTCCGTTCAGCCCCATAGATATGTAATGTCAGTTGCCGTGACATTTGACATTGATATGTAATTCCTCCTTATTGTTGGGTGAGGATGGAGTCTTAGCAGTGTCCATTGATAGCTTGTTACTGATGAGCAATGGTAAAAGTTGACCCCCCACCCCAGGCCTCTTCTAATTCCCCTGAGTGTGGGGAGGAAGGCAGTACCTCATTGCTGCTTGCTGAGCCAGGGTTGAGGTTCCCCATTGGATCATGGCTGGCATGGGTGGGAGTGGGGCCATAGTAATTTTCTGTGGTATTTGGCTGGAATAAACCAGCTTAAGAATTTTCTGTCTTGCTAGGCTGCCCCTTTACTTTCCCTTTGGCTAGAGAGAGCAGGCTTTGCTGGGCCATTTTTTGTCTGTACCAGTTGGAGCTTCTAGGTTGTTGACTTTTTGAACTTCAAGTCCGATTTATAGGGAATACAAAGGGAATGCAAGGGGCTCATCATTGTGCAGTTCCTTGGGTCCTGAGGTCTCTGGCTTATCTGCCTTCCATCCACTTTCCAGAGTCTTCTTATGTTTGCTTTATATATAATGTCCAGAGATTTTGTTTGTGCTTGACAGGGGCAATAGGGAAAGGGTGTATACTCCATCTTCCTGGAAACAGAAGTAGATTTGGCCTTTACTTTTAAGCCATTGAACCCTTCAAAAAATATTGTAAATGGAAACCCAACATTTAAGCAGAAAAAAATGTTCCAGTTGAAGTGAGGGTGAGACCTGCAGCCATGACCTCTAGCCTCCTACCCCTCAAAGTCCTGGGATTCCAGAGAATGTGGCTTGAAAACAGAAGCACTAAATGACCCTTTCTTCCTATCAGCTGGGACACATCCATGGGGAAAAAATCCAGGCAGGAGATGAGCCTGGACAACCTGGGGTGTGGCGAGTGGGGCTGTCTGGCTGTTTCCCAATGAGCCCCTGTGGCCCACAGGCACCACCTGCTCCTACTGCTTCACTCGCTGGCCTTCTTCTCTTCCCTTTCTCACTTCCACTTTCCCTGACCAGGTCTTCCTGCAAATAGCTCTTCAATGCTTTTCCTCGAATCCTTATCTCAGGGTCTGGAGGGAATCAGACTAAGATGCACACAGATTTAATCAATGTAATCAGTGCAGTGTGGGAGGACCATGGTGGTGAGCTGACTTGGAAATGACAAATACAAGCAATCTGTCTCCATGGCACCGTCCTCTGAGTGCATGTCTTGTCATCATTTCTGACTCGACCGAGTGGCTGCTCCCAGCAGCAGTGCCCTCTGACCTAGGCCAGCCCCTCCCGCCCCCTAGCCTGCCTCTGAGATCATGCTGGTTAGGAACAGACAATCAAATCAGGTTCAGGGATATTGGTCGATGAGATTTGGTGGTTTTGTGTGTTTTGGTTTACTCTGAAGGTGCCTTTTCTTAAAGCTGTAAATGCAGAAAAGGTTTTTAGTGCTGTGGGCTGCTTCCCTCTCTTGGGCCTCAATCTCTGACAACCTGCTGGAGTTATTTTTTCCCTGCTGTCTGAGGAACTTGCAGGCTCCCAGGGACAGCCTGCAGCCAGGAATCCCCACTGCTATGCTCTGAGGTGGGAGTCGGAAAGTGAGTAGGTGCTGGGGCCAAGGGACACCCACACTTGCATGGTCCTGGAAATTGTAAACCACGCTCTGCAGAGCTCAGTCCCCAATGTCAGCTGGTTGAGTCATCATGTGTCCTGTAGGTGGGTAGCAGACAGAATCCTGAGTCTTCTTTTGCCTCTCAGTTCTTAATTCCAAACTCTGTCTGTTATGGTAGAATCTCAGGCTCTGGGGCAAGCTGTCCTGCAAGAGGAGATGTCAGAGGAACTTCAAGCCCTGACAATAAAAAACGAATGCAGACTTCAGCAGGGGCAGACTTTATTTGAGAGGATTATTTCAAGGCACTCTGGCAGTAGGGAAAATGTCCTGACCATGAGATCTGCAAGCATCTTGGAGGTCATGCCGAAAAGGGCTGTTCTTTTTTAAGGAGTAAACAAAGCAGAAAGAACAGGCTGAGGGGAAGCCAGAGGCCTGGGTGAGGAAAAAAAATAGTGATTGATTAACAAGCATTATTCCCCCCTGATTGATGAGTAGGGACAGATAGTTTAACTAATCATGTCTGAGGCCATAGGAATTTGGAAGGCCTGAGTCTGATCTTGCCAGAAGTGAACCAGGGGGCATCCATGAGCCCGAAATCATGGGGATAGGCCTGAGAGGAGGGGAGATGTCTTTAACCGTCATTATCTCCCAGCACCACAGACTCAGGCAAAATTCAACATTGTCCAGCCCATCCTTGGATCTGAGTTGCCACCTGCAGGACCTGTAGACTAGATGGACAAGGACAGGGTCCCCTGGGGAGCTGCCCTCAGCGGGTAGAAGCTCTCTGCATCCTGGCAGGGCTGGGCTGGGCTGGGGGCGGCTTCCCAGGCGCACAGGCTGCAGGCCTGCTCCCAGCTCCCAGCTCAGCTCCCTCCTCCGTCCCCTCCCTCCCAGCTCCAGGCCACCCCCTTCTCCGCCTGCCACACAGCTGTTTTGCCAACATCACTGCCTGATTATCTTTCAAGTGGCTTCTTGGAGCAGATGTTCCCTGTTCCTTCCTGCATAGAAAACAAACAGGCGCTGTGTTGTCATTTGCTCTCTGGAGGAAAATCCCTTCACCGCTGAGGAGTCTTCTTGAGAGGTCGGATGTCTGGGAAGTCTCTGCTGGCAGCTTCTTGCCAGGAATTTGGCTCCAGATGGATGGCAGGGGCTCCTCCATTCTCTGAGGTGCTTGTGTGGCCCCTTAAGGGACCGGGGGTGGGGAAGCACACTTTTAACAGAATGAAATTTTGACCTGGGTGAAACCTATTCATATTATTCGACCTTTGGAAACACATCAACGGCGTCTCACTGACTTTGATCCTGAATGATCCCCAGAGGTTTGTTCCTGGTTGAAAACCCCTTTTGGTTTCCAGTAGCCCCACCAAGATGTTACCGGGTTGGCTTTCTGAGGTTCGTGTTAGGAAAGTCTTGGGTTTTCGGTTTCTTTTCATGAATATGAAAGACTCCTGTGAAGTTGAACGTGTCTTTTATAATGTGCTCATTTCATCTCCCTAGTCCCCTTAAGAATCAGGGTTCCCGATGGCCCAGGTCACTGCCTGGTGGGTGGGCATGATACTCTGTGCCATGCCAGGAAGGGCCACCTACCTTCCAGGTTGCTGAGGGTAAGACATGGCACCCATAGCAAGGTGCTCCTTGGGGGTGAGGCCAGCAGGCACATGTGGCAGGATGGCCACAGCCAGCAAGCTGCTCTGGGGAGAAGGGGAGGAGCGAGCGTGTGTGGGGAGGGAGACGGGGTCTTTGGAAGGTCTCAGCAGCACTGTCTTTCTGGAGGAGATGGGTATCTGAGGATGCTGAGTGGGCTGGCAGGGACGCAGGAGAATAGAGCCGTCCTGGCATGTGCAGAGGAGTGCCCTACCCTCCAGCATGCCACTCTCCTCGGTCACATGGAAGCTGGTACCACAAAGGACAAAATCACATGTGAGATGTTGGAGGGTCGGTCCACAGATTCCCCAGCGACTGGAGATGTCATCCTTGCTTGTCAGCCATTCCCGCATTCATGGTCACTCCCTGACTTTGTTATCCGTGTCCTCCTCTGTCCCTCTCAGTCCTGCCTGAGGTGTGCATGTTCCCTTGGAGGTTTACATGTTGTCACATGTCACTGGCACGCTCCTGCACTCAGCGCCAGATGTGACTGATCACCTAGTCCCAGCAGCCCCTGCTCTCCTGGCCTCTGAGATGCTTCCAGTCCTGATTGTCTCTAGATTTCTCCAGCTACTTCTTCTCTGTCTCCTTTGATGTCCCCCATCTGCAGATATGCACATCTGTCAGTGGAGGGGCCTCCTCCACCCCCTAGTCCCCCTTAGATCAGTGTTCCATGCATATTGGAAGCATCCAGGCATTCTGGGGTGATTGCTAAATATATACACTCCTGAGCCCCACCCCTAGAGATCTGCTTAGTGGGCCTGACATGGCCATGTTCGGCAGGTTTCTCACGCATTCTTCTGCACAAGTCATCTCTGATTCCAAGTCACTGCAGAGTGTTTGTATGCAATCTCCAGTTTGTATCTGTCTCCATCTCAGACCCTCCTCAGAGCTCCAGGCTTGGGTCCCCAAGTCGACTTGACCTCTCTATTTGGACACCATCAAAGCACCTGAACTTAGCATCTTCAGAAGTAAACTTGATTTTCCTCCTCAAGCCATCTCCCTTGGTCCTACCTCAGGAAATAGAGACCCCAGCCCAGCAGCCTCTCTGGGCCTCCCTTTCTGCTATGGCAGATCCTTTCAGTGGTGTGAACCTGCAGAGTATTTGTCCATGTGGCTGCATTTCTCCTGTTCAGGGGCTACTGCTACTCAGCTCCAAGCATCATCATCAGCGGGACGACCACAGCAAATGCCTGAACGGTCTTCCTGCCCCTGCTCATTCCTCCACACCAGCTAAGAGTAAGGAGGAAACCGAAGCTACATCTGTAGCTCTCTTTAGAGGCTTCTCATCACACTTAGAATGAAATCCAAGCTTCTGCGGCCCAGTGACATCTGGGCCCTGCCCACTGCTCCCCTTCTACCCTTGACACTCTGGGTCTTGCTGTCTGGCTGCTGTTCACACAGAACTTCTTTCATCCCTGAATGGGACAAACGCTTTTCTGATGCTGAGCTTCTGTACATGCTGTTCCCTCAGCCCAGAATGCTCTTCCCTGATTCTTCAAGCATCTCCTTTTTTCCTTATCCTTCAGGCCTCAGCCTTCTGGACCTATTTATTGTCAATATTGGTACTTCCATCCCAGCGCTCTTAGTCATGGCGACCTGATTTTTCTTTTATGGTAATGCACAGAAGCTCATAATTTGCTATCATCTGGATCAATGCTTACTAATACATTTTTTGTCTCACAAAATGGCAAATTCTAAGAGGATAGGGACTGTATCTATTTTTTCCCTTACCTAGCACAGAACAGGACTTGACCAATGCGTTGAATGGAGTGGATTTTATATCATCCCGCTATGCCTATTTGCTACAGTCTTCTTAGTCTGTTGCACTGTATTCTATTCAGACTTGTCAAGTCTGTTCCCCCTGCTCTAGTCTGTTGAACCCCAATCTGCTCCAGGTCATCCCTCTTTATTCTCTCCTGTTCTGTTCTGTTTAGATGGAGCCTATTCTATTCCACCCTGTTCTATTCTGTTCCAGGCTATTCTAGTCTGGTTTGGGTTGTTCAGTCTGTGCCGTGCTCATCTATTCTGTTCTATTCAGTTTCATTCTATTCTGGTTTTTAGTTCTACTTCTTTCCATTTGGACCATATCATTTTTCTTGCAGCCTTCCAAAAGGTGAATGAAATGTTGAGAGGAGAGGGCTTGATATGAGCTCTTACTTGACTTGTGCTGTCCAGTGTTTGGTTAGGAGGGAAGGATGACGACAGGAGAGGAAGCAGTGAATGGGCCTGAGTGTCCAAGACACTGAAGACCTCGGCCTGGGAGACTAAGAGGGCTGGTCAGCAGAGGGGGCTGAGTAATGGGAGGCCAATGCACATGGTGGGTAGTCTCTTTTACAGGCTGACTTGGTGCTTTGATGTTTTCTAGGCTTGGACATGGCTGCTGAGACACCACCCGTCCTGCTTGGCTTCAGGACATCAGGAGAGACAGTGTGTCCAGTGGAGGAAGAATCCTTGAGTTAGTCACTTAGCCTTTCTGAGCCTCAGTTCCCATATCTGTAAAATGGGGCCAACAAAATTTACCTTGGGTTTTATGAGGATAAACTCCTGTGCAGGGGACTGGACAAGATTTCAGCCCCATGCCTGGGCCATCAGAGCTGCTCAGACATGCAGACCATCCCACACTTTGTGCCTGTCTGCTCTAGTTCACCCTGATTTTACCAGGCTAGCTCTGAGTCTCAGTTTTTCAGCTATAAAGTGGGGGTAGTGTGAAACAAACATGAAGCATTACAGAATCACTGTGGGATCGTTGTTATTTTGAGATCAAAGGGACTAATTGCATGATCAATATTTGCTGATTGAATGACAGATTGTGACTCCCACGTGCCCACCGTTAATAACACTCAGTGCAGGTCTGGGCATGTAGAAGGTGCCTAATAAATACTGATGGGCTTGACACAAATGTAAACAGAATCTGAAAGAGTGGGGTGTGGGTTTCACCCTTTCCAAAGCCAATGGGACAGGTGGATGCCGGGGCTGGGTTGATGAAATTTGCACCAGACCTCCAAATATATTCAGAATCAGGGAATTAGGAGACAGCAGAGGAGACTGCCAAAAAGAATTTATCTCGGAAGTGGAGCTTGGGGAATAGCACTAATATTTTCGGAAATTGAAACTCCAACCATGAAATTGCCTATCATTTATCATACATGGTCTCTCAAAGGGGAAACGGAAAAGCATTTAGTCTTATTGCTTTTTAAACACATGATTGCTGAGCACAGCCATCCAGGCTGCGGTTTTAAGAGATGATGTGTCTGCAAGGGTCCGCCCAACAAGTCCCTCCAAACTAATGCAAGACTGCTCTCTGCAGACGCCCAGCCCTTTCTTGAAGCATAATACCTCTGCCACTTTAAAAAGTGGACCATATTTTTAGTTCCAAGCTTCCCTTTGGAAGGGCATCCACTTTCATCTCTAAACTGCAAGTTTCTCTCTCTCCCAGACCCACGGGGATTCTCAGACTCTTCCTGCAAATGCCCAAAGGCTCATCAAATGCAGCAGTTTGTATTTTGGACTCCATCTCCTCCTCCCCATCCTCTCAAGCTCTCTGGCTTGGTGAGGCCACCCTGGTTGTCTCCAAAGTTGGAATGGGCTCTGAGGCACAGTCACAGTGATCCATGCATGTTAGGGATTTGTAGCTGGCATTTCTCTGTCCTGTGGCTCATCATATTGATCTTCCATCTAGGGCAGGTTCTGAAGACCCATGTGGTTGGCCTGAGATCAGTGAGCTGGAAAGGAGGCTGGAAGACTTTCTGAGAAGCTTTTGCACAGTGAGCCCACTCTTCTATTAGGACTGACCTCGGTTTGAAAGGGTGAGGGAGGCAGGAGCTAAAGCCCTCTCAAGCCAGCCCTTTGCTCCCAACAACCTAGTGAGGAGGACAGGAAAGGGGCTGTGACATTTTTATTATCATTGACAGATGAAGAGCCAGTGCTTGAAACAGACCATGTAGCTTGTCCAAGGTCACAAGGCTGGAAGTGATGACCATGAGCTTCTTGCTGGGTCTTCTGATGCTCTGCACTGTGGCTGGATGAGTTCCGGCTCCTGCACAGCCAGGCCTGCTTCTCCAGGACGTGGGTGGTTTCTGGGAGCAGGGGTGTTATGAAGTGGCCTCCCCTGGGACACCACACTCCCCTGGGCTGCAGCACTCCCTCTGAGGCTTCCTTCACCATCTCTGCACTAGGATGCTGGGTCCCCACCTCTAACCAGATCTTTCCACTGCACTTGGAAGCAAATCACCAGCTGCCTTCTGGAAGCCCTACGGGCACCTTCAGTGGAAGTGTTTTCTTGGGAATTCCAGGTTCCATCTGGGAAATCTTCACGTCTAGTCCTCACAGCTTTACCCCAGCCATGAAAGTTTCTCTCACATCTCTTCCATCACAAATGGTTACAGAATGAATTTGTGCATTCTTTCAGATAACAATTGGTCTCTGGCGTTGCCCTCTGTGCTATTCAAGGCCTCTTGTTTGAGAGTTGCTAAGGCAAGTGCCTGTTAGGGTTCAGTCCTGGCTGGGCAGGGGAGGGTGGACACTGGGATCTCTGGAAATAGTAGTATTTTCCCCTTTATTAAACAGCAGGACTCAACAATTCCTCTTCATATCTTGGTTACCAGAAAGCTCAAGCATAATGAAGTGTTCAGTCCTAGTAACTGTATTAGCCCACATTGTAATATCTATATATACATTCTTCTTTCATTTTTTGTATATCTATTTTTATAGAGGTAAAATATATGTAATGTCAAGCTTGCCATTTTAATAATTGGTAAGTGTACAGTTCAGTGGCCTTAATACATTTAACTTGTGTGACTGTCGCCACCACCCCTCTCCAGAAGTCTTTTCCTCTTATGAAAGTGAAACCCCATGCCCATTGAACAATAATTCCCCGTCTCCCTCTCCACTCAGCCTCTGGAAATCACCATTTGGCTCTGTATCTGTGGATTTGTCTATTCTAGGTACCCTGAAAATTGGACTCCTACAGGATCTGCCCTTTGGTGACTGTCTTATTTCACTTGGCATAATGTCCTCAAGGTGCATCTGTATTGCAGCATGTATCAGAATTGCATTCCTTTTAAAGGCCAAAAAAAAATTCCATTGTATGTGTATACCTCCTTTTGTTTATCTATTCATGAATCAATGAACCTTGAGTTTCCCCAGCTTTTGGCCATGGTGAGCAATGATGCTATGGACATGGGTGAAGGAATCTCTCTTTGACTCTGGACTGTCCCTTTCCTCTAGTCTTGCCCTATTCAAATTTATGTTTCAGGGCTTCCAGATGGACTGGGCTCAGACACAGAGCTGACCTGTGCTTCCACACTTACAGCATGCCGGGGTCTCCCTGCCACCTGTAGGATACAACAGGAGCTGAAGACGGTGTTCTCACCCACAATCTGGCCCTTGGCTCCTCCCCTCCACCCCTCCTCCATCTTCACCACCGATGGTCCTTTCTTTTGCGGATTGAGCTGCTTGCCTACCACACTCCAGTGATGGGGAATGGGATGCTGACTGGATGCAGTGATGAGAAATCAGACATTCTCTGCCCTCCCAGGTAAGGGAGAGAGACAGTCCCCAAAGTAGAGTCCCCCAGTCTGGCCAACCGTATGATGGCAAAGGACCTGTGGTAAATGAGCATGATGGGGTAGGAGAGGGCTGGAGGCAGAGTCCCAGGCAGAGTTCCAAGCAGGGGGAAACGGCAGCTCCTGGGCTTTCCTGATGCTAGAACTGCCAATCAGCCACGGGTCCTGGTGATGCTGTACTCTCTCGCCATGTCTTCAGGATCCGTCTTTCCCCTTCTCCACTGCCTGGCCTAATCGAGGCCTCCCTGATTTCTCACCCATATCACTTGGATGTTCTCCTGATTGGTCTCTCTGATCCCATCTCTTGACCTCCAGCCCTCTCTCCCCACTGTTGCCAGAATGTCCTTTGCTTTCTAAACCACAAATGTGATCGAATTTCCTCTCTTATTGCACAGTAAGGGGGCGGTGGAGGATGGACAGTTGGCAGCAATGCTGCCTGGACACACTGGAAGCTTCAGCGGGGTGGGGCGGTGCCTGCTTTCCTAGTCGGTCTCAGATTTTGGAAACCTGTGTTCAGTAAGCAGCTACTGAGGGGTTTTACTTGGCCAGACCCCTCCCCTTACACAGTCCAGCATTAGATGAAGCAGAAACATTTCATCCCCTGGAGAGGTTGATAGCTCTTTCATTAATACTACAAGAAATGGCCAGCTCTCGGTATGGCCTCTGAGGCCCTTCACAGTTGAGCTGCCCTCGCCTCCTTCCTAGCACTTCCCATCTTAGCTCGAGCGTACTCTGAAGCTCCTTGTTCCTAAGCCAGGGGTGCATGTGCCCATCTGCAGGCCTCAGCCATGTTGCCCACATCTGGTCCTGCCCCTTCTGCCTTCTTTGCTTCCAGCCCATTTCTGTGGAGCTGCTTCCCGCCTCAGGGAGGTTTCCTGGATTCGTTTCTATACCTTTAGAGCTCCTTCTGCATCTCAGCTACCAGGCAGCCGCTCTCCCAGCTTCAGTGAGCCTCTCCAGGGTACAAAATGTGTCATCTCCCCAACACTGGACCATGCAAGAGCTCTGGCCAAGACAAACTCCCTTAGCCAGAGAAACTTTGCCAAACTCAGGATTCCAAAATCTGAGTCTGACCTGGAAGGCAGGCACTGTCCCACCCTGGTGAAGCTTCTAGTTTATCTGGGCAGCTTTGCTGCCAGCGGTCCTATCCTCCATTTCTCCATTACCATATGACCCCATTTTTATTGAGGGCAGTAATAGGTCCATCTTAACAAACACACACTCACTCTATTTCCCAGATTCCCCTCATGCTGTGGGGTTCCATGTGACACTGGCCAATGAACTATAAGCAGAAGTCTCCTGGATGGGGATCCCCAAAAGTTACTCTTTTTGTGGTGGAAAGGGATAAACTGGTGGGCAGAACCCATTTTGCTCTTCCCATTATTCCTACCTGGCATGCTGAGGGGACAGCTGCAGCAGCCATCCTGTGTGCGGGAGAGAGGACAGTGGAGCAAGTGAGAAGGAGCCTGGGTCCCTGATGGTCTGAGGAGCTTCTGTTCTCCTCTACATGTGGTGGAAGCCATTGGAGGGCTTTCCTCACGGCAGCAACCCCATCCAACTTACCTTGTGAAAAACTGACTCTGGCTATTGTGTGGAGAGCATTGGGCAGGGCAAGGGTGGAGGCAGGGGACAGATTAGGAGGTCCTTTAGTGCAGCTTCAAGGTGGTGCTGGCTGAGGGGGTGTGGCAGCAGCAACAGCAGCAACAGAGGAACATGGATGGACTGAGACGTGAGGGGGGTGGTTCATCAGGGACTCCCTTATGGCTTGAGTGGGTGGCCTGAGGATGACTTAGGGCTAACTCTGTGTTCTTTTGCTTAAGTACTTGAGTGGATGGATGTTGGGGATGCCATCATCAGAAGTGAGAAGACTGGGGATGGGGGAGGAAGAACAGATTTGCAGGAAAATTGAGTTTGGTTTTAGTCATATTGATGTTGAGAAGGCTTCTAGTCATTCTCTGTAGATGTCAATTGTGTGGTTGAATACATATGCAAGCCAGGAGTTCCAAGGATAGACCACCACTGGACATGGAGGTGAGGGGTTCAATGGCAGAGGCTGGATATTTGGTGTGATCAGGTTATGTCGGGACATTTGGGAGAAAAGAAGGGAAGGAACCTAGGACCCAGCCTGGAGACAATCTTGCACAGAGAAGCTGGGAAATGGCAGTGGAGTTGGCAAAACAGACCAAGAAGGAGCAGACAAAGAGGTGGAAGTGGAGATGGCAAATGTCATGGGAAGAGTGAGAGAGCCTGTCTTCAGCACTGCCTGAGGCCAGGGAAGAGGGAGGGAGAAGGGACTGTTGGACCTGTGAGTGAGGGTCCAGAAGTGACCTGATGGATGCCCAGTCAGCAATGCCCTGGGGACAGAGTGCCACTGAGAAAGCTTAGTTGAGATCTGTGCCAATTCTTCAAACACGGGCAGCGCAGGTTGGAGGCAGGAGAGAGGCGTGGAGTTGCAAGGAACCTTCTCAGGAGGTCCCAGAGTGTCCTGCTATGGATGATCCAGAAAGTAATCATGCAGGGAGAGGAGATACTAATGTTCTGGTGACAGAGGTGGGACCTAAGACTCACATGGAGGGAGTGGTGTTGGATAGGGAAGCCACCTCCACCTGTAGGAGGAGGAGGGGGGCGCAGGTATAGGTATAGTCCCAGGTTTCATACTGGGAAGATGATCCTTCTGATTGATACTGTTTTCTGAACCAAGCATGAGCCAGTGAGGCTGGGGAGTGTGAGGACAGGACAGGCGAGGCAGTGTATGTGCTAGAGAGTGAAAAAGTGCTCATCCAGGCCACAAGGGGACTGCAGCAGTGCTGTGAAGCCACACGGCATCACTGAGACCTGAGGCAATGCACGCAGAGAGAGGCCGGGCTGCTTTTTCTCCAGCTATATTTTGCTGTGTGGGAGCCGTCATGGAGTAGGTGGGTAGTGGATTTAACCAAGGTTGGGCATGACTTCTAAGTATGAAGAACGGAGAGAGAGAAAGGAAAATGAAAGATGGATATGAGGCAGCAGACTGGTAATGACTGAGGCGTGGGTGGAGGGCTCAGTGAGGTGGAGGGGATTTCTGGTCATCTGGAAGGATGACAGGTGGCAGGCGGTTACCTGGCATGGTGCTTGAAATAGATTGTGCAGCTGGCAGAGTTTCTGCAAGGGTAAGGTCAAGGGTGTGATGCCCATGGGAATGGGTGGGCAACCAGTAGTCAGAGCCAGCCAGTTAGAGGAATGTAGAAGCCCATGTTGGATGGGTTCTCAAAGTGGATGTTGAAGTCACCAGAAATGGTGCCAGGATGGAGGTGACAACCGAGGCATGATGCTGGTGAAGTCTGTGTGAATGACAGGTGTGACACAGGGTACAGCGGGGGATCCTGAAACAAGGATTGTTGTGAGAGTTAGAGTCTAGGACATGGAATTGCGGGGCCTGGAGCTTTTGGAGAGGAAGGGAGGAGGAGGTTTGGCAGGGGCAATGGAGAGTTAGAGCACCCACTTCGCCCCTGGTCCCAGACTACATGGGCCATTAGAGGAGGCAGGCAGAGCCAGGACAAGAATTCAGAAAAGATGCTGAGAACTTGGGTGTCTGACGCTGAGAGGGGCTGCCCATGGGGGCTGGAGGCTTCAGTTTTTTGGGACGCTTAGACCCCACCAGTCCCATGTCCCTGTAGCTTCTGGTGCCTCTGCAGCAAAATGGCATTGCAATCCCCTGTGGGTGAGTGATGAGTAACGAGTGATGAGTGAGGAGGGGGCAGGGTCCAGCCTCGGGCCTGGTTGGGCAGGAGCTGTGCAGTCAAGCTCCCGGCTGATGGGCATGGAGTATCCAGCCAGGCGACCCCACCAGTTGGTGTGGGAGGTTAATGGCCCCGCTTGCCATGCAAGGCCACGCCCTCCACGCTGTCCAAGTTTTGTTGGTAAGAAACAAAGTGCCTTTTGAGGGCAATTGAGCACCGAAAGCTGCGCCGGGGCTTGGCAGGCGCCTGCAGCACAGGTGTGTGGGTAATTGTGATACACGGGGAGATGCACGGAGCTGTCAGCCCTGGGCTGGCTCTGCAGGCGGGGCCGCTGAGGGGCTGAGTGGGGGTGGGCAGATGATTTTATCTTCTTTCAATGGAAGAAAGCTCAACGCACAAGCTTAGGTGGGCAAGGACATTTGTCTTCCCTCAAATTTAATGATTTCTGATTCTGAGTCCTATACCAGTGAGATGGGGAAAACAGCCTTTGGGTGCTGGTTTCCATGGAGATGCCCATTGGCCTAGCCCTTGAGGTCTTGTTCAGAGCCAAAACTAGCCTGGAAGCTTTCCCCAGGAATGTGATGCCTGGGGCTGCCAAGAACACTCCATGACCCGCTTGCCCATTCATTTTGCAGATGAGTTGGTAGATCCAGAGAGGTCAGGGCTGCTGAGGTCCACAGTAATGGCTCACTTGCCACTGCTTCCCATGTGGGGCCAAGTCACTCATGGATGGATGAGAAGCCCCACTTGCAGTCTAGAAGATGGTGGGGTTGTGGCAGGAACGAGCATCACCAGTGCAGCCAGGGAGGGAGCAGAGGCTTCCTTGAGGGAATGGATCTGAGCAGGCCCACTCAGAGAATTGAGAGAGTGAGAAGGACATTCCTGGGGGAGGGGAATGGAGTGGGTCAAATGTGGCAGTAGGATGAGCTAGCATGTTGCAGGGCCACTGAGGTGTCACCAGGTCTATTGCCAGTCACAGAGTTCACTATTTAACTTGTGCAGCTGGGTTGGGGTGACCTTAGAGTGGCGTCAGTCCAGCCACACTCTCAACCTGAACTTGTTGACTGGAAGGGAAAGAGCCCTTGTCTGGCCCGCCAGCTGCCCTACACTTTCTGTAGTTGGTCTCCTTTAATTTTCTCAGTTGCTGGAGGAGCAGATGCTATTGGCTCCATCCTGCAGACTAGGAAACTAAGGATTAGCTGGAGGCCTTAGGACGCCCCTTGTCTCTCCCGCCACCAGGGGGGCTGTGGAGAAAGTTGGAACATTTGTTGTGCATTCCTGGCATCCAGGAAGAGGGGACATGTTCTCAATGAGCCTGAGGGCAGCCCCCTGGGAGTCTGATGGGAACTTGCCCACTTTGGGGGACTGTCCTGTGGCAGGGGGAGGAGCTATGAAGTCAGGGGCCTAGGCCAGGACCTACAACCCGCCGCCTCTGCTGGCCTCGCTGGCTGAGGGCAGTCAGTTCCCTCTCTGCCTTCCATTTTAGCATGAAGGGCTGGGCTGGACAGTCTCCAAGTCCCCCTACAAGATGGGGCCATGGTGCTTTCTTTTGTCATCAGCTTGTACAAGGCTGGAAACTTGGTTCATTCCTGCCTCTGACCATCCCTAGAGCTGAATTTGATGCTTCCTGGAGCTTTTCCTGCTCAGACATTTCAGGAGCTGAGACCTGCCCCAACAGAGCCTTGGGTCAATATAGTTTGTCCCCAAATGGGCTCAATGTTGGGCCCAGCCCACCCCTTAGGAGCCTCTTGGGTCTGAAATCCCCACTGAAGACAGACCCACCCACACATGCAATGGGTCCACTAGGGTTTTGATAATCTCAGCTGTCATTGACTGAGTGCCTACTATGCGTGGATACACACTGGGAGCTGTATTCATATATAAGTTTGCATGCTTACGCTCTCCCTGCCAGGAATGGAATTTCCTACTTTACAGATTAAAAAAACCAGCACAATGAATCCCACTATTATGTATAATTATAACGTACCGATTAAAAAAAAAAAAAACCCAGTTACCCAGAGAGGTTAAATGATTTCACTTCACTCTCATAGTTTGAGAGTCGCGGATCTGGGATTCGAACCCAGAACTCTGTGGCTTTGAAGCCTGACTCATGCCATGTGACATGTCACTGAGATTTCTGTCTCTGGCTGCAGCCCAGGATGCAGATACACCACATTTGTGACCCTTCCCCAGAGGCACTCCCAACAGCTTCTTTTCCTGAAGATTGGGGAGCCTGCACTCCTGGCCCATACAGCCCTAGGGTCAATCTGCAGAAGGGACAATCTGACACTCTGGGTGGTCCCTCGGTGGTGGTGTCAGGTGGGTGCCCCTGCCCCTCTGACCGGGGCAGGCAGGAGTGGGCTGCGACCATCTCCAGGCAGCGATAGGATGAATAACTGATGGCCATTAGCTAAATCATAACCTCGCTCATGCCATGCATAAGTGATGAGCCAACTGGTGCCAGGCCACGATGAGCGGCAGCGGGCACCCCCACCTCACCCCCCGGCCCAGAGAAGCCGCCACCGTGCTGCCTCCCTGTGTTATCTGGCACATCAAGCGCTGCGACAATGAATATAGATTGACCTTATTATAGCAGCCGGCTGCTGGTGCCAGCGCAGCCAGGCATACTTTGCACAAATTAAAGGTGTCAGCATGTAATTTACGGTTCATGGGGAAAAGGGGTGGTGGGTGTGGGGGAGGCACCGAGGCAGGTAGAGAGGAAGGTGGGCTGGCGGTGGGGCTGGCACCAGGAGCCCGTGCACTAATGACAGGAGGTGCAGCCGAGGTGTCATTTCCATCCCCGTTTGCTCATTTTAGCTATTCATTGCTCAAGGGGGGGCAGCCCTCCTCTCCTCAGCACCCCCCAAGTGCTCTGTGTGCATGTGTGTGTATTTTTCAGCTAAATTACTGGTTTTACCTGAAGAGCGTAAAGTAGGTGTGCTAATTTACGGCTCGGCAGATAAAGCCGCAGTGTGGGGAGCTGTCTGGGAAACCTGTAATACGACATCATTTTACTAACACACCCCAGAGCAGCTTGACATCTCGAGTTGGGCCTGTGATTAAAGTTGTAGTCTTCTTCCCCTCCCTCTCCCTTCTCCAGCACGGAGAACAGATTAAACTCTAAGTAATAGATCTCGGTTTTCTTGCCATCCCACTGATATACACAGTACACAGTTTGACACAAAGAGTAAGTTATACATCACAAACAACAGCCTCTGCCCTTCACCGCCCGGAATTAATTTCCCATTTGCTCAGCTTCCCTCTGCTCCAAGCTCATTTTCCTGGCAGGCTCCCCTCTTCCAAAGGCAGGGCAGGAAAATCTCAGGTGAGGACAGGAGTGTGTAGCTCAGGAGAGCTGATTTAACTCCTGCAGTTTCCAGAAGAGGGATCTGAGGCTGCAGAGGAGAAGTGAGTCCCTGCTGTCACCCTGTGTGTGCCACAGAGATGGGGCTCAAACCCAGGGCTTCTGACAGGCGCATCTGACCCACAGGACTTGGGCAGAGTGGGGAGGTGGAGGAGTTGGTTATACTTGGTTGACTCCCAGGTCCCTGCAATCTGCTATACTATCCTTGGCTTTCACAACCTGTCATGCTTCCAGAGGGGACCTGGCTACCTGGGCTTAGCCAGGTATGAGTCGAGGAAGAAGAGATCAGGTACTTCTTCCCTGCTTCTCCACACGAGTTGTCAGGTGTCTGGGAAGAGCTGCCACCCTGAGTGGCTGTTACTCTTATGGGGTGGCCGTCCTGCATGGCTTCAGCTCCCCATGCCCCCTTAACTTTGGGGTGGGAACAGATGACTGCTGCTGCTGCTAGTCTCTAGGAGCCTCTCTGTCCCTTTCAGCTTCCCCTAGCCTTGCCAGCCTCTGTCAACAGGGGCTTCATGCTCCATCTGGGTCTCTTCTGTTGGACCATCTAGGGGACTTCTCTTTCCTATGAGCACCCTAACTGACAGTTGGCCCAGTCCTCTGCCTGCAGGCACACCTGGAGTAGAAGGTATCCAGATCTCTGTGTCACAGTGTAACACAGTGTCCCTCTGGGTGCAGCCTGCCATGCATCCAGCTGTCCTTTCTTGGCCCTAATGCCTACCCCCTCATCCCAGCCCCAGGTCCCACTATGAGAGCTTTGTAAGTCTCAGCTCAGGAAAGCCTCATGTACCACCCTGGGAGGCCATGATTACTTAGGGCCATCTAAGAGACGTGGAAATGGAGGCTTGGGGAAGCTACCTACCTAAGTCACCACCATCTTTGTGCAGCAGAACTCAGTTCTGAACTTGGGGCCAAGTCTTCAGGGCCGAGCAACGTCCTCTATGCAACGTGTGGGGTTCATCTTGTGAGCTCAAATATGCACATACACGTGCACACACATAGACACACACCTTTGCACACACACATGCACAGGTAACTAAATACATTAAGGGCAGGAGATAAGTATGAGCAGGGAGGCAAGGCCAAGAGCGACAGGTCTAGAGCCAGCAGATAGAGCTAGGTAAATCCATGGGGCTTTTGGAGGAGGTTAATGAGTCCTGAAGACTAATTAGAGTGTGAATAGAACATGGAGTGCAGAGATTTCCAACTACCCCTCAGCAGACTGGTGCACCAGAGTTGCCAGGTTGGGTAACGGGGTAGGGAAGTGATTAAGAATTCAGGTCCCCAGGCCTCATCTCTAACTTGCTGAATCAGAATATCTAGCGGTGCAGCCCAAGATCTGTTTTGTTTGATTTTAAGGCAATGCGGAACACGCAACCCATCTTGGGAGCCACAAACCTTTCCCCAGCTCCCACAGTGTAGGGGAAGTGTGAGAGGCTAAGGGACTTGCTAGAGGTCTCTGGGCCACCAGTTTCAATCCCAGGGCTGGAACCCAGGTCTCTTGGCACCCAACACAGTGCTCATTCACCCTCGGGTTTGCCTGTGGACGGCACACAAACGCAGCCTCCCTGGAGAATGGTGTCTCAGCCTCCTCCCCCACTCTGCAGCCGGTCCTCAAGATGGCAGGTGGGGGGTGGATGAAGGTGGGGGCAAGGCGAGAACACGCCTGGAATAACATGACATTTAGAAACATGAATCACTGGCACTTTCTGTTTTCTCTTGCTCCCCCTCTGCACTGCACACCCCCACCAGGAGCTCTCTGGGCTGGAGGAACACCAGGCCTGGACATGGTGTGGGGACTGGAATGTGCCTTGCTGTGGGGGCTGGAGCCTGAGATGCGAGAGCAGAGATGGGGCTCTGGGCCTGGTGCTGCCCCTTCCTGTTGGGTGGCTTTTGGCAGGGCACTGAACCTCTCCGGGTCTTAGCACTGGGACACTCACCATCAGATCTGTCAGTGCCCTTGGGCTACCACACTACCTTGCAAGAGGGTCCCTACCCTGCAGCTCCTCTTCTGCCCTGCTGTTCTAGAATTGTGCTGTTAGTGTTCTGTTCTTGTGGACCCTGAGGAACTGGAGTCTAGGATGGTGTGGAGAAGGTAGAGAGCTAGGCAGAAGGGGTCACCCAGCAGCTGGACCAGTGTCTCTGCCCCAGACTCCACTTCGAGTTCTCTCCGCTCAGGAGCTAAAGACTCAGAAACAGATCTGCTCCTGGCTCCATGTCCACACTCGGGTGTGGGGCCAAACCAGCAGTGGTCTCCTGGGCCTCTGGTGGCTTGTGCCCTTCACAGTGTGAAGGGCAGTGGGCATCTCCAGATGCCTCCTCGGGGGGGTGGCTGGCATTTCCACCCACACTCCCAGCCTGGCACTGGCCACCATGTCAGCTCTGTGTTTGTGCCCAGATCAGGCCAGACTTGCCCCCTGTCCCTGCAGGCCAGCATAGCTTTGGAGACACAACAGGTGCCCCAGGCATCCACTGGAGCCCATGCACCCTAGCCAGGACCTTCTCAGCCCCCACAGCAGGAGGGGGGTCACAAGAGGGTTGCCTTTGGGCAAGGCTACTTTGAGGACCTTGGTGACAAATATGTTCAACAGAGTGGTAATCAGACTCCTCAGCCGAGGAGCCCTTACTGTGCTGACCCTCGCCAGGCCCTCTGCTTCTGTAGGAGAGTGGGCTGGCGTGCGGAGCTGGAGCTGGAGACTGCGTGCTCCTTTAACACCTTGTGCTCAGTGACTTGGCCAGGGCTGGCACAGAGAGGTGCTCAGTGAATGTCTGGGTGGGGGAAGGCAGGAAGGCAGGAAAGGAAGAAAGAAGGAAGGAAGGAGGAGGAAATGAGGTGCGAGGCTCATGTGTTCAGCCCCATCAATTGACTCTGCCCACTCTCTTCTGTTTGTCCGTCTCCCTCCTCCTGGGATGGAGGTTTTCCTGCAAGGAATGGGGGCACTGGAGAAATCTCCCTACAAAATAGGGAAGTTTGGCCAGAATTCTGCAGACCCCCTTCTCTGAGGAGTCCTCTGGGGGGCAGGAGGTGCCCAAATGTCCGGACCTGGGAACACTACCAACCCCAAAGCCCCTGCGAGTGTCCCTGTTGAAGAGCCTTGTCTAGGAGGATGGGGTTCAGCTCACCACTGGGGTGGGGTGGAGCCGTTGGGGAGTAACATGAGGAAGTGGGAGACCAGGGGTGGGGAGAGTTTCACGCCAGGAGCCAGGGGCCCGCATGTGGCTGCTCATCAGGTTTTGTCACCTGTCACCAGCTCCTAACCATTGGTCTGAAATTGTTCTCTACTTGCCCTTATTTGTGACTGGGTGTGTGGTCAGAGTGCCCTGCCCTGACTGGGTTTGGTCTCCATCAGCAGCCTGGCCAGCTCAGTCCTTGCTTGGGCAGGAAGTGCGCCTTGGTGCTGGGGCCCTGCTGTCAACTAGCTGGGAGAGCCTGACTGTTTCCTGTGACTTCTTTTAATGGCAGATTTCTTCCTTGCTGTTCCCTGTGCCTCCTCTTACTTCTCTCGAAGGCACCTGGGAAGAGGATGTGGCTCAGGAGCATTTCCTTCCCCCTGACCATGCGTGCTGTTCCCCAGGGGTGTGGGAGCTCAGCTGGCACATTGGGTGGGGAGGACAAGGGGATGGAGTGGGCCTCGCTTGGAACCAACCCTCAAGGGGCTTTCAAGTCAAGAGAAAAATGCAGGTAGCTGCAACCAGGCCATTTGACTGGAAACAGAGACTCAGAAGGTTGTTAGGTGACTCACCCTGTGACTTAACATTCCTATTCTACAGCTGGCACACAGTATAGAGACAATATGTGACCTGCCCAAGGCAGCATCAAGGTGGCAGAACTTGGCTTGGACCCCAATCTCTGGGTTCCTAGCACCCTTGCCAGACATCCTACTGGAGCCTTCCCATACACAGTCCAAGTTGCACACTCATCTCCATGGTACAGATGAGGAAACTGAAGCTCAAACAGTGGCATACTTGTGCAAAGATTACATCTGCAGCTCTGCAGAGACCAGCCATGTTGGGTCCATAGGGTGCAGGGGGTGCAGAAGGCCCATGGACCTTCATAGGAGTCCTTCCTGCTCCAAAGGCCAACTTTGCTTGTTTTGAGGGAGAGGAAAATGAGGATCAGAGGATGCCCGGAAACATTCATGAGCACCCACTCTGGGCTGGGCTTGTGCAGATGCCCATGGATCCTGAGGGCCACTTTGAGGGACTCATGGTAAGGCTCATTTTGCAGATGAGGAAGCAGGTATGAAGGGCTCAGATCCCAGCCCAGGACTCTGGGCTGCTCTTTCTGCATTGTTTTCTGGGTAGTGCTTTGTCTCTGCAGCTTGGCTCTAAGTTCATTCACTATAAAAGTTCTGTCCTTGCAAGCACCCCTGCAACTGACCTGGCCCAGGAGGAGGGTCAGCAAAGACTCTGGTCCTTGAGAAAGAAGCAGAGAGGGGCAGAGGAGCTAGCTATTAGCCACTGAGTTGCAGGCTTTCTGGGTGAAGGTGGGGTGAGTTGTTGAGTTATAGTTGTCAGGGGCCCAGCACAGAGCTTGGCACATGGGGGTACAGTCTGGGAAATGGTGACTGCTCTTGTCAGCTCCCTCACTTCATGGGCATCTCTGAGTACCCCTTCCCCAGCAGCCACAACCTAGCCTTCCCATCCTGGAGGAAGCCTGCTGCTCCCAGGGTCCTGTGTGCCAGGGCTTTTTGATACACAGGGTCTGTATGTCTGTGTCACTCATTGGGGGTGGCAGTTGTGGAAACTGCACTCCATGTGCCCTGTGCTGCCCATACACTTCCTTTAGAGCCGAGGCTGGCTTTCTTGGGCCTCCAGACACCCAGAGGGAGGTGAAGACCTCAGTGAGGAAGCTAGCATCCCCGGGGGGCTGGGGCCTGCCTGGAGCTGGGGAGGAGCTCTTCATGACAAGCTCCCAGCTTCACAGCCCAGAGGGCAGGGAGTCCCTGCCAGTCACATCTCAATCAGCTGCCAGGACCTGATTATGCTGCAAGAGGGAGCTGGGGGTGGGAGACAGGTGGGGTGGGTGGGCCTGTCTACACAATCTGAGCTTCAGCTAGTTTCCCCAATCCCTGGGTTTCTGCAGCAGCCAAGCAGCCTTCTCAAAGGGGAGTTCGGCCTGTCTGAGGCAGGAGGACCATGGGCATTATTTTCATCTCTGTACTCAGTTATGATCTGGGGTTAAAGAGTTGGGGGACAAGATGCCTCTGTACAATGGAAAATGCAGACCCTGTGTGATCTATCAACTCTTGTTCCCTTTCCTGGCTTCTCTGCCACCATACCATGCTGCCTTTGATCCCTCTGCTCCACCAATGTGGGTTTTTTTCTGTCCCATTGAAAAAACCAAATGTGTTCCTTTCTCTGAACCTTTGCCGTGGCTGTTCCCTCTGCTTGGATGCTTTTCCCTCTTCCTCACACAGGGAACTCTTTCTCTCCCTTCTTTTATGATCTTCACAGACTGTTTCTCTCGTGAGGATTACCCATATTAGATTGTTTCTCTTTTCATTTCCCTACTGTCGCTCTGGAGCTGAGACTTTGGATGTTTACTCTCTGCCTGGACCAGGTGCCTAGCCCTTAAGTGTTCAGTGAACACCTTCTAAATGAATATAAGCTCCTGCCATCCAGCTAAGCTGGGCTCATGAGGACACAAGCAGTGTGTATGAATTAATTTAAAAAGTTCTTATGGGCTAGGCGTGGTGATGCACACCTGTACATCGCAGTGGCTTGGGAGGCTGAGACAGGAGGATCGCAAGTTCAAAGTCAGCCTCGGCAACTTAGCAAGACCTTGTCTCAAAATAAAAAGTATAAAGGGCTGGGGATGTGGCTCAGTGGTTAAGCACTCCTGGGTTTAATCCCTAGTAGCAAAATAAACAAACAAAGAAATAAAATAGAAAGTTCTTTGGGATTGGCTTAATGAGACCGGGCATAAGGAGGGCAAGGTCCCACTTGGGACCTGGAGCCTCAGGCTCCCAACTCAGAAGGTACGAGGCCCCCATGGGAAAGCCCCTACTGCTTAGAGAGGTGGTAGAAACCCCTGCAGGTACGGTAGCTGGCCAGAAGTCCCTCCACACTCAATGGGGCTTCAATTGCCAGTCTGGGTGGGGGAGGCAGCGGAGGTGCCGTGGTCAGCATCGTGCTAGTACGGTCTTGAAGAGGATCTCAGACGGGGTCTCAAGGAGAGAGGGCTGTCAGAACCCCTTTGGAAAAATCCCTGGACATGGGTCAGTTTAAGGAAAAAGTTAAAAAGAGCAGTGGTCTCTAAACTTTCCTATTTCTTCTCACTATCAAGAAAAGAAAAAGGTCAGGTCCCAGTGGCCACGTAGGTACATGCATTTGTTTATTCCTTATGCACATTTCATCTATACTGTGAAAGTGTAGGCTCAGAGATTTTGAAATGAAATTTTAAAATGTAAATAGCCTTTGTTTTACTCTCCTCCCACAAACCACTGCACTCTGCCCTGGGGGTCTCTACGACCCCCAGGGGAGAGTGTCCGGAGGGAACAGGGCTTTGGAGCGGCAGACCTGCTTGCAAACGGGGGACCTTCTTCCATTACTGTGTGGCTGTAGGCCAGCTGCTGGGACACAGTCTCCTCCTCTGAAAGCAGGATAATGATCCCAGCTTTGCTGTGGCTTGAGTGAGGTGATGTGTACTGGGGTCTGGAGCAGGGCCCACGGGCTGGACTAGCTCCTGCATGGTAACCATGGAGATTATCATTATGAGCAGCTTCACCCTTTCTTGCTAACATCAGCGAACCTCAACTCTAAATACCAGGGTCCATGAGCCTGTTTTCTAGACAGCCCCATTGCTAAGGAAGATGCCAGGTCATGACCAAGCATAAACCTGTTGACCCAGATGACAGTTCCCCTGTGCTGAACCCGATGCCCCCAGGGTGGATGTGGACAGCTGGACCCAGAACCTGGCTGGAGGAGGCTGACTTGGCATCCCTGCGATGGGGCTGAGAGGCCGGTCAGATTTCAGCTTCCTCGGTGTTCCTTTTGAAATAATTGAAGTGTCAGCTTGGGTTCATGGGCTGGTCACGGTTTCGATCCCTCCCTAACTTCATAAGGCAAGTCCATGAATTATACAGTGCCAGAGCAGACGGCGCTAAGAGGGATGCTTCACAAGCCGGGCTTAATAAGGACACTCCAGCTATTCTTGGAAGGCATTTGCAAGTCAAAAATATGGTGTATGAAGATCTGATGTCGACTTCAAATTCTGAAGATTTCAGCTGGGTCAGCATTATTTTATGTCACGTCCCATTGACAAGAATGAGGAGGGGGCACCACACTTTGTTTGGCTTTGTTTTTAATTTTAACTTTTTGGTGATAGCACAAATGGTCAAATGTGCCTGCTTCTTCCCACCCCCACTCCCAGCAAAGTCAACACGTATCCCGATGGAATCAGATGGTGCGCAGAGGCATTCCCTGGCTGTGGAATTGGAAAGCTCTCCTACCATTAGAGTTTCATGCTCAACAGTGAGAAGATGAAAGCTTTCTATTTTCTTTTTGGTTCTTCGCTAAAATTTTGTATGGCCCATTATCTGCCGGTCTCTATAACATGATCGCACCACACGTTAGCGATTCAGTTGAGAAAGGGGAAGGATGCGAGAACACATATTTTACCAGTTACCCCAAAATAGCACCCGACATTTATTTTAAAAAGTTAAATTGCACAGGAGAAGAACCATAGTGAAAGTGGGCAAGCAGTGTTTCATACAAAATCCCCTCAGGTGGGAGGTCTGACCGTCACAGATGGCTCCTTTGGGACTCAGAGAATGGGCTGCGTCACTTAGCAGATGCTGGGTGCCCAGGAAGTCAGGGTCTCACTTGGACTTCCCTTTATGGGTGTGCACGGGGGCGGGTGTGTGTCTGTTTACAAACGGTATTTAGGGAAGAGGTGAGTCGGCATCGTGCACCAGAAGGGGAAGGTGACTCCAGGGCAGGAATGCCTAAGAGGTTCTACGAGCTCCTCCTCTGGTCACTGATGAGGACCTCCTAACTCACTTCCTTGGACCCTGGAGAGCTGGTAGCATTCTCTTCGGGTGTATAGGGGACAGATGTGTTTTGGGAACTCCTAAGCACACACCCACTATGTGGCTAATGAGGTTATTTACGGCAGCAGCCAAGTGTGGGGGCCGACTGTGATGTGAAGCCACTTGGACTGCAATAGTCCACACGCTCAGAGGCAGAGCAGGGCCTCTCAGACTTCATTATGTTCAAGACTCCCCCCAAGGACCGTATTAAACCAAAGCCCTGGTTTTGGAGAGGGCTTGAGATGTTGCATTTCTAGAAGTGTCCAGGCAAGGCCGATGCTGCTGGTCCCAGACCCCACTCTGTGTAGTTTGGGTATAGACTAGGTTCATTCTTCCAAGAAGTCTTGGGTTCAGACTTTTGTGTATGTTCCCTGGGTTCAGGTACTGTGATGGTAGGCACCTGGCTTTGTGTCTTCTTGACCCTGTCTTGGATGCACAAAGCTGGCCCTCGCAGGGTGCTGGGCTTGCTGGGCAAGCATGGTCAGGGGACATGCACTGGACCAGGAATCAGGAGAAGCACTGGGTTCTCCTGGCACCCCCTGGCTCCACTGCTCCTCTGTGTGACACTAAGCAGCTTCCATGGCTTTCTTGCCCTCATCTGTGTGCCTGCCCTGGGGTGAGGGTCATCTACACAGCAACCCACACAGTTGGGTAGGGATGAGATTCAGGGGCTGGATGATGCCTCAGACTACAAGCACTATGGAAAGAGGATGTCATCACTGAGTTTGAATCCTGGTTCTAGGACCAGTGGTGTGTCCTTGGGCCATCTCACTATCTCCCCAAGCCTCAGAGATGAGGACATGCGCTGAATGACAGAGGAGCATGAGCCTGGGGCGATTCGGGGAGAGAGGGGTGGGGCCCTACCTCGGTGTCCTTTCCTTTCCCCTTGTGAGTGGAAAGATCGGGCTTTAATATTTCCAGGACTGACTCAGGCCAGGCCTCCATGCAGGTCTCCCAGCCCACACCTCTCTGGGTGATCCCTGGCAGCTGGCAGGCTCTGAAAGTTGGAGTCCAAGGCCACAGTGACACACAATGGGTCTGTCTGCAGTCAGCTCATCTTGAAAGGAGAGTCAGCCTATGGAGGAATATCACTTCTGGGCAAATCTGACAGGCAGAATTTTTTTCCCTCAGTGTTACAATAGAAAATGGAGTGAAGCACCTGCTCTCCTCCTGATTAGGAATAATGTGAGCCAAGGAAGACGACGAGAAAGGACATTGGCTAAGCATCTGTAATATTTGCATTCCCTCTGGGACTTTCTCTCATAGACACTTGTCCATCATCCTGGGATTCAGCCCCTCATCTAGCAACAGCTCTGCTTTTATTTCAGACTCTTGTTTTGGTTCATGAGGTCTGGTTGAAACTCAAGCCTCAGCTCCTGGAGGGGGTTGCATGACCCAGGCCTCCCCAGGCAGAAGGCACTCCTCTGACCTTGAGCATGTGACACAGGCTGGTGCAATCAGAACAAGCCCCTGGATCTTTCCTGGACTTGTTCTTTACCTACACTGTCACCCATCACGGCATCCGTGTTCCAATGACACCCTCTTGTCAGCATCTGTTCCTATGGGTGTCTGAGACTGGCCATCCAGTCTGGTCTTTGCACATTTGTTCCCTATCCTTGCTGACATCAGCCGAGAAGTGACAGTATCCTCATCTGATCCCATATGACATCCTCTCCTGTTGTTGTGAGCCCCCTGGGAGGCTCTGCCTGTCATGTAGCTCCTTCATGGAGAAACCCATCTGTTCTCTCTGCACCAGGCTGAGGCGGCGGGGCTGTCTGGGTCCATATGTCTGGGATCCTCTGCTGGACAGGGGACACTTTCCAAGGTGGGCTATCATCCCAAGGCCGCTCCCTTCTCATTTCTCAATCTTGTCAGAGACTTCTGGTCTTGTGACTTCCTCTTCCGCTGAGATCTGAGCCACAAGAGGAGTAGGGATGTGACTCCTTTTCCCAGCCCCGCATCAGCAGCCCCTTCTGACTGATGCTCCCCTCTGCCTTCCCACCCTGTTGTCTTATCTATTTCAACAGCATGGCAATCTGGTTCTCCAGCTATCCCCCTCCAGTCTACACTCTGTACCCCAATTCCTTCACAGCTTTGCTCCTGATGCTTTTAGCCATGAAAGGAAAAAAAAAAAAAAAACAAAAAAAAACAATAGTTTTTGCAAAAGCCTTAACTTTCTGGAAGCTGTCTCACTATGAGAACCAAAAACCTATTTTGAAATGAAGAGTATTGACTATTGTCCCTTCACATTCTCAGTATGACAATCATGGTCTTTCTTGGGGTCAAGGTACCTGGACTGAATGGATATGGAGGGGAAGCATGATCATCCTGCAGTGGCATTGGTGATACTCTGAGCTACCAGAGATCTTGCTAGGCTCTTGCGCAACTCCAAGAAGAACCAATTACAGAGCTGGGTTGCCCAAGGCCTAGTCTCAGTTCTGCTGTTTAGTTGCATGACCTAGGGAAGTCATTCAGTCTTTCTGAGCCTCACCTATCTTACCCATAAAATGGGGAGAGTATCAACTTCTCAGGGTTGTTTTGGGATCAATGGAGATGGTTCAACTACAAAGCATCTGCGGAACATGAGGCATCCTTGCTTTTCAGATTTTACTCAGTTTTACACTTCCTGGTGCAGCCTTCCTGAAACCTTGCCAAACACTTCCCTTTTGGTCTCCCATGACCATTTGTTCATAGAGCTCTGCAAGTATTGCTTTGTTTTGAATTTCTTTTTAATGCATCTGCTGGTTTCTTGCACTATATGTGAGGACTTGGAAGGCAGGGGCCATATCTACCTCATCTTGGCATCTCTAGCCCTTAGCCAGGGTTGGGCACAGAATAGGAGCTTGGTGTAAATTTGTTTGAATGAGTGGGCACTTAGCAAGACTCAATAAGTTCATGTTGGGGAAGAGAATAATTAACCAGGAGTTTCAACGGACTGGGACTTCCTTACACTAGTGGTTCTGAACTGGGGCAATTTCGCCCAGATTTTTGACCATCTAGAGACATTGTTGGTTGTCTTAATATGAGGAATTCTGCAGGTATCCAGTGGGTCAGGGTCAGGACAGTCCCTACAACGAAAAAGTGTGCAGCTCCCAATGTCGACATGTTATTATCTAGGAAACCTGCTGTGGATTTTCTCTTTAAACTTCCCAGAGAAAGAAATCCTTTGAGTCTGGAATTTGAAATCAATGCGACCTCAGTTAAAATTGGATTTTGGGTTGGAAAATATTTGAAAATTGGTTCTTGGTTTTCTTTGATGAAAGGAAAGCAGGTGGGAAGATGGTGGCTAAGTAAACAATGAAGATCCTGAAAATTGTTTTGTGTGGGTGTGGAAGAGGAGAGAGATTTTGGAAAATTCCATGCTGAAGGAGAGAAGAGGGGGAGGTGGCATGAAGCAGGGTAGGGCTGGAGCTAGGGTATCTTGGAGGGACAGGATAGGAACCACTCAGTGGGAGAACTTTACAAATGTGACTTGAGTTCTGTGACTGTCCATCAGCTCCTGTCCTTTTCTAGGAGCCATTTTTTTCTTGCCTGTCAAATTCAGACAAGGCCAAGGGACTTGGTTTGGCCAATGTAATATGGGCAGAAGTGACATCCATTTGAGGACAGACACTTTCAGAATGAGTATGAACTTCCCCTTGTTCCCTGTGTGGTTGCTTAGTCAGCCTGGAACCCAGGACAAGACAACAACAACACAGAGTGTGGCCTGTAATTGCCTTGGAGCCTGAGAAAAATGAACCTTGGCTGTCATAAACCACTGCCATTTTTTGAGGGAATTATTTGTTTTTGAACCATAGCTTAGCCTATTCTGACTAATATACTATAGTAGGGCTGATTTAGAAAGTAATCCTGTAAAATTGAACCTAACTTCCTTTTCCCCCTCTTAAGTTGATTTGCTTGGGGACCTCTGGGAGGTCTTGATTGGTGAGGGACAGGGTATATTGGACACCCCATTTGTCCGTCTGGGTTCTCAGAGCCTGAAGAGGTAGGATTCAGAATAGGAAGGACCTTGGGAAGCCAAGTAAGGCTTCCAAAGATCCCTTTTCTTACTGGTTAAGGTAAATGCCAACTTTACAGAAAGATAAGATGGTTCCATTTTTCAGTCACCACAAATGTCACTATTATCACAGATGACATTAATTTTTAAGAGAAAAGGAAGAAAATATGTCACATTTCTGTTTTGTGCATATGCTGATTGAATGAAAAGTTTATACCAGATGCCAACTTAAAATAAGGACATATAAATATTTAATTGTTTGTATGTATGTATACATTTCTGTAACACAATATGTGTCTATACAGACTCAGAGTACTGGTTCTCAATTGGGGGGGCAGTGATTTTGCTTCCTAGGGGACATTTGGCAATGTCTGGAGACATATCTGATCATCCCAGCAGGGGGCAGGGGTGCTGCTGGAACCCAGCAGGTAGAGGCCTGGGAGTTTCCGCTCGTCCTACAGTGCACGGACAGCCCAAGTTTTCTGTCTCCAAATGTCAACAGTGCTGAGGTTGAGAGATGGCGTCCTGGGGACAGAGGTGAAGCCAGACTCTGGGTGTGTGTGGGGAGGTGTCTGCATGTGGATGTGCGTGCTGGCACCTTTCTTCCAAGCCTTGTTGTCATGCTCCTGCGTGATGCAGTTAACGTCTGCATCTTGTCTGACTCAAGGTGTAACCAGGAGTTGCAGGTCAGTGGGTGGCCATCCCTCATGGCCCTGAGAGCCGCAGTCTTGGGTACTCTGTGTTCCCTGGAAACCCACATGAGTCAGGTGCAGCTATCCTGCTTGTTTCTCAGGATGACAACTGCCGATGACGCCAACCATGCTGTGTGGCATGCCTGGGCTGGGAGCTGCACCGGAGAGGTGAGGAGGGGTGAGAAGGGGCCCTGAGGGGACAGGCCACTGCCCAGTTTTATGAAGATTTGAGTTCTAGGTCATCATTTCAAATATTGCCCCTAAAAGAGCAACTTAGGCATATTTTGTTTCTCATTGAAGATACTGATTTTATAGCTATATAGAAAATATTCATACATGTATGTAATTTGTTACACACATTAGTGATGAGGTGAAACATCTACTGTCCTCATAGTAATTAGTAATTGAGAAATTTCCTAGATACGTCACTGGACAGGAGAGAGACCCTGAAGGCAAAATTGTCATCTGGAATTCACATAACAAGCCAACCTGCTGGTGGGGATGGAAATATCCTGACTTTTGCTCCAGAGATGGGGGTGGGTAAGGACAAATTTAAGGAAGATACAAAATAGAGGAAAAGAAAGAGGAAGACAGAGCAGCCCGCAAGATGGTGAGAGGCCAAGATGCTCTGTGGGTGTGGTTGCTGGGAGAGGGAGTGAGGTTGAAAGAACTTTTGGGAATCAAGAATGTGGCTCTGTATTATGTTGTCACTCTTCTAAGTTATAAAAGAAGAACAGCCAAGTGTGGCTCTAGGTTCCTCGTCAGGCAGTGTGCTGAGAACCACATGAGGACATCTCTCCTGTCCCTTCTGATGCTTTCTGTGAGCCGGCTTGTGTGGCTAGTGGGAAGAGGCTGGGCTTCATGGTCCATCCACGTGGTGTGCATAGAGGTGCGGTGGAGTGGGGGACTGAGGCTGAGCCATGCTGGGGCCTTAGACCCTGACCAGGGAACCCAGGGAAGTCTCAGGGACCCCTGGGACAGCCTCGAGGCAAGGGTTAGTGGTTCTAGTTCTTGTGGATCTGGACTCTAAAAGGGCTGGAGGCTCCAGCTGTCAGTTGGAGAGCCATATACACTCCACCAAATGGTTATGCCAGCTGCCACCATCTTGGTGTGGGAGATACTGGAAAAGCACTTGGGTGAAGCAATGCAAATCATCTTGGGCAGACAAAGCTACCAAGTGAAGATTCCAGACAGAGTTGCGGAAGTGGGACTAAAACTTCAAGGGAGGAAACTTCCTGAGATTTATTACCCCTTTGCAGAGGTAGTCTTTCCCATTTGGGAGCCTGGGTCAGGGTGACAGGAGGTGGGGCTTGATGGCATCCTTCCTTGAACTGCTTAGTTCTTCCGAAGGTACCCAGGGGCTGGGTGGGAGAGGCCACAGGGCCTGTCAGCCACATACCCTGCTGGACTGGGAACTCTGTAAACAGCATAGTGGGGCGGGGGGGTGGGGGGGGGCGTGAGGTTTGCCCATGCTGCAGGCCAGATCCTTACTCTCAAAACTGGGATGAGTTCCCCCAAGCTGTGGGAGCCTGTTAGTTGGGACCCAAGTGTGTACCAGTGATGGTCCTTGGCCTCCATTCTCACCTCCCTCTAGCATGCCTTCCCCATACTACAAAGGTTGAAAAGGTAAAAGTCACCTTTCCCAGACTGCCTTGCAGCTAGAGCTCTGACCCTGAACTTGGTTCTGCCTGTTAGTTTCCATCAAGCTGGGTTTTGGCAGCAAAAGTGAAGTAGAGGTTGCTCTTCACGGCTCTCTGTGGCTATGTGGGCAGGAGCTGGGGGACACAGCTGTCTCAGTGTTCTGGAGTCCCTTCTCCAGCCTTGTCTGAGCTGAGTAGAGCGGTGTGGCTTTGTGACCCTGGGGTCTGGATTCAGATCCCTGGCCCACAGGTAGGGGACAGAGTGTGGGCCTGCTGATCCTGCCCCTTCCTGCTGTGTGGGAGGTAGCTGCTCCCCTGGTGGGACAGCTCTGTGCTGTTCAGAGAGACATTCTTGGAGGCCCAGGCAAGAGCCTGCTGCCCTAGGCCTTCCTGTAGAGTTTTTGTTTTTTGGTTAAAAAAATCAATCCTTCTATTGCATCAATTTCTGTTGGCAATAGCTACACGGTTTCCGTTTTGTGACGCAGGATTAACAAAGGCAGCAGGAGGGTAGGGAGGACTGAACCCACACGCTGGACTTAGAACTACAGAGCTTACAAAGGCGGTAGAGTGACTTCCAGTCCATCAACACTTCCTCCTCGCTAAGGAGCAAGGGTGACCCTGTATTCTCGTGATGAGGGGACTGTCCCTAGTGCTCTGGGCTCCACTCAGTTCCTGTTTTCTGGACTAAAGTCCAGAAACAGAAATGCCTGGGTACAAAATTTAAGGAGGCCCTCACTCTCAGGCCATGCAAGAGCAGGGTCAGCCACCGAGAGTGGGTGCCTCCTTAAATTTTGAACCCTGAGGGCCTCACTTGCCCGGTCTTGGCTTTGCTTAAAAGTCAGGCCTGGATGGACCTGCTTGGCCTCCATGCTCACTGCCGAGACTCTGCAGCCTCTGCTGAAGTTTGGCTTGAATCTCCAGAGGGCTCTGGATGCTGCCCTAACACTGTACCCGGGTGAAGTTGAAGTTTGAGAGGTTCTCTGTGTTCCTTATGCTATGCTGTTCTGGTCCCACTATCAGGATGGAGGGCCTATAGCCCCAAACTTAAAATGGGTCTCCACTAGCCACGCCAACATGCGATTTTCATTACATATCATCAGACATCCCCAGAGACAGAGGCATCAATCTGTAAGTTCTTCATGTCAGTATCCAATCATGAGGTTGCATGAACAGGAGTATAGCATTCAAAACAAAGGAGAGGAGAGCTCTGCTCCACTTTAGCTGGTCAGACATGTCTGGAGAGACCACACTTCCAATGGGAAACTGAAGGACAGGAGTCATCAAAAGGAGAGCAACCAGCAAAAGGGTCATCAACAGACAGGCATGGTCAGGATGCTCAACTGTAATAGGAAGTGCGAATTAAAGCAGCAGAGTGGGGAAGCTTTGTGTTCAACTATCAGGTGGTCAGAAGTTAGAATACAGATGCTCCCCGTAGTGGGACCTGGGGTTAGTGCTCTCTCCTCTCAGTGCCACTGATGCCATTGGCTGGGAGGAAGTAGGGAGGGAAATGCCAAGAGCATGTTGGTAGTTTTTAAAGGAAGGAAATCACCGTGGGCTCTTCTCTCTCTGGCTCATGGTGCCCACAGGCCTAGTGGGAGGCAGGTAGCCAAGCCGTGACTGCCTTCCGTCCTGTTTACTGTTGCCTCTTATCTGTTTGGAAGGTGCCCTGGGAGCTTGAGGGAGCAGTTGCTGAGGCGCCTGGCAGGGCAGGAGAGCTGGTCGTTCACAGCTTGGTGATAACAGCCTTAGAAGCCATTCAAACGAGCACCATTCTGCCAGCATGCACTTTGGCGATAGCCCAATCTGGCTTTCCAGAAAGCTCTGGGAAACTCATAGGGAGTGGGGGTGGAGGAAGCCAGCAGACCACAGCCAGGAGCTGGCCTTACCTGCTCTCAGCCATGGAAGGGAGCCCCTGGGTGCTGGGTGGAGACAGGGCTGCTGGGGATGGCAGGCGTGGGCAGAGAGCAACGTGAGACCGGAGAGGGAAGCTCTTAACAACAGCGATTCATCTGGGTGCACCTCCAGGGGCTGTGTGTACACTAGGAGCAGGCATGGTGAGTGAAGGGACAGTGTGGCTCTGGAGAAGTGCTAACCAGAGGGAAAAGGGAAGTGGGAAGGGGCTGCTATCTTACTGGGGAGGAGGCACAATGTGGCTCTGTGGTGAGAGGTGAGTCTGACCTTGGTCTCAGTAGCTCAGTGTGTCCTGAACCTGCTTGCTGAGCCATAGGGTTCCAGGGTGCTGGCTATCATGTGGTGGCATTCGTCCTCAGAGTGTAAAGTTGAAGTGAGACTACAAAGCTAGGTTGAGATGCTTCAGCTATTAACACACATGCCCAGGGCAGGACCTTGCAGCCTCTTCCTCCTGATTGTGTGGTTCTCACTTCTCCACGCCTGAGGTCGAATCCTTCCCCAGCTCCTCCTTAGTCTGATCCCAGTCTTACTGGCCTTCGTTTAGATTGTAGAATGAATTGTGCTCTTTCCTGCCATGGTCCCCTTTCCCCGCAGTGCCCTTCTGTCCTCTTTATGCCTGGCTGGGAGAGCTTATCACCAGAGCTCAGCCCAGACACCCCTCCTCAGGGTAGTTGCTGGCTCCTCCAAATGGGCCAGATCTTTATTTGTAGCTACATGAGCCAAAGCACATCTTTCTCACTCTGCTCTCCTCCACTGCAGTTTTCCATGCATTTGTAGGATGAGATGCTGATCCCTGGCTCTCAGGGGCATGTCCTGGGGATAGTCAGGCAGCCCTACCAAGAGGCTCCCCAGGAGGAACTGAACCTGTAGCTGGCTCCCACCCACAACCACAAGATCGAGCAACCTTGGAAGAGGATCTTTCAGCTGTGTCGAGCCCTCAGGTGGCTACAGCTGGAGGTGCTGGGACAGAACCACCCAGTCAAGCCACTCGACCGCCTGACCCATGGGACTTAAGAGGGAATCTGTGATGTCTGCTGCTTCCAGCAGTAGGTTTGGGGGTGTTTGTTATACCAAATAGACAACTAGTGAAGATTTAGGTGCCTGGAAGTGGGGTGCCACCATGACAAATTGGGGATGGTTTTGGGACTGAACACAGGCAGAGCTGGAGGGAAAGGTGTTTAAAACTTAAAGGGAGTTCAAGAGACCCTGATGACTTCCATGACCATGCAGTAAGAACTGAAAAGAAAGTGAGGACATGCTATTGGAAAGTGGAGGACAAAGTTTCTTTATTATGTCATGGTAAAACGTCTAGCAATGCTGCCACTTGTAATCTGGAGCCCAGAACGTGCTCCTGATGAACTGCGTGCTCCAGCAGAGGAGTTTCAGGCAGTGCTGAAGAAACATGGAGTATCACTACTGGGAAATAGCAGGACTGGATTTTAATCAAGGAACTATGAACATCTGCTCTGCTGGATTTCAGATTTGCTATGGACCAGTGACTCCTCTATACCACTTGCTTCCCCACTTCATGAGTGAGGAGAGAGAATCCAGAACAATGATCCTACTGTTGATTCCTGTCCCATCATTGGGGGTATGTAGGGTGCAGGTGATTTGCCTCTTAAACTGGGAGTCCTCAGCTTGAGAGAAACGATACTCAAGGCATCTTAGATACATTACTACACCCAGATGTGATTTGGATGATGAGACTCTGGACATCCAGCTTATATGGTTGGGAGATATCCTGTGTGATTTGGAAGCCTCGGGAATCCGGTAATTGTAATGTTGAAGGGATGTGAGCTACTAGGGGCCAGAAGACCATGGTTATAAGTGTCTGAGATGGTCCCTAGGGAGCTCACCTTGGGGTGTGCATTCCCTTGGAATTGTTCCCCACCACAATGTGTTCAACCTCTGTGACCAAGACTCTGGAGTCCTGTGACTGCTGAGATTGCTCAATGTCTATTTCCATGTTAGTTTCTTTGATGGCTTGTTCAGGGGGACGTAAGCCACCATGTTAGGAGGACACTCAGCCCTGGGAGAGGTCCATGGAGAGGAACTGAACCTGTAGCTGACATCCAGAACCAACCTGCCAGCTCTGAGGATGAGCCATTCTCTACCCCCAGGAAGGTCAAGCCCCAGGGTCTACAATCTTGGCCAATATCTTAGCTTCCACCTCATGAGAGATCCCGAGTCAGTACCTGTGGGGGACTAAAAGTAATTGCCATTGTTTTAAGCCATTAGCTTTGTTAGGAAGCAATAGATGACAAGCATAAGCCCCTCCTGCCAATTCTCTCTTCTCCAGCCTGTTTTATCTTGGGTAGGCTGGTTAGCCTCTGCCTCATGTCTACACACCTGAGCAGGACCAGGATGAGGGTAAGGTAAGGCAGGCACCCAGGCTTCCCTCAATTTCATGCCCTAGCTGCTTGTGCATCTCACCCTTTTCTGGTCCTGTATCTGACTTCTGCACAATGTCATAAAAAGTCAGTCCTGATGACCTTGCCCATGACTTAGCAGCCTGACTCTGCAGCTGGTCCCTGGGCACCTGCTTTGCTTCCTGTGGAGAAACCTGCAGGGCTGAGGGTAAACTCCTGTGGTCCATTGAGAAAGTAGGTGGAGAAAGGGAGGGCACTTGGAGCTCACAGTGGCCCTTGCACCACCCTGTTGTGAGTGGAGAGGCCTTTGGCTGGGAGCAGCAGGTGGTTGCTAGCACCTGGACATTAGAGGGGAAACAGGCCTCCATGCAGCCCCAGAGGAGGCCAGGAAACAACGGCCTTCCTCAGGGTAGGGAAGGAAAGCTCCACCTGGAGCCCAGCTGGGACATTTTCATGAAGGAGCAGAAGAAAAATCACACTAGTAACACATCAAGCAACTCCTGCACACACTTTCTCTCATTCAGTTCTCCTGACAGCCACATGAGTCCACATATTTTGGGTCTCAAAATAAGCTGAGTTCCTTACCCCAATTCCCCAAATCCAAAAAGTTCTGACAACCTAAAGATTTTTATAACTCACTTGGTGGCAAGTGCGGACAGAACTGAGCTGAGGTTATTTATGGTCTTAATTATCCCATTGACTGTAAGTATCTGATGCTTCCCTATGGAAAGATTAGTGTGTTTGTTTGCAAGGTACTCCCCAGAACCCACTGGGTGTTACGTAATGTACCACGTAGCTTTTCTAAAATCCAACATTTTTGAATGTTGAAACATCTGGTCCAAAGATAAAGCACAGTGACCTGAGTTATTCCCAATAACCCTGAGTTATTCCATTTGACATATAAGGAAAACTAAGTTTTCTTGAAGAACAAATCTAGCCCAGAACCACAAAGCATCCAGGGGAGTTGCAGATTGAACCTAGGGCTCTCTGCCAGCACATCCCACTCTCTTGACTCAGGAATGAGCCCTGTGCTCCTTACATGCCTGTGAATTGACTAGTTAGAAAGACGGTGTTTTCTCACTGCATGGTGCTGGTCTGTCCCATCCTCTTGTTCTAAGGCACATGATGGCCCAGGACTGAGACTGCTATCCGCTCCCCTACTCACCAACCACGATGCCCCATTAGATCTAGCACTCTGAGATCTTCACAAAGCCCTTTCAGTCATTTTTATAATGAACTTCAAAAGCTTTCTGTGTTTGGGGTATTTATTGTTCCTGGACCCAGTGGCAAGTGGAGATTTATCCACAGAAAGCCTGGAGTTTAATGAAGCTTTTTGTGGCACAAATATGTTCATGTGACTGAAATAGAATAAGCTCTCGGGCATTTCTTCTCATTGTCCCCCTCTGTGTCTTCCCTCCCTCACTCCAAACCCTTGCTTATCCTCTGGCCCTGCCAGAACTTCCCTCTGATCCCATTCTCCTTCCGTAATTAATTCATCCAACAAGCACTCATTGAGTCCCTGTGGCTGCAGACAATGTGGTCTAAGAGGTTTTATGGCTTATTAGAGGAGCACTGGTCAGACAGACAAAAGATCAAGGTCCTGGGCTGCAAGCATTTAGACAGGGCCCTTCTCTGCTCTGGACCTCAGTGTAACTATGTGTGAAGTAAGAAGATAATTGAGAGGGTGAAAAGCACATCAGTCACAAAGTGCAGAAACCCCAAAGATTCAACAATAAAGAAGTGTGGGCTTGGGCACAGTCTGACCAAGGATTCTGGCTCTGCAGTTCTCTTGATTTAGTCTTTCTCTGGGAATCCTTTTAATCTTCAGGGTGGCTGGCCTCATGATTGCAAAAAGGCTGCCAGTGGCATCTTCAACCATATACTTCACAGCCAGGGAGAGAGAAGGAGAGCTATCTCAGGCATTAAGCATACTACCAAAGTGATTGCTTAGAGCCAGGTCTATTCTGATGCACAGGTCTATTCTCCTATGAATCAGAACCTGGTCAGGATAGATTATTAAATATTTTGACCATCACTCTTGGAAAGAGAGCATTACTAACAATCATCAAGTAATTGTCTAGGATTTTAAGCTGATTGCTGAATCCTAAGTTACCTGTGCCAGTCCCCATGGTGTGGGGTTTAGGATTGCCCCAGTTGGCTTGGAACAGTCAGTTCCTCCCCTAAAACTGGGGTTGAAGTCAGTTCTGCTCAGACTGCCTGGTTACTGCATCATGGGTGGAAGTGACAATTTTGGGGTTGTATAGAGGAGTGCCACTAAAATGTGCTCTTTCAGCTTTCCCACTCATTTCCACATCCCTTTCTCGCTCTTTCTTCACTTCTATGTATCTACCCCATAAGCAGGACCTTGCAAAGTGTGTTTGCTTTCCACCACTGTAACAAAATACCAGAGAGAATCAACTTGAAAGGAGAAGAGGTTTCTTTCAACTTATAGTTTTAGAGGTTTCAGTCCATGTTTGCTGGCTGTGCTGCTTTGGGCTTGTGGCACATAGTACCTCATGGCAGGAGCCCATGGTGGAGGAGGCCTGTTTACCTCATGGAGTCCAGGAAACAAAAATGGATAGAGATGGAAACAGAGATAGAGATAGAGATAGAGGGATAGATGGGCAGAGAGAAAAATGGGCAGGGGAGAGAGAGGGTGGCAGGGGAGGCCTTAGGGTCCCAATAACCCTAAGAAGACATGCCCCCAGCAACCAACTTCCTCCAACTAGGCCCCTTTTCCCAGAGGTTCTACCACCTTCCAGTAGCACCATAGGCTGGTGACAAGCCTTTAATTCACGAGACCCTGGGGGACATTTAAGACCCTTTAGCACATAGGTCACCTCCCGTCTCAATGTTCTGTTCAGGTTAGGTTCAGGTTAACCCTGCTGTCTGGGGGGCCCTACACTGTCTAGAATTCCACCCTCAACTTCTAACCTTCCAAGAATGTTTCTCTGAATCTGGACAAGGAGAAGTAGAAACCCAGGTACGGGCACTGCTGGTTTGCAGCGTCTGCCTGGCTGAGCAGGGAGGGGTTTGCTGAGGGGGAAGCCTCTGTATCTGATGGCTGTCCCTAAGCCTGGCACACGGTTGGCATGTAACACACGACTTGCATTCAGCTTTTCAAAGTGTAAGACTGATAAACAGCTCATTGTAAAAATCTCTGAAGGCTACATGGAAAACTGCTCTTTCCTGGCTGATACCTCTGATTCCAAATTCCCAGCGCCATTTGGTCCCATGTTCTCCCAGTTATGTCCTATACACATCCCGACGTGTACAAACACTAATGGGGAGCCTATGTGTAATCAAAGCCTCCTTCTATATGTAGGAGTTTTCATGTGAATGTGTTTGTTAAGTGAATAAGTGACTACCTAAAGCCAGCGGGGACTCTGGCTAGGAACATAGAGGGATGAAGCTTGCCTTTATGCCCCCCGCAGCTGCCAACCAGAACAACAGAATGCACACAAGTTATTTTAACAGAGAGTTTTTAATGTAGAAAATGAAGGACTGGAGAGATGAAGTGTGGACATAGCAACTTCCACCCTAAGAAAGAGGTCCTGGTTTCTAGAAACTAGAAGCTTGCAGAAAAAATCCCTGCAGAACTGGAGCTACAACTTGGAGGCTGGGGTGCTGGCAGACTGGTGCTGATGTCTCTGAGGGGCATGTGCCATGACTGGTTCTGAGCATATGACACAGGGTTGAATTAGAATCCACTGTGGCTGCTGGTGAGAAGAAGGCTGGTAGGTGACACTGCCAGGAATAGGAAGCAAGTGGTTTAGGTGCAGCCCCTCCTTCTCCTCCTGACTCCCGTGGTCCTTCCAGCATCACGAAGAGAGAGCCAGGAGGCGGGTAGCTGGCAGTGTGGTTGGCGAGGTGCCCCTACAGTGCCATGGAATGGAGGAGTGAAGGGCCCCCTGGAACTGCATGGTCAGGGTTAATCACCAGCTCCAATTGCTTCCTCTCACTGAGAGCCTTTGAGCAAGTTAGAAAAAAGTGCCCCTCTGGGCAGAAGCGACCTGCGTCAGGGAGAATGTCTGGTGATCAGAGGAAGATGCTGTGTAGCACCAGGATGTTCTGCTGGGCAGGGGAATAGGGACTGGATTTTATTTCCTGATTGTCCTCATGACATGTGTCCAGGGGACAGAACATATACTCATCCCCTACCCCATGTGTAGTGCCCCTGCCTCTGCCCAGCTGTAGGCAGACAGTGCATTCTGTGGTATAAGGACATAAATATTAGCCATGCTCAGGTGCTGTGGAGAGTTGCTTCTTCAGACAGAGTCCTAGAAAACATAGACTTCACTCCTAGGGAACCCAGGGCAGGAGGCCATTTTTGAGGAGTCTATACTGGTGGGTAGGGTTTGGGGAGTTAGGTAATTCCAGATGGGAGGTTCTAGAGAAGTTTGGGAGGCGCTTTCAAAATTCTTCAGAACTGGTTTTTGGATTGGATGAGATTCTAGAAACAATCTGTTGAGGATGATGATCATGATGATAGCTATCTTAGGTTAGGCTCTCTGGAATCAGATTCAGATGGGGTGGGGATGTGAGAAACTGGGGAACTCATGGGAGACACATCTGTGGGGAGGTGAGGAGGCAGGTCCACCTGAGGGACAAGGCAACAGCTGAAGGTCAGGTTGGTGCTCTGGAGCTCGGACGCCCCTTCAGAGCATCTCCAGTTGAGGTAGGAAGGTCAGCCATGATTCCACACATCAGCCATTCACTGGTCATGGCCCCCTTGGGAGGAGGTGCAACCATGGAATGGGCAGTTTGCTGTAGCCTAAGGCAGTTTCTAGTGAGAGAATCTGAGTCTTCCATGTGGTCAGCTGGACTTTGGTGGGTCTGCTCTGAGGACAAGACCTTGGCAGCAAACCACAGCATCTACTTCAGGAATGATGATGACAAAGAGGGTCACAATGGTTACCACCTACTGATCACCTACACCTTCACTATGTGAAGCACAGCATCCATGGGGTTCTCCCCATGGCTTCCCATCCCAGTGAATGGCACACACATCCACCCTCACAGCTCTAGACAAAATTGTTGGTGTCATTCTTGATCCTTCCCTTTTCTCCCCTTCCTAAATTGCAATCCCTCAGTAGGATTTATTTATTTGGCTCTACAACCAAAACACACCCTGACTCTGCCAACTTCCCTCCACTCCACTCCTATCACTTTTGTCCAAGTCTTCAATCTTCCCTGGTCAACAGTCACATCTCCCTGACTCCCTCCATCCTGCATGTCCTGCCATCCATTGTTCACACCACAGCGAGAATGAGCTCCAAAATCATTCTTCTGAGCAAAGCTCTTACTCACTTCTTGCTGTACTTAACATAACGTCCTAACTTCTTACCATGAATGCAAGGTCCCCCTAATTTTGTTGGCTCTGTCTCCATATTTTTTCTGGCTCGCCGTGTTCTAGCCATACCAGCTCTCTCTTGATTCCTTGAACATGTCAGGCTCATCTTTGGCCCAGAACCCTTGCAGGAGCTCTTCCCTCTGCCTGAAATAGAGCAGACCTTCCCCAGAACCTGCCAGGTCCTCCCTGTCATTCAAGCCGCAGCTCTCAGATCACCTTTCCAGTCAGCCCTCCACTGACTATTCTAGTTAGATTCTTATGAAGACCCTGGTCCAACCTGGTTTCAAGGTCCACACTCCCTCTTGCACCCTGGAGCAAAACCTCCCCCCAGGGCTGTCTGGAAAACTTGGCCTGCTATAGCACATCCCCACTAGGTACTGAGTAGATGGAATCAGGAGGGCATAACTTGGTTTTGCTCCTCCCAGTTACCCAGTGGAAAAGAAAAGCCCTTCACCACTGAATGTATAATTGTGCCGGAAACTGCCCAGCCCTTGGTGGAACAATGAGGGAAATTTGGTCACTGGGTCTACCAGCCTGAGGCAAGTAGAAACAGATGAGGTTGGAAATATTTTTAACGTGTGTTTTCTTGGGTCATTAAAAGAGAAAAACAAGTTCTAACACTGTTTGAAGGAAACCATCATCCAATTTACAAGTACTTATTGGGTTCTGGCTGTGGCCAAAACATCGAGGGACTTGGGCGAGGCTTTGGAGCCAGTGGGATGTGGTAAGGTCCCTTTTGTCATGGTCTGATTTCTAGGAAGGGAGATAGTGCAGAGGAAAAGGGGCCTGGGGACAACACCCTTGGAGATCCCATGCTGCCTCAGTTCCTGTGCTGGGGGTGCTTGTGTGTTCAAGCTCCTGACAGAGACAGCAGGCCTCAGAGGCCCGGAACCAAGGGCTTGGGTGGGGTTGAGGGCAGAATTCCCTGACAGGGAGCAGTGGGCTCCAGAGAGCTGAGGAGGTGGGAACAGTCTTCCTACAGATGATGGGCTTGGAATAGGCTCCAGCGAAACTGTGGGCTTTAAACAAGCAGCAGTGAAATAATGGGCCATCGGATCCATTTCTTCAGCACCCTTGCGCTTCTCTGTCCTTCTTGTCTCCCCACCATCTCCTTCCCCAGCTGGGGAGCACACAGGAATGCCTTGCTGGGCCCCGTCAGGGCCCTACCCGACCGATGTGTGATTATCTCCAGCAAAACACACACCAGAGGCGGTCCCTTGGCTGGGAAACACATTGGCACCTTGGAACTGCTTCTTGGAAAAAGCCCACAGTTGGTGTGTGACCTTCTCATTGATGCTTTTGGAGGAGGCGGGAGCCACTGCCCAGAGGGATGCAGGGGTGAAGTGGAAAAACATGGGCTGGCTTCAAAGTGGAGCACGGGGGAGGCGGAGAGCCGTTCTGCTTTGTGAACAAAGTCAGGCGAAAGGCACAGAAAGAACATGAGAGCGAGGCAGGGAGAGAGTCAGCACTTGCTAATTTGAAGTTAATTTTGAATTGCCTTGAAAATCACCATGCAGCATCCAGTTCTGCCTTTGATGGTCGAAAGAAAGCAGCTGCTTTTATTCCTCTTCAGGACTTGTTTTCCCCCCAGCAGTGAGGCAAATTAGGCAGAGCAGCAGTGGAAGTTGCAGTCAGTATAATTTCCCAGGAAAAGGTCAGGCTCATTGTTGGTGAGGAGCTAATCGAGATGGGGCACACTCTGGGGTTTAGTTCCTTCCATCTGCTCCATCCTGCTCCTAGTAATGGCTCTTTGGCAATCCTCAAAGAGCCAACTAGGCAGGCTTTGTTACAAACTGAGTCCCCTTGCCCTAACCACCAGGGGTCCCGCACCATACTGGGCATGTGTGTGGGGACACCGGGCAGGGGATATGGTCTCTTTGTCCAACTAGGGCAATAGGAGCAGCAAACATCACCACATCCAGCAAGATTCCCCTTGACACTGCTCCCCATCTCAACTTGAACAGTTCAGGTGATGGCTCAGGAGGGGAGCCTTGCTTATTTTCACTGCCTTCTTTTTATTTTCAGGTCAGTTGTAAAAATTAACAGCTTTCTTGAAGGTTAAGCAATGCACACTTCTCTCTAGAAAGTCTCATATGTACCTCAGCACCTTATGTAACCAGTGCCACCCCCCAAACATAACCAGCCATTTGGGTAGCTGGCCTGTGCTGTTTGGGGTCTTTGTAGAGCTGTTTTGAATGAGCAACATACTGACAGGATGTCCCCTGCCCCAGAGGAGGGACAAGGAGGGGCTTGATCCCATGATGAGCAGAAGATGGAAAAACTGTCATTTCAAAACCACCAGTGGTTCCTCTCTTGACAGAGGTGCAGAATTTCATCTTGAGGGCAGACTTGTCCGTCATGCTGTTGAGATTGCCACTGGGTTCAGGAAGTAAGTTGGTACCTGCTGTTTTGGGAAAAACTGGGAAGTAATCTGAATGCAGATATTTTAGATGGCTGTGCGGGAGATTAGCTTGTTGTATGTCTTTATGCCAGAGCTAGGTCACTCCTTTCTGTTTCCATTTCCTCCTTCCTTCCTGGCTTTTGACTATACCTCACTCAGCATTCAGACCACTTTTGGAAACTGAAGATTCTATCCTGATCTTTCCTAGGCATGATGTGGCTTTCCTTCCTCTGCCAAATGAAGGCCTGGCAGAGTCAACTTAGCTCGGATGGACTCAGCCACCTGGATTCTGTTTGGATTGATAAGATCCCTGATCCTTAGCAGAGTTGCCACTTGCATGAGTAGACCTAGACCCCCTTCAGGGGTCCACCTGAGCCAGAGTGGGGGTATATTGTGTCTCTGCCTGATTTGTGAAAGTGCTCTTGACACTTTTACACCTGGCAGGAGAATGGGCAGGAGACTACTGGGAAGAGGATGGCATTGGTCTCTGCTAGGCTGATATGGAGGGCAACAGCCCTGGCACCCCAGGGCAGGGAAACTTCAGACCTGTCCTTGTCCGTAGAGGTCTGGGATGGTGGAACATGAATGAGATTCGTCTTTCAGAACCCCTCTTGGAGTCTTCATCACAGAAGAAACTGCCTTGGTGTGGCTCTCCCCGACCACTGAGTGCCCTCCATGAATGGGCTGCTGGGCCTGTCAGTCCCGGGGGCCGGCTCTGATGGTGATTTGGTCCCCATTCCTCTTGGTCACCACTCCTGCACTTCCCAAGCAAAGCACCTGTGTAGAATTCAGGTGTCTGGACATCTGCCCCCACCGCCATTCTCAGAGCCTTTCCCCAATCACTGCTTGAGGTGGGTGATTGTCACCTGACCAGGGGTGTGAATAGACAGAGTTAGTTGGGTGGACTGCATCAGGGAGGCCCCAGAAACAAGAGCTACACTGCACTCTATTCCAGATGAAACTCTGATAGCTTGTCCTGCTACCACTGAGAGGCCCCACTGAAGGTAGCCAACCTGTGCCCCCCGATTAAGGTGGGTCCCTCTTGGGGATTCCCAACAATTCTAAATAATAATTTTAGTATCCCTGAGACTACGCTTCTTATGTGGAAGCCAGACATTAACTTGTCTCCTGGCCTGATCCTTAGAAGTAGTCCCAAGAGACCGCAAGTGTTTAAGGAAACACCACTAGAAGGTGACGGTGGTTACCTGGGGAGCTTCCCACATGAGCTACTGACTCACTATTCATGTATACCCTGCTATGCATGTGTACCCTGCAGATAGTTTTCTCTATAATGGGAACCTCCTACAAGAAAGGGGACATTGAATTTGTCCCCACTTTGTCCTGGGCCTGGAAGGCAGTCATGTCAGCCTCAACTCACTAATCAGAACTGTCACAGATGATGGAATGTCCTGAGTCTTTTTCCTTGCAGGCCAAGATGGAGCCTGTGCAATCCCTACTTCTCCTCTGCCTGGATCCCTGCCTTGGTCCAAGTGGAAAAGTGAGTTCAGTGACAGAAGGAGGATTCTACCTGCTTCTTTAAGGAAGACCCTGAGTGTTTGTGCCTTCCCTTCAGATGACTGGGTCTGTGATGTTGTGAGGGCGTGGTTGGAGTCCTGTTGGCAGTGGTTAATTAAATGCCCTAGGAAACTGAGCAGATTTGGTCCCACCCTCTATTGGTCAAATTAGAGTGGCTGATCAAATAGAATTACTCAAAGGGAAAATTTGCCAGAAGCTAAGACTGTAAAAATGAGGGGTGGATATTGTTAGGAGACAATTCTGCTTGGGTCTTTGGCATTTCTGCTTGTTTTTGGAGCAGAGACATTGACTGCCTTTGTTTTAGATGATCTTTTCAAGGACGTTGTATTGCAAACAACCTTGGCAGATAGTGTCTTAGTGTTCATTTGAAAAAATTTACGTTCCCTAAACTGGGGGTCTCTCTCTCCTGTGAGGCAACCCACTGTGTGTGCAGGAATCATCTGATTGTGTTGCCTTATGAAATCTGGAGCTTAGGGAACCAGTACAAGAAAATGCTGCTCCCCTGGCCCTGCTACTTCTGTGAGCACTGAACTCCTTTGTCTCTGACCCCAGAGCCTTGTGTCTTCTGCCAGCTTCCATGCAGCTACAGCAAGCTCCTTGTTAGTTTGCAAGTAGGATGATATCTCAAATACCTCACAGTTCTTGACAGCTGTGTCTGGTTTGGACCACCTTGAATGTGCTGTGTATGTGGACATTATCTATTGTAGGCATCACAGGAAGATAAAAGCAGAGGACTGTAGGCCTAAACTGGGTGGCATGTGGCAGTCACCATCCAGCACTTCCTCTGCCCAGTGCATGCAGTCAACCCTACATAAAGCTCTGGGAGACTGGCTGGAGAGGGCTGGGAGCGGCCTCTGGGTTCCAACTGTGTGAATTTCTACCACAATCCTCCACGTGTCGCAGCCTCTGTTTTCCCATCTGTCAAGCAGGGATAACAGCAGCACTTGCTTCTGAGTGGTAGTGTGGGGACAAACAGTCAGAGTTGACACAAACAAGCCCTGATAAAAGTGGTGCTCATCACTTTCTCAATGACCTCACTGCACCCACCTTGACATATTCTTTGTATGGCTTGTCTACCCCTCTTAACAGCCTGTCTATAATCTAAGTTTATCTCTTCACCACTGAAATTGGCCAATTTACATGGCACCCCTCACCACGGTCTCTGGATGTGCCTATAATCTAATTAGACTAATTTCAATTTCCTGGATTTAATTACTTTTAATTCAATTAATTTAGAATGCAGTACACAAGGTGATTAATTAGGAAACATTACTGAGGGATTCGGAAGGTGAATTGCAGTGCATAAGTGTTTAAATATTATGGTGGCCACAGCCACCCGTTGTCACTTTACACAGGAGACTGCCAAGACCCTGGGAGGGGCAGAACTGGAGAAGTCGGCTGGAGAGGGACTCAAATGGATGTCCCTCTGGCACCAAGCACGGAGACCTTTCATTGTGTGGCTTCCTGCATCTCTCAGGGGAGGCAAAAAGAAGCAGTTGATTCCAGTTACAAGCAAGCTGGAAGTAAGGCATGAACTGTGGGAGGTGAGGACAAACTATGTCTTTCAACGGAGTGATATTTCACAGTGTGCTTTTTCTGCACGTGGAACATAAGCCAACCCTAGTGATCCCTCTGAGCTACCATGCACTTCCTCTTTCCCCTTTTTTGCTATACACATGTACTGAGTACCTGAAATGATGAATCAAAATCATCTTAACAAAGATATACAGAGTGCGGCATTCCAAACACTGTTCTGTTTATATTGATGAGCTCATTTAATTGTCATAAGAGTTAAGTCACATGTCTCTTAGTGTTTTAGTCAGCTTTTTCACTTCTGTGATTAAAGGACCTGACCAGCACAATTATAGTGGAGGAAAGGTTTATTTGAGGGCTCACAGTTTCAGAGGTCTTAGTCCATAGAAGGCTGGCTCCAATCCTAAGGGCTCAGGGTGAGGCTGAACATCATAGCAGGAGAGGGTGGCAGAGCTCACATCATGGGGATCAGATAGCAGAGAGGGAGAGTCTCCACTTTCCAGATACAAAATATATACCCCAAAGCCACGCCCCCAATTCCCACCTCCTCCAGCCACGCCCTACCACTTCAGTTACCACTCAGTTACTCCCTCTCAGGGGATTAATTCACAGATTTGGTTAAGGCTCTTGTAACCCAGCCATTTCTCCTCTGAACCTTCTTGCATTCTTTCACACATGAGCTTTTGGGGGACACCACATCTAAACGATAACACTTAGTGATGGGGACACTTTCTGAGAAAGGTGATGTTAGCTAATTTGGTCATTGTGTGAAAATCAAAGAACATGCCTACACAAACTCATACAGCTACAATGTCACCAAGTGATAGAATCTAATGGGACCACCATTGTGTACATGGTCTATTGTTGACCAAAATGTCCTTATGCTGTGAATGAAGTACTGTTATGTCCACTGTCTGGGGAAGGAGGCATGGAGCCAGCTCTGCCAGGGATAACTGATAATTTGTGTCATTCTAAGAGACTAAATAGTGAACTTCAGGCTATGAGAGACAGGTATGGGGACAACTTAGGGCTGACCACTGTTTGGGTGGCCTTCAGGTTTTTGCCTGTCCATCTCCAGGAGGTGATAAGAATCACAGACCTTGGTAAAGCCCCTTCTGGTGACTAGGGACACTTTTAGATGTTTGGCATGTGTTGACTTGAGACATGGCTTCCCCACCTCTGCTCCCTGAAAGGAGGCTGCTTGGGGTCTTCTCATACCTCAGCTGGGGATCCAACCCTGAAGATCAGGGTGAGCCAAACCATCTTTTTCCCTTTGGGCCATTGACTTGAAAAGGCCACAAACCCTGCTTACCCGTGAGGACTTCAGATTGTGGTTTTGATGGGCCCTAGGAACCAGAGCGGGGCTAGAGCCTCTACTTTGATCTAGACCCTCTACCCTGAGCTAGACCCTGCATCCTGAGCTAGACCCTCCACCCTGAGCCAGACCCTGCATCCTGAACTACACCTTCTTCCTTAGCTAGATCCTGTGCCCTGAATTAGACCTTTCATCCTGATCTAGATCCCCCCATCATGAGCCAGACCCTCTGCCCTGTGCAAGACCCTTTCTCTGAGCAGGATACTCTGCTCCCTGAGCAAACCTCCTGCCCTGAAATTCAGCTCCAATTCCAAGATCATTCATTTATCAAATGGGTCTATTTGATATCCTTAGGGCTTTGACCCCTGTCTCTTAGAATGTTGGGCCATAATCCAGGTAAGGAATGGAGTCCTCATGGTATAGGGCTCCATCCTCTGATGCACAAGCGATGTCTGATAGGCCTGGACCTCCTTGCCTGGCGAAGTAAAGATATAGAGCCACCTACAAGGCAAGTTCTATGAGTGGGCAAGGGCCAGTAGACAAAACTCATAGGGCAACTCTGTGAAAATGGACTTTACAATAGTCAGAGCTGGCTAAGCTGGAATGGGCTCCTCAACAGCCTGGGAGCCCCCATCTTTGGGAGTGTTCACACAGAAGTTAATTGACAATAATTTGCTTATTTGGTTTTTTCTTTCTGGAATGCTCTTTCTGGTCCTTTTCTTCCAGTCCTAACTCCTATTCAACCTTTGAGACTCAGCTCATGAGCCACTTCCTCCAGGAAGGATTCCCCGCAAGCTCTCCCACCCTCACCCCAGACTGGACAAGTGTCCTCTGTATTCCTATAATGCTCCAGATGTATCTTTATTATTGCACTTGCCAATATCGCAATGACCTGCTTATGAGTTTGACCTGCTCATATCACACCTCTTTCCCCACCACCCCATCACCGTGCAAAATAGACTTATTTCTCCCAGTTGAAGGATGAAGAACTTGAGACTCATGGTGGCTAAGGACCTTGACAAGAGGAGGCAATGAATGTGGATCTGGTCCCCAAGTCATGTTATGTCCACCTACAGGACACTGCAGGCCTCCAGAATCAGCCAATTGTTGGGGACGGGCTTGTGTGCAGTTTAGGTGACTGTATTAGTCAACTGGCAAGATTAACTTATGAAGGCCATTAACTTATGAAGAAAGAATGACTTATTCAATTCACAGTTTGGGAAATTTGAAGTCCATGATCAGCAGTCCCCTTTGGTTTGGCCTCTGGTGAGGGCGGCCAGTATTAGCACATCATGGTGGGAGCCCATGTATGTGGAAGAGCTCACATCACCAAACAGGAAGTCAGAGAGAGGGGTGGGAAGAGACACTGGTGTGACATGGTCCCTGCTGAGTGCATTCCCTCAGTGACCTAAGGACCTCCCACAGTTTCCAGGTATTCCATCACCACCCAGTAGCACCACCCTGGGGACCAAGACTCTGGTCACATGGGACCCATGGGGGACACCACATTCAAACCAGCAGCACCTGAAGCAGTAGGGGCAGTACCACCAAGGGGTGGACGAGGGCCAACTTTGGAGTGATGTCAGTTGCCCCTGCCTGGCACCGTGCACACGCGTAGTGGAACAATCCCACCAGTCCTCCTCGGAACACACTCACGCTGAGCCTTTCTGAGGCCATGGAGAGGCCAGGAGGAAATGAGAACCAGAGCTAGCAAAGCCTCGGCCTCCCCCGGATGCAGGGGACTTGTTTGAGCCAGAGCCAAAGCCCCTCTTCACGCCCTTATTCCTTCTTTTAACAAAGGTGAGGAGAGCCCAGCCCTGAGTTTTAAGGCTGGATTCCATTTCTATTAAGACTGCTGCTGGCCCCAAAAGATTAACTCGCAGTCACCCTGTGAAAGCTGATCCAAGTGGAAAATCGAGTTAGAGAATTCCTCCTTCCCTTCCCTCACACCTCAGCAGATTAAGGGGAAGGCCTGATGCTGAGTTATGGGGATTTATGGGAATGTGCAGTTGCTGCTTTTAAACGCTCACTCACTCTTTGGATGTTGGCAACCTTGCTTCCTATAAATCGTTGCTGGTATTTCTTAGCCTTTCCTTGCCAGCAACGCGGAGGCCTGCAACACCTTTTCCGTGCAGTAGCCTGTGAAAATATTGAAGTCGGGCCCAGAAAAACACCAGCATAGAAAGGGGAAACTTTGATGTTTGCTAGTTATTTTCAGACAACCCTTGCCAAATCTTAATTTTTTTAGTTTACAAGTAAGGGATTCTGACCATCTGTCTGCTGTCAACCGATGTTTGTTTGGATGAAGATTTTATTTTTTTCTCCCAATCTAGCACTCCTGTTCTTACAAGTAGTTTATTGGACTTCATAAATGTCAGCTTTTTGCATGCATTTTGTAAGCAGCTTATGATTTAGTATTTAATCAAAATTGAGCAGTCAGCGTCTGTAATCAATCTGAAGCAGGAGTAACAATGAGATTGAAGCTCAGAATGCACCAGAACCACAGTTTATGTCTCCCAACAATCTCTGGAAGCACTGGGTTTGCCCCTGAAGGCATGGGGTGGTAGAGTGACTGGGGAAGATAAGCCCTTCTTGAGCTCCTACTATGTGCTATTTTGTGATGATGTTAGTTAGCTGCTGCCAACATTATACTATATAGCAAACCATCCCAAACTCAGAGACTTGAGATATTTAGCGTTTTTTAGCTCACTGGCCTAAGGAGTCAGCTGAGAGGCGTTCTTGACCTTGCCTGGGCTCTTGACCTATCTAGGAATAGGTTGGCTGTTGGTTGACCTGGCTGGCTTCGTATGGGACAACTGGGGCTGCTAGGCTCCGGTCCTCGTGTTTCTCATCCTCCAGCCAGCTAGCAAAGGCATGTTGTCATGGCGATGGGAGAGTGCAAAGACAAGCAAACTCGGTCATGCAAGCACTTTCTCAAGCTTCTTTCCTGTCACTTTTGTTAACATCCTGTCGGCCAAAGCAAACCACATGGCAGAACTCTGAATCAAAGAGGGGCGTCTCTGTCTGTGCAGGATGCTGTAACAAAATACTGTAACTGGGTAGCTTGCAAACAACAAAAACTTCTGCAGGCTGCAAATCCAAGGCAGATTTGGTACAGGGTGAGGGCCTACTTCCTGGCTCATAGATACCACCTACTCACTTTGTCCTCACATGGTGGAAGGGGCAAGGCAGTCCTCTGAGGCCTCTTTAATAAGGGGGAAAATCCTATTCATGAGGGTTGCAGCCTCAGGGCCCAATTACATCCCCATTTCCCCCATCCCCGAACACCATCACATTGGCGATTGGGTTTCAGCATAAGAATTTTAAAGGGGGTGTAAACATTCACTGGTATCGGGGGATAGACTACATTTTTTTATAGTGAGAGGAATTAAAAAGTCACAGGCAAAGGCTGTGGGCACGGAGAGGGCTGAAGAAGCATCAGGGCCCTAATGCCATCAATCTGTCACAGTGATGCTTGAAACCCATGAAGGAGGCGATTGCTATGATTCCAATATCCAGATGGAGAAATTCAGGGGTTGAGAGCTTTGCCAGTTTCTCAGCAGTTAGCCATTGAGCTGGGATCCTTCCTTAGCTTAACTCTTAAACTACTTACACACGGCTCTCTGAACCTACTTTTGTCTAAGAATAGGTAAAACAAATCCTGTAGCTGGCAGGTTTGTTTGTCTCTCTCGTGTTAAAGGATAAAGGGTCCAGGAGGAGGCTGGCACCGATCGATGCCTGGCTGATGGTTCCTGTCCCAGAGTACCCGGGGCCTTTGGAAGATACTGTCATGGCGGTGCTTTCTGTTACTACTCCGTGGAGCTCCCTCAAGGGGTCACACCTGAAGACTGGAGATTTGTGAAGCATCGAATTCAATGTTTCCTAAAAACTTCAGAATCATGGACTCCAGTGTCTGATTAAGGGACTCTGGTAGCTTAGCTCTACTTTCCTTTATCCTTGATTGCCGGCTGAGTCCTGGAAAGGCAGGCACTGAGGGGCCAGACCAGCTGCAAGGGGCAGTGGCTGAGATGGACACAGGGAGAAAAGAGGGGACTTGCTTTGACACCAGCTTCTCTGACTCAGGATCAGCTTCACGTTACAAAGATTAGGAAAAGTTGTCATAAGTGAGGCTCATGACAGAAACTGGGCACCCCTGAGGATGGAACTCACCATTTCCTCCCTGCTCCACACCTGTCTGCCCATCACTTCCCCCTGCTTCCCCCCACCTGTATCCTCAGTTCTCTGGGCTCCTCCCAGTCCGTCTCTCTATTCTGACCTCTCTGTGGGCATTAGCACTTCAGGAAAGGAGCCAACAGATCAAGGTAGGTGCGACTCCTCAACTGCTCATTCCTGGGCAGTCAGTAAACCTCTCTGTGCCCTGTTTCCTGCTGTGTAAAACAGGAGGGGAGGACACAGGTCACAGTGTGGTTGTCATAAACACCATACACTCACACTGCTCATGGATGGTCAATCGATATTCTTTTATTGTCCTCTCCCTCTCCAGTGGAAGTCCTCCCTCCTCCTGTCTATCCGAATTTTCCTACCACTTTCCTGGGCCCCTCAATAATTTAACATTAATGATTTATTAATCAGAGGCTTCCTAAGGGACTGTTATTGACCTGGCAAACAGCAATCTTCTACTGTGGGGCTGCCCAGACCCCTAGAGAAGGGAAACGGATGGAGCAGGCTGCTGGTAATGGTGTCTTCTGGTCAGGAGGGAGTGGCCCAAGAGCAAATCCTGATTCTGTCACCTTCATGGTTTTGGAAGTCTCTAGGCCTCCTGAAACTTCAGTTTCTGCAAAATGTTTTTCATATTACCTTCGCCATAAGGTCTTTATGAAAACTGAAACAATGTATGGGAAGGTCCTAGCCCCTCCCCTGAGCCTAATGCTCAGGCCAGCGTCACTTCTGGGAAGGGGGTGAATGACCCGCCTCATCTATCTGTGGTATCTTAATACTCAGGCATTTCTCCAGAACTGGACATCTGCTCTAAACATCACCATCACAAATTCATTCCCTGGAGTCTTAAGCAATTCCACTTCCCTGAAGTCTTTGACAAAAAGAGATGCCTTTGGGTTGGGGAAGCTCAGGAGCCACTGATGGCTGCTGATTATGAGGCGGGGTAGAAAGTGGAGGGGACCCAGATGAAGAGCTGGGATGCTTGCTGCAAGTTCCACTCTCCTCCTATGTGGCCCTGGGCAAGTCACTTTCTGTTTCTGGACTTCAGTTTTCTTAGATGCAAAATTTAGGGCTTGGGTTGTATGGAATCTAGGATTTCTTCCATCTTTAAGTGTAATTACCATGAACTTGAAATATTAGCTGTGAGATTCCTAATGTGATTCTAAAGAATTAAAACTTAGAGTAGGTGGTTTTGATGAGGGATTGGTAAAAGGGTAGGAGTAGGGGCATGAGAAATCTGCCTGGCTACAGAACCTGTGCTGATCGCGCCTGTTACCCTTGATGTGAACTTGACGTGAAGTGAGGTCTGTTCATTTACCATTGATGTCAGGCTACTCGTTCTCTTTGTAACGCTCTCTGACTAGTCCAGTACAGAGTGCTCTCTCCCTTCTCTGACCTTCTACTGCCCTCACCGGTGTCCTATGGTGCCATCTCCATCCCCTCCCATTCCCTGAGGACCCTGGCCATTCCCCAGGAGGTCCTGTACCCACTGCTTCATGTTTTGACTCATTCCCTGCCCTCTCACTGAGAGAGTCTTCCTTCCTGTCTCTGCCTCCCAAAGTCCCTGCTATTGCTTAAAGGCCTCCTCAGAAGCCACCTCCTCCAGCATGTCTTCCTAGACCTCTCATTCAAAATTCTCCCCTCTGCTCTCTGTGCCTCTTTGGTGTCCTCTAGTGCTGCCTATTGATATAAGACAGGGCTAGAGCCTGCGCATGCCCAGCCTCTTCAATCATCATCCAGCTCCAGTGATGCCAGCCTGTCTCACCCTCATGCAGTACAGAAGCTGCTTCTGGCAGGTTTGCTCCTTATCCTGTCCCTGGTGAGGATACTTAATGACTTCTAAGGCCCAACTCATGTCCCCTGTACTGTTACAAGGTTATTGTATTCATCTTTTGGTTTGTAGTCTTCTCTTTGCAATGAGCCAGTCTTGTCCATGAGTCCAGTGACACTATGCTATTTGTCTCTGATGTCACACTGTTTCACATAGAACTTGACACATAGTAAATGCTCAGTAAACATGGCATTGAAGGGAATTCTCACTGTGTGTGTCTATCATAGCACCCAGCAGGGGCTGGAGCCATGGCAGATGTGTTGATGGGAGGTTGATTCAAAGGTTTTTTGCAGAATCTCTGGGCTATAGGATGGAGCCTTGCCACTGGCTGAGCTGGGGAAATGGCTCTCAGGGCAAGTTGGGAATGCATGCCTGTGTGTGAGTGTGTAATGTGCACAGCTGGGCATTTATGCATTCTCTGTGAGTATGTCCACTGGGGTACTGGTGGTCTGTCTCCCCTGGGAAAGGTTTAGTTCCCCAGGAATTCATGCCTCTCCCTTGACTTCCAGAGGTTTCCTTCTGGACACCAGCATGCCAACTCCACAGTCAATGCCAATTTACTCCTGAAGGGCCTTTCTCAGTCACATAAAGAGACAATGTTCTGCAAGGGACCAGGGTTAGGGCCTGGGACTGAATAGTCTGGGCTGTGTGACCTAAAGCAGGTCTGTCACATCTTAGATTCTCTGGAAAAATTGCTTATGCTGGGCTTCCAGGTATAGCCTCTCATGTGGATGCTCTGACTTAATCTTTATAACACCCTAGGGTGCAGAGGAGAAACTGAATCATAGAGAGGTTATTACATTGTCTTCCATCAATAAACAGCTGCTGAGGAGGGAGATGAAGTTTAGCAATCTTAGCTCAAACACCATGTTCCGAGTGCTGAACCCTTTTCCTTTCATATAATAACAACTCTCAAGGTCTCCTTGCTGGATTAATGCAGATTAAGTGACATGTCTGAAGCGACTGGCACATAGCAGGCACGCACTCAGTGGAGGCTGATGTGGTTGATTTTTCTTTTAACCTTTTTATTTTTTTTTTTTGAAAATTTTTTTTTTTTTTTTGTAGTACTAGAGATTGAACCCAGGGCTGCTCTACCACCAAAGTTCAAAACTTTCCATTTTGAGATAAGGTCTTACTAAGTTTCTCAAACTTGCTCTCTGCCTGCCTCGGCCTCCGGAGTTGCTGGGGTTCCACGTGTGCACCTCTGCACAGTAACCCTCTCCTTTTAGAGGTGAGGAACCAGGCATCCAGTTACATCCGGTTGGTAGACCTAAAGTCAACTCTCCTGATGGCCATGATTTTCATTTTTCCTTATGCTATGCTTTGTGGGGTGAAAATTAGAGGGAAAGGGAACTTCATATTTTGTGTGAATTGAGGCAAGTGGTGGGATGGGAGGCCAGCTGAGGGTATGTGAGGAGCCAGGTCCTTCCCCTGAACTTCCCCAACCACACGAAGTAGGTCCTATTATCCCAGTTTGCAAATTTCAGATCTGATCACAGAGAGGCAGGTGACCTGCTAGTAGCCCTTACCTGGTGAGAGAGGGTTGAGATCTGAACTGTGGCCTCTCTGACTCCAGCCCAGAAATGGGACTCAAGATCTAGGCCTGAGCAGAGACAGTTGTGACCTCTGGTTGTGGGGTGGGATGGGCAGGGTATTGATGTCATTCCTGCAGAACATCAAGGAAAATCCTGGAATTGGGGAGCAGGCCTGGGATGTGGGGACACTCTATCCCAAGGAACGAGATAGCAGGTCCTGAAATGGGAAGTGGCAGGATTTTTCCTTGGCATGCTAGGAAGCTGTTAAGAACTGTTTTGTCTCCATGCATCAAAGAGAGCCTCTGAGTCACTTCTGCCACATAGGGTGACTTTCAAATGGCAAGGAGAGAGGCTTTGGGGCTTTGGGGTCATATGCCAATGGCAGATAGGAAATGTCTTGGTAATCTTGGGCTTTATTTTTAAAATTCATGCAAAATATAAAGAGATACATTTCTTTCCACAGTATATCCCCCTGTGCGTCTGTGTTCGCACACACACGGGCATGTGTGCATGGACACACATCCCAATCGCTAAGCTCTGCTGCGGGAAGAACTGCTAGGCCTTCACTGTGGCTTCAAATGCTCTCTACCTCCCCACCATGTACCCCATCCCCACCCTGAGGTATGTGTATCCAGGTCCAATACATAATTCCCTGAGCCAGGGAAGGAACTGGGGAAACAGTCAAGATACCAAGGGGCATAGTTGGTCATAGGGACCTGCTCAGTGTGGCTTGGCTGAAGCAGGTCAAAGAGTTACAAGACCTGCCCCAGTTGATGCAGTAGCTGTGACACTAGAGCCTTGGTCCCTAAGTCTTAGTTCAGTGTGCAACCCCACAAGCCTCTGGACCAGCCTCTGGGCAGCAGGGCATACTCAGTCATATTGGCTGCCTTTCTGACTGCCTAGGATAATGCTGGGAAATGTGTGCTTCTCTGTGGGATCCCGGCATTCTCACGACCAGATACCAGGTACAACTTACCCTCAACCCACCCACCTGTGTCTACCAGAGTTGCCGAACACTACAATGCTCACACCTGGCCTCTCCTTTGTGTCCATTTGGATCACTAGACAGACAGCTCAGAACTATGGAGTCCTGTTTGGACTTGAGCAAAGCATTTGGCAAGCCATCCCATGATAGTCCCAAGATGAAGAGATGGGTTGGATTCTGGATGGATGATGTGGATTAGGAAAGGGTCAAAGGGCCACACCCAAGCAGAATCGGTGAATCCAGCAATTGCAGCTGAGATGGGGGTCATTCTTGTGGATGCCAAGGAACTCATCTTGGGCCCCATCTTCCTCCACACTTTCATTAATGACTATAATGGTGGAGATGGAGGAAAAGGATAAGTGATTATTGAGATCTCCAGGTGTCTATTTTACCTAGATGATTTCTCCTATTTTTCACATTCTGCCTGCAAGATGCGCAGTGTCACTCCTTGACAGGCCCGGAAGTGAAGATCTGGAGAGGGTAAGTAACTTGCCTAAGGTCTAAGGCAAGTTACTGGAGGCTCTGACCCCAAAGAATGGGCCACAATTCATGCATGTCACAGATCTCATCACTGAGACGCAGGTACCGACAACACGGAGGATCCACAAAGGCCGGAACTTGACCCTGAGACACAATGACTGCACGCTGAGAACAGAGGCAACAGACCTTTACTCACATTGGGGTTCAGAGTACCACCAGGTACAGACAGGATGTGGGGGACCTGGGTCAACAGCACAAGTGAAACGGTGCTGGGTTTTAGTTGACAGGAAGTCTCATATGAGTCAGTGGTGGGATGTGGCAGCCAACAAAGCCAATGTCACCTGTTGCCTCCACAGTGGAGGAATGATGCCCAGAGTGATGGAGGATGCTCCTGCGTCATCTAGGAGCCAGGAAATGGAGCTCAGACCTGGAAGCCTCGGAGGAGAGGGTTTGGGTTGCCTGGCTCCTGGGACGGCCAGCCAGGAGGTGCAGGGCTCTCGACACTCTCCTCATCCTTGGTCACTTCCAAAGCAAGTTAGTGAGTTAGTATCTTTCTGAGCAGTTGTGGCCACTTCCTGGTTGTTATCCATTGACCTTTGGGAATATGCTACGCATTTAGTTTTGAATTTTTATTAATATCTCTGAGCAAATGTGGGAATTCCTTGTGACCCAGCCTCTAAGGTATAAAGTTATGTTCCAAGAAGCACAATCCAGTGACTAAAAGAAAGGGAAAGCATTTCAGTCTCTGCCCGCTGAGGTCCCCTTTACTTCCCCACCTCCTTATTTTGTACTTCAAAACTTCCCCAGAAACGCCCACTGCACAGAGCACCTCGAGCTCTCCTGACGCCCCGCCCCCGCCACATGCCATCTCTCTTGGCTCCTTCCCCACCACCTCTGTTTCCTGGGTTTCCCATGTGCCTTCTGTTTTCCTTTTTCTTTTTCTTTCTTTCTTTTCTTTCTTCTTTTCTTTCTTTCTTTCTTTCTTTCTTTCTTTCTTTCTTTCTCTCTTTCTTTCTTTTTTCTTTTTTTTTTTTTTTGTATTGGGGATTGAACCCAGAGTCACTTTACCCCTGAGCCACATCCCCAGCCCTTTTATTTTATATTTTGAGGCAGGGTCTCACTAAGTTGATGAGGCTGTTTTAGAACCTGGAATCCTCCAGTTTCAGCCTCCTAAGTCACTGGCTTACAGTCACTGGGATCACAGGCATGCACCGCTGTATCCAGCTGTGTCTTCTTTTTTTTTTTTTTTTTTTTTTGTCCCTTCTTCTCATCCTCTACTTCATTATTTTTTTTTCCTGCTTTGCTCCTGACCCAAACTCCTCCTTACCAAGGGAAGGTCAAGAACTGATTTAGCAAGTCAGAAGGGTCCTTCCCACAGGCTGGGCATGTAACTCGGTGGTGGAGTGCTTGCCTAGCATATGTGGGACTCTGGGTTTGATCCCCAGGACCACTAAATGAAGAAGGAAATAAATAAAAATGACAATAAATTAAAAGGCCTGGAGATGCAACTTTGTGGTAAAGTACCCGTGGGTACTTTAATCCCCAGGAGAGAGAGAGAGAGAGAGAGAGAATTCAGCAACAATAAAGAAGGCTTCTTCACTCTAGTCTCCAGGGCTGTCCATCACTCATTATTCCCCTGGGAACTGAGATGACCAAGACAGAAGTCATCTTTAGATCTGGGGGAGGGGAAGTGGAAGAAACAAGGACCATACTTCTGGTGGTGGTGATGGTAAACATGGTGACAGGCGAGATGGCGGGGAGACTGGCACCCCCTGCAGACCCACCTCCTCCTCACTGCGTTAGCACACTGGCACCGTGGGCAGAAACACCTGGCCACCACACATGACAAATGCTAACACAAACCGCCTCATGAGAGCAACTTGCAGTGAGTGGCAGCAGGAGAGGCCCTTCTTCATGCCTGGGGTCCCCGATATCTTGCATGGTTGAAGGGGACTGCTGTTGCCTTGCTGGGCTCCTGGTCTTTGCAGAAGTGACTCTCGTTTCTGTAATGGCTGACCCTGATGTCTGCTGGGAGATGTATTTCACATGCTCCTCGACGCTTCCCAGCTTCTTTTGCAGTAACAATGGAGCCATGCTGCTCATTCAATAGGCATGCCTCTTCCTCCTCTTTCTTCACTGTAAATGGCTTTGGGGACCCTGTGCTCCCTCTGGCATGTAAAATGGGGAAGGGCCTCATAACCCCCATGGCACTCTAGAAGAGCAAGGAACCAACTTTCATTAAATGAAACCCTGAGATTCCAATGCTGTTGCTGTGTCATAGCCTGGTAGCCCCCGAGAACACCCAGAATGTCAGAATTCACTGAATAATTGTTGCTCTCCACTTCTTTACTGTGATGAAGGAAAAAAAAAACTGTCTTGGGAGCCACAAGAGCAACTGATTGATGTTCTCCCTCACTGTCATCGTGCAGCCCAGATGGCACTTCCTGTTTGGCAACACCTCACGTGGGCTGCCTGGTCCCCCACCAACTCTGCCAGTCACCAACCCACACAGTCAAGTGTGTACAGCAGTGGAGGAGTGCCAAGAACACATCCTTGTGTCTGCCAAGGAGTGTCTGTTTGAGGAAGAACATTCTAGAGAACGTTTGGAGGCAAAGGGCACTGCCTGGGTAGTAGTGAACTGTCTGTACTGAGGTGGGCAAGGAGAGGCTTGATGTCCATCAGGGTTGGGGGTGGGAGGAGGAAGACGGAACGCCAGCCCTGAATGGGAAGGACAACATGGCCAGATGATTTTTAAGTCTCTTCCAATCCTGAGAGTCCTCAGCATAATGCACAACACAATATATAATTTTGAAAGGGTATAAATGGCTTAAATTCAATCATTAAGAAAACGAGGAACTTAGGAGTTAAAATAACTTGACTTAAAGGACAAATAAGAATTGTCACACTGAAATTACCCTTTCTGTAGTGGCTTTGGGGACCTTGTGCTCCCTTGGCATGCATCATGAGCTTGATGTTCTCAACCCTCGCGAGGTTGACAGATGGTGGTGAGTGGTCAGAGGTGTGTGAAGCATGTCAGTAATTTACACACCAACCACAAAGAGGCCCGAGCTCAGGGAGGAGTCAGTCTCGAGACGTGGAAGTCATCATGATAACAGCCCCATAATAAGGACACCCAGTGCTTTATCATGCACAAAGTGTTCTCCCCGACATCCTTAGCACTCAGAGATTGTTATCCATGAGCTTATTATCATATATCACAGATTAGATTACCATGTATCTCTGAGCTTATCATAGCCTCAGAGGAGGAGGGCTGCCCTTCCCATTTTATAGACACAGGGAGATTTTTGGAGGTTTCCCCAATATCACAGAAAAAGGGGAGAAATACAAGACTTGAACCCCAATCTCTTGACTTAGAGTGACAGATTTTAAAATGCAAGAATGTATCTACTCTTGATGCTAGAAGCTGGGACTGCAATCAGTTCACATGCTTTTCAGGTCTCAAGGAACTTCTGCTTTTTGTGTGTGAGACTGTGGGAGAAGACAGCTCTGAGCAGCTTTGGAGGCAAGAAGGATTTTCTTGGGAAAAGTGAAGAGCTGGGGAGCAAAGAGTCTTGGAGTTATGGCACTGACCCCTTGTCTGACCATGGTGGAACCTCAGTTTCCTTCTCTAAAACTGTGAGGAATGTCATTGATCTGGCTCACCATGAACAAGTTCTGTGGGAACCCAACAAGAGGGTGGATGAAAATGTTGGGAAAACCTATGAAAGCTAAGATTCTTCCAGTTAGGAATGCATTCAGCTGCAAGAACAGAACAGCAGTTCCGGGTCCTGCTCAAGATGAAGCTTTGTTTTTCTTGGCATAAGTCCAGGGTGGTAATAGGGAGCAGGAGGAAGTGATTCAATAATGCCATTGGAGGCCCCGTTCCACTCTTCTGTACCCAGTCCATTCTTGCACATCTCACCTCGTGAACACAAGATGGGTGCTATCCCTTTAGGATTTCTGTTCAAGTTCTAGGTAAAAGAAAGAAGGAGTGGGGAGGGAAGAGTTTATATTAGGAATGCAAAACTTCTCTGAGCTGTGCAATGTCAGTTGCAACATTGGCCAACACTGCCATCATGGGCTCATCCTCTAGATATGAGGAGAGAGAAGGGAACATTTTTGGCTGGGTATACTACTACCTTGAACAAATCTGGGGTTCCCATAGAAAAGTAGGAGGTGCTGGCAGGTCCTATCACTGCTCCATACCAAGATGGGCACTGAATCCCCAGGGATCTTTGAAACCGTCTTTGGATGTGAGTGAATGCAAATTGCATTGAGAAGAGCAGATCCACTGGAGCCTACTGTCAGAATGGGTGACAGAGGTGGGCAGAGGTCAAGAGGAAGGGAGCAGGCTGCTGCAGGTCAGGAAGGTGGGGCAGATGGAGGCGGGTGGCCTCTCTGTCCTCCATTCCTTGGTTTCATTAGTCCATTGGTGGGGCCAGGAGCCCGGAATCCGAGAAGCTCATTAATAGCTGCTGTGTTTGTGAACGTCTCTACCGAAGATGTCTAACCACAGACTTCCTCTTGACTCCTGGCAACAGGGAGAAAACAAAACCACAGCAGTTTTCGTTGCTGAAAAAGACAAAACCGACTCATTTGCTTAATAGGCCCAGACGGAGGAGCTTTATTTCTGGGAGGAAATGCTAAAGCTTCCAGGATGGGGTGTCTTGGTGGGGCCACTGAACGGCCAGCTCTGCCGTGAGAGATCCTGGGTCTGCAGATTAGAGGCCGTGTGGTTGGTGACAGGAAAACCACCTCTGAGCTCAGAGGACACAGGGTTCGAGCCCCCATAGCGACTGGAGGTGCCTGGCAAAACGCCCCCAGTCCTGCCACGAAAGCAGAGCCCCCGCATCACCAGGCCTCTCTTGCTACTTCTGGGTTCAGGACCCATTTGTTTATTTTTATTTTCCTTTCTCTTCTTTTTATTTTATCTTATTTTTGATTCATTGTACACAAATGGGGTACAACTTTTCATTTCTCTGGTTGTACACAAAGTGGAGTCACACTGTTTGTGTAATCATACTTGTAAAAATGTGGAACGCTTCACAAATTTGCATGTCACCGTTGCACGGGGATCATGCTAATCTTCTCTGCACATATACAATGTTAGCATATGTGCTGCCAAAGCAAGCCCTCCTCTTATTTTCTTATTAATTTCAGCTATTGATCAAGTCCTGTTTCCTCTGTTCTCTCTTCTTTTGCTTGTTCCCCTAATTTTTTATGGTGCATATTTAGCTTCTTTATTTTTAGTCTTTCTTCTTTATTAATGAAGGTGTGGTGAGCCACACACGTCTCCTCGAGTTAAGCTTTTTTCAGGGACCCATTGGTTTTAAAATAAAATGTTCCCCTTTTCACCTGCTTTTCAATGGTCTTCTCTGATACACAGGTTATCTAGAAGTACATTTATTAATTTCCAAGTAGCTAAGAATATTTTCAACCACATTATTATTATTTATTTAAAATATTTTAGATCATAATAAGAGACTGTGACCTATAAAGATTCTAACTTTAAATTTAGAAAAATTTAGAAAGAAATTCCACACAAGAGTGGGATTCTCGAATGTCCCTGCTCTGGAGACATACGGCTTAGTTCCAAACCTGGCTCATACCCTTTCCAGCTGTGCGCATATGTATGAAACACTGAATTTTTCTAAGCCTTACATTCTGCTTTTAAAATGGGAATAATAAGAGCACCCACCTCCCGGCACTGCTGTGAAGATCATGAGATTATGTATGTGAAAATACCTGCAATGGTGCTGGCACAGGAAAAAAAAAAAACTCACAAAATAGAAATATTGCTCTTTTTATTATTTTGTTTTTACAGAAAAAGAGGAAGCTTCACAGGCCATGTCCAGGGCTTCATCCTTAACCCAGAACTGTGGTTTCTGGTTCTTGTGGGGAATGGAATAAAAGAGGAAGCAATGGTCGGTGCAGCAGTTGCCCTCCCTTTGAAGGAGGCACCTGGATCCCAGGGGCCATTTCCCCAGTGAACGCAGTTATGTGGGGCCATTGGACCAAGGAGCACGGTGATTTGGTGGCAAAGTCAGGCCTCAAACTCAGCTCTCACTGCCCAGTCCCCTTGTCCCACAGCGGCTGTAGTTTCTCTCTTGAAGGAACAGATAGTTGACTGGAGGTTCGCCTCTGGTGTGATGTCAGGTGGGCTGCAGGCACTGTGGGGTCCCCTCTGAGCTTTGCTGTCTGGGCAAGGGGAGTTCAGTGCAGTGAGTGCTAAGAGAAGCCACAGAAAGGGGGTTGAGTTGGGCCTGTGTGGGTGCTTGGGCCATGCTGTCTCCTCTCCACCCTCAGCAGGGACAGGGAAAGCGAGACTCAGTCTGTAGGAGGGGTCCTCTAAGGCACCCCGGGAGCTGTCTCTTTGCACCTCTCTAGGCCTCAGCCCAGGCTCCTTACTTCTTTAGCTCTGGGATGGACCCTGTCCAGGTGGGTCCTCCTGGGGATCCCATCTTCATTTCTCTGGTTGGACTTCTAAGGAGCAAACTTAAGGGACAGAAATCCTGTATTACTTACCTGGGTGAGTTGGCTGTGTGGATATGTTCATGGCCATTGGATTGGAGTGGCAGCCTGAGCAGTACCCAGGAGGCCTAGTGACAAAATAAGACCAAACAGATGCTAATATCAAAGAGGGCCTGGTCTGGTGTCCTGGGGTAGCCAGGAGCCACAAAGAAGTCAGGAGGCATGGAAGGTTCTCTATGGAGGGAAGTCGGAGAGGGGAGGGAATCAAAGTCAGAGGGGTGGCTCAGGTATCTGATTGGGATCATTGACCTTGGGAGTAAGTGACCATTTCTTGGCCAATGGCTCCCTATGTTCATAAGCATCACATAACTGTGCTGTGTGACCTGCGGGTGGACAAGATGCCTGTGACTGAGACAGTGATGTATGGCTGAAGCACACACATGGATAGGTCTGAGCAGCAGGGCTCTGGCCTCAGACTTACACATGGGCTGTGGGGTCGGCTGTCACCAGCTAAAGCTTGGGATAAGCTAGCAGTGCTACTGGCTCTTCCACGCACATTTTTTTTAAATTGTGGCTCTTCATGATTATTATGAAAATTAAATACACCCATGCATGCACAAGTGCTTTGTAAATATCAGCACAAGTACAGAAGAAAGTCCTGGTATATGTAACTTAGTTAGAAGATGCTGTCTGATTCCTTACTGGGTCCCCAACCCTATGTTAGAAGCTATTGGGTCTCCGAGGCTTGCAGACTTGCTCAGTAGGAAGTGCTTTGCAATGATCATCTTTTCTTCCTTTTCCTTTCATCCTCCTTCCAAAACACCTTAATTAAGCACCTGTTATAAGCCAGATTCTGAGCCAAGAGCTGAATAATATAGAGATTACAATCTACCAGGGAGAGTCATGAGCAAGGGAGTGGGTACGAAGCCCAGCGTGGTAGCCATTTCTCTCACAGAAAAGCATATGGGTTCAAAGGACACAAAGCAAGGAGGCGATGAGCATCAATCTCAGGGAGGTTTCTGGAAAGCTTCAGATGGAAGGGGACTCCTGGGTGAATGAAGGAGCAGGAGCGACGAGAAGAGTCCTCCAGGGATGGTGGGCAGAAGGAACAGCACTCTCAAAGGCAGGGAGAGGTGGAATCCTTTGAGGGAGGGTCTCTTTGCACACGAGAGCATCTGTGAACAACAGGAGCCTAAATTCTACTTCTGGATCTCCTGGTGCAGACTGGGAGGTATCACGGAGCTTAGAAAAGTGGATGACCGAAGGCTGGGGATATAGCTCAGTGGGTAGAGTGCTTGACTTGCAAGCACAAGGCCCTGGGTTCAATCCCCAGCAATGAAAAAAGAAAAAAAGAAAAGTGGATGAAAAAGTGGAAGTCCATGGAACACACTTCCTTACATAAGCTCATCATGGCATCCGCGTCGAGCAGGCGCAGGCAGAGCCAGCCTGTTAGTGGGTGGAGTCAAAGAGCAGAGAGCTTGAGGCAGATGGTCTAGCTTCTAATTCAGGCCCTGGCTCTTCCCAGCTCTGTGACTTTGGGTTGCTGTGAACCTCTCTGAACCTCAGTTTCCTCATATCTAAATAAGGACAAGTGACCTGGGCATTCTCTTGGAAATCAGGCCCTTGGTTGGAAAGGTAGTTAGAAGGTAGAGTGGGAGTGGACAGGCAAGACCGCATGCTGTATGTGGCAGCGGGGGTATAGAGAACAAGCTGTTAGTCTTCCCCAGGAGGTGTGGGAGCCTGGAGGAGGAGCACTTCTCTCAGCCTGGGAGATCTAGAGTTTTCCCCAGAAGCACCAGAGCAGCACTGGGAACCTCCCTGCAAGACAAGTGGAAGTGAGCAAGTCTGAGAAGGAAACAAGGGGAATTCCAGGCCCAGGGGACAGTATGAGCAAAGGAGCAGAGGAGAAAGCCCAGGGCAGCTCTGTCTGACGAAGACACCAGGTCTCAAGTGGGGAGCGCTGAGGCTGGAAAGGCAGACAGTGGCCTGAATGCTGTGTCAGGGAAATTGGACTCTTTATCACAGGCAGCAGAGAGCCATTAGGATCAGGATCATGCGAGAAAGAATTAATTAGGCTCTGACATTTGGATGGCAATGGAGGTGGGCCGAGAAGAGGCAGGTGGCAGAAGTCCTGGATGCTGACCTGGAAGCCACTTGTCTGAGGTCAAGCCCATCCTTACAGCAGTGACAATGGAGCACAGACACCAACGTCTAAGGGACCCAGTGGCCTTTTCCCTAACACAATCATCCCAGCTCCAGAGAGGACTGGGCCCAGGACTTCAGGGAAGACCCTCTGCAGGGATGGGCCCCAGGTAGAACAGCCCCAGCCAGACTACAAGGAACAGCATTTGTGCTCAAGTAAAACAGTGCCCTTGGGAAGGACAATCCAGTATTTCACAAAGCCCAAGGGTGACAAATGCAGCCCCACTTCTGAGGAACTAGAATCAGGAACGCAAAGTCAGGCACGGGACTCTGCTCCCCACTCTCACTGCTTCTCTTCTCCCTTCTTCTCTCCCTTTTCCTGACAGCTCTCCCTGTGGAAGAAGTGCACAGCGGCCAGGCTATTGTCCTACCCCCAAATGTCCTGTTGTAGAGGAGGAGAGCACCTGGGTCCTGGCTCCAGGGTCCCAGGACAGTCTGACTGGCTAAGCCCAGGAAGCAGAGTGGCTGTCTCCAGGCAGGGTCCCCTGCTCCCCTCAGCCCGGTGGCCAGGACAGGGGTGGTCTTTGGACCGCCTGACTCCAGAGCCTGCCCCTGTGGTATGCTGGAGGGGTGCCACACTGGATTGGCCCCCAGAGGCCTTCTATTCTGTACAGACCCAGACCCTGAGCCATGTGGAGTCTGTCCCAGGGCATGGGGGTGAGCCTGCCCTCAAGGTGGGCAGTAGGAGCTGGAATCCACGGGTGCCTCCACTTACTCTTCAGGACAGGAGGCAGAGGCATTGAAAGCCAAGTTCAGAATTCTGTCCATGTCTTGCTATTGTGGATGGTAAAGCCAGAAGAAAAGGGCCGACAGGAACTTGCATTTGGGAGCAGTCAAGAAGGCTATTGGCAGGTTGGGGCTTCTGGAGTTCAGGCCCCAGGGACCCAGTGAGAGGCACAGTTCTAGGGAAGAAGGGTCCTGAGACAGTGCAGCCTGAGGCTGGGGGCCAGGACTTCGGGGGGCGGTGGGGCCGTGGTGTTCCTTTGCTTCTCAATTCTCCTCAGACTTCATGCAGCACCAGCCCGAGAAGCCGAGGTCATTTTGTTGTTTTCCCCAAATGTGAAGGAGTCTTTCTCCTTTGGGGGTCACACATGCTGCCAGGGTTGGGCTTCCTAGGAATTCTCACAAACCCAGGAGGCTCTGCAATCATTTTCATATAGAACAAATCCCCTCAATAGCAGAGGAGGCCAGCTGTAGCTGGTGGGACAGAAAATGGCACGGGCTGCTGGTGGTGGGGGTGAACTTGAACTGCCATTCTTGTGTAAGGCAATCCAACTCTTGGGATACAGGATGTGGTGAAGTGGCCAAGCACATGACCTCTGGCCTCCGTACCACCTGGTACAATGCCAGCTACTGTTACTTTCCAGTTGGGATCTCAGGCCAATTGCTTGATCTTGCCAAGTCTCAGTTTTCTCATCTGTGAAACGGGAATAATGATAGTACAAGGAGGATTTAATGAGATGCCTGGGGAAAGCACTTAGCTGGGTGCTTGGGCGGGTTTGGTGATGTTAATAGTTTTAATTATTGCTGTCTCTGCCTTGGCACACACTGTAAGGCCTCAGTTCCAGTCTCTTGTGGTTTATTTGTTAGTTTTCCATGCACAATTATAGTGCATCTGATGTGCTAGTCACCCTGCCTCCCCTGTATTCTTTGAACTCCTCCTCTGGGATTTCACGTGGGCTCTTTGCTCCTCTGTAAATACTCTTTGTGAGCACCAGTGGACCAAGACCTCAGCATCCCTTAGGGTGCTGCTCAGATCCCCCCTCCTTCACGATAGCTTTGCAGTGAGTCCAGGAAAGAGCTAACCACACCCAAGGCTCAGCTTTTCAATGGACTTCTGTGAGAGAGAGGGGCAGGGTCATGTGAAGCAGAGAAATGCAGCCTCTGGGTGCCAGTTCAACACACCCTTAGCTGAGGGACTTGGCTTTTCTCTGCCTTAGGGTCCCTATCAAGTGCAGACAATACAAATAACACTCTCTTCTTAAGGTTATTGTGAGAGTGAAATGAGTCAATACTTGCAAAGCTCTGACAATACTGCCTGGGAAGGGCTCACTGAAGCTTGGTGATTTCTATAAAAGAATCTTCAAAAACATGAATGTTAATAACTAAAAATTTCTATTGTGTGGGTAGATCGTAATTATTTAATCCCTTGTTGAGCATTTCCTTAATTTTTGTTGAGACTGTTCCCAATTTTTCACTATTGTAAACAATGCTGCAGTGAACATCTTGTATATAAATCTTGCTGTTTATCTCTGATGACTTCCTTAGAACTCCCCCCAAATTGCTTGTCTTAGAACAAAGTCCTGTTCCTCAGACTTTTCAACAATGCCCTTTGAAATAAAAGTAAAGCCCATTTTCCATCGGAGAAAGAAACATATGGAACATGTTAGCCAAGAAGTGGTTCAGGAGGAAGGTAGAAATAGGTTCAAGATGGGGTTGGATCGGTGTCAGCATGTCTGACAAAGAGACCGTTCTGAAGCTCCCCTCTAGCCCCCTTCCTGGAGGCCAGGCAGGGTCTTGATCCTCAGGGACCACTGATTTCTCTCTTTGAGGCAATTCCAAGGAGCTTTGATGTTCTTGGTGTTGGAGAAGCAACAATGACAGACCAATAAAGGAAGCCAATTATGTGGTGAGACTCCTCCAGCCAGTAGGGGGCGATATCGCCCGTTTCTGTCAGTGGTGGGAAGTGGATCGCTTGCTCAAAGGACTTTGTTGCTGCCTTAAAACTTTGGCTTGTATTCTATATATTTCTCCGGACTGTTTTTCTTCCCTTCCTCCCACCTTTACGCTTTCCAGCGTCACTGTGGATTGCCATGTATTCACCCATTGATTTAGGAGGAATCCAGCACGTGCCCCCCTAGGCCAGACATCAAGATTCTTTTCAGACTCAGATCCGGACACACTTGCTTTGGAGGCTCCACGTCATGCACATCAAACAGATTAAATATAGTTATTTTTTTCCTGTGAAAAATTATAGGAATTATTTTTATAACTTCGCTTTTGAAATTCTTTGGCTACAAGTAATTCATTTGATGGATGGTTGGCTTTGATTTCTCGGCAATTATCAGGGGTACTCAGGAATTCTTGCAAAGTGAGAAAATCTAACCTGCACCTCGTTTTCAAACATAATGAAATTTTTATGAATACTAAATGAAACCATTAATGAGGTTGATGTAATATTTTGTTTTGTAGACGTTTCATTAAAATTTTATTCATTTCTATTGCAAAGTTTTCCCTTCATGTTTTGGATCCAGTGATTTTGTTTTCTGATTTTTTTTTTTTCAGAGATCTCTGAAAAGTTCTCAGGCCTTGTACTGCCTAGAGGATAAGAGAAGCCTCCCAAGCTTGTGTTCGATTAAAGGATTGGTGCAGTTAGTAGAGAGCCCGGAGTCTTCAAGTCACAGAGGGACATAGGGACAAATTATTGTTACAAAGGAGGAAAGGTATTGTTATAATTGAATGCGATCGGGACATAGGGAAAATACCATCTTCTCCATTTTACCTGTGGGGTGGAGGGATCAGGGAAGATGTAGGTGGTCAAGCATTGCCTAAGCCACAGCCCAAATGACATCAGGATTTTCCTAAGCAGATTCCAGGAGGAAGGGAATATAAAAGGGCTGCACCAGAAAAGGACCTACAAGAAACCAAAGCTGGTTGCCCACCCACCTGGCCCAGGCTGATCTCTAGATCCTTGTTCTCCCAGACCTGGGCATCCCCTGGGAACTTGTCAAAAATGCAGAGTCTCAGGCCCCCAGACCTTCTGAAAAAGAGCTTTCATTTAAACAGGATCTCTGTGTGTTGTGTATGCAGAGCAAGGTCTGAAAGGCAGGCTCTGATTCCTACTGAGTCAGGGAGAGGCCTCCTGTGTGGGTTGCGGGTATAGGAGCTGGGGAAAATGGGGAGGTAGCCAACCTGGGGTCCTGAAGCTGGAGTAGAACAGCAGTTGTTCCTCAAGTTGTTTTCAGGTTTGGCTGGAAGTCCAAGCCCTGGGGGCCCAGGAAGTTTCCAGCATGGTTGGAGAGTTGGGGCTTTCCACCCCCTGTGCCCACACCATGCCTTCTGCTGGCCTCTGCTCCAGACAGCCTGTCTTGCTGGCTGGCTCCTTCAGCCAGCATACCACTGGTTACCTAATAGGCTGAAGGCTGTGTGCATAATTTATTCCTGTGAGTAATTGATCACATTAGGATGAGCAAGGGGCAGCACCAGGAAGAGAAGGAAGAGGAGACATCAATAACCAGGGGAGGGGAGCGAGCTCCGGTCAGCTAATCAGACGCCTCGCTGAGCCAGCTCTTTGAACATAATGGTTCATCTTGCGGCTGTTGGTTGACCACAGCCTCCCCTGCGCCTCTCTTGCTGCTCGGTGAAGCTGGGCCTTGTGATGAGTTAGGGTTAGTGGAAAGAGCTCTAGACTGTCAGAAAACTTGGCTACTAGGCTAGGTGGTCTTAGGCAAATCACTGCTCTCTGGGCTGTGGATTTATTGGCTACAAAAAGGAGAGTGGTGCATCTGTGGTTCCACACCTGGCTGATACCAGAGTCTCCAGAAACACTTTTTAAAACAGAGACTCCAAAGTCACATCTTCTGAACACTGCTCCAGTAGTCATGAGGTGAGGCCAGACATGCTTGCTAGAGCAAGCGTCTCACATAACTTGGGCATAGCTGGTCTAATGGGCAGTGGGGAACTACTTGGTTAGAAAGATAACTTCTGAGCCCCTACCCAGGTGACATGTCCAGATGGTCAGTATGAATGGATTTCCCCACCTGTTGTTTGTGGTACTAGGAATTGAACCCATGGCCTTGTACATACTAGGCAAGTGCTCTACCATTGGGCTACATTCCCAGTCCTTCCATAACTTCTTGCAGAGCACCAGCAGTCCTGGGAGGGGAAAGGATGACAACAAAGACAGAAGACTCAACTCCCATACTCTGTCACTGATTCATTACCAGGACTCCCTGAGTGTCACTTAACTCACCTATACATAGACTGGCAGGTATCAGAGTCCTCCTAACAGAGCGCCATGTCACTGTATGCAGAGACTCCCAAGCCTGGGGAGATTTAAAATGTGCAGATGTTGGGTCCCCAACTATGCACAGATTCTGCTTCAGTGCATCTGGGGTAACTCAGAATGGTCTGTGTTTAAAGGCTGCCAGGTAATCCTGAAGATCAACTAGGTTTGTAAGCTTGTGACCTATCTAAAGGCATTGCTCAGTGGGACCTGGTATACCACAGAGGTAAGGTCTAGTTCAGAGAGGCCACTGGCACGTTTGCAGGAAGCAAGAACTATGAGGAGGCCCATGCATACCCTCACTCACCTTTCAACCTTTGGGTGAGTCCAGATGCATCCTGCCAGTGAAATGCTTCATGGTGTTGCACCAGAACCAACGGTAGACCTTCCCTACTAACATGGCAGCCCTGGGCAAATCATGGGAGCTCCCTGAATCTTTTTGTCTGTAAAATGAGATCATAGTAATCCCTACCTCCCAGCCCAGTCAGGAAGATTTTGTAGATAACTTGGAAACTGTGCTCTGGGAGGGGTGTGTTCAATGCACTTTGCCCACCTGTCCCTGCTGCCCTCTAGCCACTGGTACTGGGACCATTGGGAGCCAGCCCACCTGAATGTTCCATCCAAGGAAAGCAGGACTTGCAGAGGGTCTGCTTTTGCATCAGGCCAGAGGGCAAAAGACTGTGCACGGAAACAGACCCTCAGGTTTTGGTCCAGATGTTTTTTTCTGGAATTACTCTCCTCTGCCCATGACCTTTTGCTGCATACTTTTGTGTTTCCTCCAATCTTTTGGGGTCTTGCTTGATAACCCAGTTGGTTAACCAGGGAACCCAAACCCTGACTGAAATCTCTTGCACCCATGACCTTCTCTACATCTGCTTTCCACTTCTCACCCAGTCTGGATGATTGCAGAACCCTCCTAACTGGTCCCCTTGCTTCCATTATCGCCCCCTATGGACACATTCTTCTCATGGAAGCCAGAGGGTCCTTTTATGACATAAATTAGATCATGTATTGCTTTTGACGGGCTTCTTGTTCTCATAGAATAAATTCCTGCTGCGTAAGGAATACCCTGGTATGCCTTCTCATTCTTTGAGGATGAAAGCCATGATTCTTACTCTGGTGACCAAGATTCGCACAATCTGGCCATCTACTACTTACTTTATTCTTCCTCTGGTGACCAAGATTTGCACAATCTGGCCATCTACTTTAGGGGTAGGCCATGTTGCCTACCCCTACTTGCTTTGTGAAGCAGAAAAAAGCAAAAATGCTATATATTCTCCTAACTTGTTTCATGTTCTTCTTTGGCATTGGCTAAACCGTTTCCCAGGTCCTCTGTAGTGAGGCAGGACCACATACTTGAGTTCCAGCCAATGGACTATGAGTGGAAGTGATGTGTGTCATCTCTAGTGATGTGTGTCTCCTCAGAAGTCCCGGGAACATTTTCACTTTGCTCTTAGCTGGAGACTGAGGGTTTTAGGGAATGACAGAGTGGCTGATTAGAAAGAGCTTGGGTTTTGGATCACTAAGTGAAAATCATCCATCAAACACCTGGCAAAAAGTAGAAATAAACATTTATTGTCTTAAATCTCTGAGATTGGGGTTGTGTGCCCTAGCAGACAGCATTACCCACCTTGACTAATGGGCTATTCTGTATTCCTGGAATGTGTCAGGATTTTTCTAGCTTCTCCTATGAATGCTTTTCCCTGTTGGTCTTCGTATGCTAGTCTCCTTCTTAACCTCTAGGTCTTTTTTAAGAAGTCATCGCCCTGTAATGTAATGGAAATGTAATGGAACAGAATGGGTTCACATCTTGGTGAGTATAAAGCCGAAAAGCACGCCTAGGAAATAAGAGTGGAGAAAGAGTTATCATCTGCAGCAGGTAAGGAGAGCAATGGGGTCATTCCAAAGCAGTGTTCTCCCTGAAGTAAGGAAGCATGGCAAATTTTTTTTGGTAGTAGGGATTAAACCCTGAATTGCTCAACCACTAAGCCACATCAAACATAGGGATTTTATTTGGGGAGATTATACATATTCATGTAGAAATGCACATTGGGGGTGGTAAGATTCTTAAGCATGCTCAGTTTAAGGTCATGGTTCAAGAAGGAAAGATGGTGGACACATTTCTGGTCATGCTTATTTCAAGGTCATAGAGCAATGTGTTCAAAAAGGAAAGATGGTGGACACAAACACTTCTGGGCATACTTAGCTCAATGTTATGAGCAAATTTTACTCTAGATAGTTTGCCTAAAAGAATGAGTCTGAGTCAGAGTAGCTCTGTGATCTTGGCTGGTTCTCCATAAGTATTTCCACAGTCTTAGCTGAAACAAAAGGAAAGACAACTCTGAATGTGCTTGAATGCAGAAATTGGCCCTTGAAGGTCCTTCCCTCAATTAGTGGTGAGCACAACTATTGGCCTATATTTATGTTCATGTTGAGATTCAAGTTTGTTTTCCATGTGTTTCCCCCTAGATTCTAAGCTCCCATGGGCAGGAATCAAGTCTTTGTAGTTCACCTTTCTGTATCCTATGCCAAATGAAGTCTCTGACAAAAGTAATCATTCACCTGCCATTAACTGATGGGTTAAATGAACGAATGAACCAATTATGTATAATTCAGTTTAATTAATTCAGGCATTTATTGGGCACCAACTTTGCAGAAGGTACTTACGCACAATGAATGCATTTTCTATTCAATTCTCATTATGACCCCAGTGAGTGGGGTATGATTATTATCCTCACTTAAAATGCAAGGATCAGGAGGCACTGTTAGAAACCATAGCATAGACCCTTCCATTAGTGGAGAAATATGCTTAGACAGACATGAGCAAGGGAGGTGGGGAAGGAAATTCAGTTATGCCCTGGGACATACCCAACAGGCCATGACACTGCCCAGGAACTGCCTTCATGCAGTCAGACAACTCCCTGTCAATCTGGAGAAAATGGACAAGATCTCTACTGGAAATTTTCCAAAATGGCGAGATTTGTGCAGGCACACTAAGCTACGTAACTGCCCCAAGTACACAGGAGAGAGGTTCCCAGACCAAACATAAAAACTCAACACGTGGGGAAGCCCAGGTCATTTCCTCTCTTGGAGACAGTCCACTTCATGTCAGGGCATACTTCCATTTCACTAAATTAACCCTTTGTGCTTTTCTTTTCTTTTCTTTTTGGTACTGGGAATCAAACCCAGGGGTGCTCTGTCACTGAGTTATATCCTGATACCTTTTAATTTTTATTATGAGATAGCAACTTGCTAAATTGTTCAGACCGGCCTTGAACTTGCAATCTTCTGTCTCAGTCACTCGAGAGGCTGCTATGATTATGGTTGTGTCCTACCATATCTGACCCTTTAAGCTTTTTCTAACTCTCTCTTTCAGGCAGAAGAGAACCAAGGAAACCTCCACCAGGTAATGCCATCATATTCCTGAAAGGTAGGTCTTGTATCTCCGTTTCAAAAGGAAAAATTTAGGCTCACACAAACCAAGTCACTTTCCCAAGATCACATAGCTAATGAGGTCATGGACCCAGGATTGGAACAGAATACAAATCCAGCTCTTCTACAGTGCTATTCTTTCTTAAGTCTGACAGCCTCATTAGAAATCCCAAAAGACTCTCCTGGCTGTGGGAGAAGTGAAGGCATGGAATCTCTCCAGGGTCCTGTAAGCTTGGTTTACACTGGGATTTTGTTTTAAATGCAGGACCCACTCTCCTCCACGATGCCTGGCGCTGGGGGATGCCATTTTGCATCCTGGGCATGCAGCTCCAGTTTCATGTGAGCCTGGCTGGACTGGCCACCATTGATAAGTGGAGACATGAGTGCCCAGGTTCATTTGGGGAGAGCAGCTGGAGCTGTTGATAGGCAGAGAAAATCTGTGATTAATTATGGCAGATGAAAAGTATGAAGCAATGAGTCCTGTCTGAGTGTTGGGCAAAATGAGGAGTCTCTGAATGCATTTGGAGACTGCACAGTCCCTTCTGAAATCAGCAGTAAACTTTAATGGCTGCAAGTTCTGCGACTTGGCGGGCTTCGGATTGGATGGCACATAGAACTCATGAATTCTCTAGGGTGGGAGCTTAATTAGGGTGCAATTTTTCAATTATGCAACATTGAGCAAGCTTCTCCCCAGCCCCCCACTCCAGGCCATCCCCCAGTGGATACACTCCATTTGTCTATTTTCCTTTATTTCTTAATCATTTGATGATATGACAGCAATTATTTGTCATTTGGAAGAGAAAATTGTCACGGAGCTATTGTTTCCCTCTCGAAACCCCAGCTCTTCTGTGGCAATGGTTGCATTTGATAAATGTTTTGCATTCCCGCCCCCCTCCCCCACTCCCACCCAGGGTTGGGGTGGCAACGGGAAAACATTAGCCAGTGACGTGGGCCTGCTTGGATGGAAATGCCATTCGTGAAAAGGCATGGAAAGGAGCAGGCTCCAGTTGAAAAGAGCCGCAGCCCAGAGCTCTGGGCCCACCCACGTCACCTAGGCTGAGGCTGTGGGACATTTGCTTTGGGAAATTTGGTCATTTCTCTGAGCTAATAAGCCTGCTTCAGAATCAGGAATGCGAAACAGAAATGGAGCAAAAAGAAAAAAGGAGCATGCCACCAGGAATGGGAAAACTTAAATGACTTTGTTTAAATGTCATGGTACTCTCAAAACCCTGTTCTCATATGTATGCGAGTTAATTAAATGGAAAAATGTCAAATTAGTTGCTTAAAATATTAATGGCAGGAATTATCCCAGATTCTAGAGCGGGCAGAGTAGAGGAAACTAACCTTTTAGGGCTTAACCCTTTTTTGCTCTTCCTTCTCTTGCAAAATTCACATTTCTTTCATCTAGGAAACGCTCAGCTCATGCTCATGGGCTTTGTAGGTTTCAGGATGGGAGCTCCCCAGTGGGTTTGCAAACTGGGATGCGCTGGTGACACAGGACTCACTGGTGACATTTTATTTCCACGATATCTGCTTTGCCTGGGGGATTTGAGGTCCCTGGAAAGGCCTAATAATCATGCATATGTCTGTTCTGGAATCTGGGTAATTTGCCATTTTTTCTTTTGGTTTTCAAAGGGTATTTTGATTTGAAGAGCCCATTAAAATGCAAAATTGGAAAAATTGCACAAAAAGCATGTCCATGTACTAGTCATCAAATGTTTATTCAGTATCATGGGATCCAAAAGCCTGAGCTCCTTGAGTAAAATGGTGAGAAAATAGAGAGTCACAGACTCAAGGGTGCAGGGTCTGCTAGGGACAGACTCCCGAGGTAGCCTCATGCTAGGGTGTCGGGGAGCCAAAGCCCCAAGAAAACAGGGAACATTCCCACAGCCACACAGCTTTTGGGTGGTGAATCAGGCTTGTTTATTTATACAACATTGGTCCTGCCTGCTTCCCAGGGACCTGTCTATAGCCAGGGAGCACAGGGCAATACGGGCAGTGTCTGCCACATGGCCATCCCTGCTGAAGGAAGGGCAGGGGGGATGTGTGGGGTGGATTTCAGAAAGCCTGTGCCTCCATCAGCCAAAGAGTGTTCCCTGTCCACCTTGGCAGCCAGCTGTGCGCGAGCCTTATCTCTCCCCAGTGTGGCAAAGGCAAGCAGTCAAGGAAAGCTAGTGCCCTTTATTGAGAAATCGAGGCCTGTCCCTGTGTGGATCAGAGTTATCACATGTAAATCAATCATCGGTTCAACCTGGCAGAGAGCAGCTTTCTCTGCTTCACAGGTTTGGCAAGTGGGAGGTCTCCAGGAAAGCAAGGGGCCGAGGGCAATCTGTAGGAATGTGTGATCCTGCCACAGGCAATGGGGTATCTGTTTACTAGAGGCAATAGAACTAGTATAGAGATGACAATTAACAGGCATAGGGCCCAACTTCCAAAAGAGGTATCCACAGAACAAGGAAGGAGATATTCTGAGATGCTCTGTGAAGTAAGTAAGCAAACAAAACCCCAAAACAAAACAAAAAAATAATTTAGAGAAAGTCTATATATTTGAATCCTTTTTCGTATCAATGGGTAGCCTGAATCATGGCCCCTGAATGGATCTATGTGTGAGTGCCTAAAACCTGTGGCTGTTACTTCACAGGGCAGAGGGCTCTGCAGGTGTGACTAAGTGAAGCATTGTGAGATGGAGAGAGTATCCTGGATCACTCAGGTGGGCCCACTTTAAAAGGGACACGGGAAAGGCAAATCAAGGAGCAGGTGATGTAACAGAAGGACAGATTCGAGTGGGGAGCTTAGAAGACTGAAAAGGCCTCCAACCAAGGAGTACAGGGGGACACTGGGAGCTCAGAAGGCAAGGTATCAGGCTCTCTCCTGGAGACTCCAGAAGGCTCAGACCTGCCAACAGCTTAAGTTGAGCCCAGTGAGGCTAATTTTATACCTCCGCCCTGAACCGTAAGAGAACAAATGGGTGTTGTTTTAAGCTACTCGGTTTGTGGCAATTTGTTATAGCAGCCACAGGAAACTCATACAGTCAGTTATTGATAAATAACAATCTCCATGTTGCTTTCTCATTCCTGGCCCAGGAGGTGGCTGGGGCAGCTCTGCTTCCAACTATGGACTGAGTACAGTTATCCCCCCCTGTTGCATTCTAGGACAGCACTGCTAGGGGCGCACTGTGCTCACAGAAATGGCACAAGTACAAGGAAAATCCCAAAGACCCCACTGTGCCTGCGCTTGACACCCCACTCTACCCATCTTCCATTTGCCAAGGTGAGTCCCAGACGACCCAGCACCACGGGAACTAGAAATAGACACAGCCTAGCCCAGCCAGAGGCCTTGCAAGGTCACATTGAAAGGGCAGGGACATATGCTTCTAGCATTGGGGAAGAGCAGTAAAAAGTCAGTCTGGAACAATCACCAATCTGTCAGACTTTTCTGGAGGATTCACAAAGCACATTAGCATGTAGGGAGCCCCGAGAAGCCCTGCAGTGTCTCAACCTGCTTGTTTAACACAGCCTTCCCAACCTTCTTTGAGCCCAGAGTCCTGCTATCATGGTGTGCAGCGAACATTTTGAGAACCGCAGCTCAGCTTCAGAAGTTGGGGGAGAAGGTGAGAAAACTGATGTCCCTGAAGAGGGAGTTGGAGGAAGCAGGTCGGGATGGGGGTCGGCAATGCCAGATAACAACTGTGTGTGTCCTTGCGTGTTGAGGGGACTCCTTTCTCATCTGTCTCCTCCAGCACTCTTTCCTGGATGGCAAAGAGCACTAGAAGAATCATGCCATCTGGAAGAGTGGGCACAGCCATGCTGGTGTCCAGGCTTCACTGGTCCCAGGGTCTTTTCAGAACCCCTCGGTCACAGAAGGCAGACACTCACCTCTATTCCCAGGATGGTGCTCCTTCCACCTGGACTCCTGTGCCCCCTAAGAAACAGTAAGAAAGAAGTGGGTCTAACAGGTCTCCCACCGAAGTCCGAGCCTCTCTAGTACACTTACGGAATTTCTCCTGCAATGGGGAGGTGAGCGTGCCCCGTTTTCCTGAGAACCTGGGGACACTCGGGAACAGGAGGCAAGTTCCCAGGATGGGTGCCTGTCAACCCCCCTCTCAGACGGTGACATCTCACCGACTGCAGGAGACACTCAGAAGCAATGAGGTGAAGCCTTTGACACATGCAGGGTCCTCCACTGGTCTGTGAAACACGATGTCCCTGCTCCCTGCCTCCCATGCAATGAGGTGCCGCGGGGCGGGCTGGCCACTCTGGGGAATGGTGACTTATTGGACGCCCGTAATTAGCCTATTTCCATGTAACACATTTTAACGGAGGCCATTACAGGCTAATAAAAGGAAACAATAGTGCCATAAATCCCACAATCAATAGAGGGAAAGCAGCGAGGCTGGGAGCCACTTCCTCTGAAGGACCCAGAGGGCTGCAGCAATGAAATGTCCCTTGAAATTGAAAGATAAGGGGAAAGAGTATTTGCCAGCTCACTCACTCATTCATCAGATCTTCAGAGGGCACAGACCAGGTGCCAGGCTCACCTTCAAATTCCCAGGAGAGATCAAAGGCATAGGGACAGAAATGGCATGATGCAGTGTGGCAAACATGATGGACTACAGCTAAGGGGGCCCAGACTTCTAGGAGGCTCTATGTTCAAATGGGTTTTGAAGGATCGATAGGAGTTTTCTGGGTGGAGAAGAGAGCTGTGGAGGACAATGCTAAGAGAAGAAAGAGCACATGGGAAGCTCAGAGGCAGGAAAGCACCTGGTGAGTTTGGGAACAAGGACTGTGGGAGAAGCTGTGTACACAGACAGGGGTGGAGAGACTGGTGCCTGGAGAGGCAGGGAGGGGAAGTGCCTTCTTTGTAAGCTGGAGGCAGGTGCTGTTGCAGAGAAGACTGGGGATGAGGATGCTCCTTGTCTCAGGCACTCATCTTGGGCCCCAGTCTGCTTCCCCATTGATAGTGCCCAGCAATCTCACAAGTCCACATGTTGCACCAAGAGAATTGCATTCTTAGCTTGTGGTCACTGTGGGCCACACTCCATCTCCCTGAATCCCAATTTCTTTATAGTAAGTGAACTCTCCTCAAAACCTCCTTCACCCAAACATCCAACCAGTCACCAAGTCCAGCTGATTTCCACACCAAGTGGATTTCCACACCTTCCTTTTAGTACAGGCCACCGTCCTATCTCACCTTGAAACTGTCAGAGTCCCTTGCTTCTCATGGCCTCTGTCAGGGTCCACAGAGAGCCCATTAGAAGATATTTTGATTTTTGAGGCACACATGTCTTTTGCATATTCTTCTTTGGTGGAAACAACCCAATTGTCCATCAACTGGTGAATGGATAAACAAACTGTGGTATGTCCATTCAGTAGAATATTGCTTAGTCATGAAAATCAGCAAGTTCCTATTACATGGTACAACACAGATGGACTTTGAAAACATTATGCCAAGTAAAAAAGTCAGACACAAGACACTGTGTATTAACAATTCCACTTATATGAAGTGTCTAGAATAAACACATCATAGTGGTTGTATAGGGTTGGGAAGGACATAGGTGGGCGATGGCTACAGGTTTGGGGTTTCTGTTTTGAAAGGATGAGGATGTTCTAAAATTGACCATGGTAGTGGTTGCACAACCCCTGAGTACTGTAAAAGCCATTGAATTGTACATTTAATGGCTGCATTAGGAGGGAATCACATGTCAATAAAGCTGTAGTTTTTTTAAAAAGGTAACAATTATTTTTAACTTACAGGCAGTATGAAAACTGTCCATGGGCAGGATTTAATCTGTGGGCCACGGTGTGTGAGCTGTGTCTATAGTGCTGCCAAAATGAACTGTCTACAGTGCAAATCTGCTCTTGCCGCTCCCTGCCAGGAAAGCTTCGGTGGCTCCCCAGTAGGCCCAGGAGAAAATACGAACTGCTTGGATGTCTTTCAAGGTCTTCTCAGTGTCCCGGCTGGTCCTCCTGAGCTGGTGTTCTCTACACCTCTCGGCCACCACACAGATAAGGTCCATCCTCTCAGTTCCCTTGGACTTGATTCCTGCTGTACTTTCCAGCCTCAGTGTTCTGGAAAGTTCTTAATCATGTCTCAAACTCTCTCAGGTGTCCCTTCCTCTGTGGAAGCTTCCCCAGTCTTCCTGGAAAAATGAATTAATACTATAGTGATTGTGATTGTCTTGTATTATCTCCGTTTGTTTAAATATACATCTCCATGAGACGGGGGCTCCATGACGCAGGGACTGTGCCTTTCTTCTTGTCCCAGCTCATACTGGCATGAAGTTAGCCTCCAAGAACTGACTTCCTGAGGAGAGTTGAGGCCCAAGGAAAAGCAGACCAGCTAAACCCTATCAGAGAGATTCAGCAACATCATACTGCTGAAGAGGCTCTGAGAGTGGCTCTAGTCATCCAAACCCCTTGCTTTCTATGATAAAACCCAGGCCCAGAGAGAGGAACTTACTTGCTTGGTGTTGCCCAGCTATTAGGGGCTCGGCCTATCTGGAGTCTGAGTCTCCACCCCCGACCTGGAGGCTCTTGTTGCTCATCTCCATGTCTTTCTGTACCTCACCCCCCGCCAGCAACCTTGGGGGATCTGACCGTTTGCCACAGCTGGGTTTTATGTCCATGTGCCTGGCCTGGCTATGCCAAACATCCCAAGGGCCAGCTGCATGCTGTCCTCATCCCCTCCTTCTCTGGGCACTCTTGAGGTCCTGAAAAGGGGCCAGCCACCTCAGGAGTGGCCCAAGGAGCCAGCCAGAATCTCGGGCATCGCTGGCTCTGGGAACAGAGTGTGGCCCAGCTGGATGCAACTGGAAAGGAGACTGCACCCAGGCCCGGGTTTGGATCCCAGGGCTGGAGCGACTGCCTGGAGTGCTTGTTCCACACGTGTTTTTCATATGCTTGAAGACACCCCAGGCTGACAGTGGTTTTCTCTTTCTTTTGGGGTGTGTGTGTGTAGAGGGAGACAGGGAGAGGTATTTTTGAGCCAGTTGCAAGATCAAGATCTTTAGAAGCTGCTGAATAATTCAAGAATACCTGGGCTTTCACTCAGGTTCATTTCTTCCATGCAGGTGCACATACAGCCAGATTTCATCTCTGCTGCCTGCAGCTGAGCCCCTACTATGTGCCGGACATAGGCTTAATCCCTTTAAGCCTCACGACAACTCTTTGCAATTGGTGGAACTGCCCTTATTTTAAGATGAGGGAAGCTTCGCTTTAAGCTCATGAAGTGCCTAAGGCCCTTGGCCGTGGTGGAACCTCTAACCAGATTCAGGAGCTTAAGTCTAGCCTTTGTTTCTGCCCCACTGGCCTTGTGCCCTCCTGTCCTCATGGCAGGAGGACCCCTTTGGTCCAGGCACCAAGTTATGACAATGACTCACCTGCAGTCTCCACCTTCTCAGGGCTTGGTCCATGGCTATGCAGTGGAGAGCTTTTCTAAAACTGATCAAGCTCGAAGCTACTTTCCTGACCCACTCATGTTTTCTTTTATTTATTTATTTATTTATTTTTGGTACCAGAGGTTGAACCCAGGAGCGCTTTATATCCCCAACCCTTTTTTGTATTTGATTTAGAGACAGGGTCTCCCTAAGTTGCTTAGGGCCTCACTAAGTTGCTGAGGCTGGCTTTGAACTCAGGATGCTCCTGCCTCAGCCTCCCGAGCCTCTGGGATTACAGGTGGGCACCTGCTCATGGTTTCTCTTGACTCTCTGGCTTCTTAAGCTTAGAGATTGACTGTTCCAATGTCTTTCATTTAGCAGAGGGAGAAATCAAGGTCCTGGGAGGTCAAGCAGCAAGTCCAAGGTTCGCTAGCTGCTTGGTGGCAGCTGGGACTTGAATCTTTCCCTCTCTGTTCTTAACTTGAGCTCCTTCTGTCTGCTCCCAGCGCTGCCTTCGTGTTACCAGCTCTCTTTCTCCAAGGAAACCTATTGAACCATGACTTCCCCCTTCAGCTGCAGGTGCTGCAGGACCCTTGAGGAGGGTCCCCACTTCACAGGCTGTGTTTGTGTCTTTGGGGTGCTCTCTTGTCTCTAGGGTATGTGGTTTCCACATACCCAACCAGGAAGCAGGAGACATGGATTCTGCTCATGACTTCCATGATGCTGGTTTTTAGGCCTCTTGAGTCCCTGGTCAGGATACAGGGACACTTCTGGGGAGAGCATTGCATCGTACCCTGTCCAGCCTCCCTTGCCACACAGATGAGGTGTCAACCCCAGAGTAGAGAGAAGTGACTAACTCAGGCTTGCACTGAGATCAGAGTCACATGGAAGGCTGGAAATGGCTGCCTTGCTGTGGGTGTGGCTGCAGTTTTGAGGGGCCATTTGCCTTTCCCTGTGTGTCTGCAAGTGGAAGAGTGAGAACAGTAACTCTTCATGAAACAGGCAGGCTGATGCCAGCTCACTTGAGGAAGCACACCCTCATGCTCAGTGCTGTCTGAATTGCAGAGGATTTCCTGGAGAGGTAGTGAGCACCCCGTGGCAGGAGCCTGCCAAGCCGAGGCTGTGGAAGCTCCCAGAGCATGGGTCAGATTGAAGGGGATCGATGACTCTGGTGCCTAACCCAAAGGGCCATGACCTCGGGATCTAAGACTCCTGCTTCCCACCTTCGAGAAAGGGGGAGTGGGAGTTCTTTTCAATGAGGGGGAAAGCCTTCTGCCCAAAGAGGTCTCATTAATGGCCATCAACCAAAGTTCCTGTGAAATGCAGGTCTGTGCCTCTTGATTTCCCCTTAGCACTCCAGAAGGTGTCTAACTAGATGAAAGGCATCTGTACTTAGAGGGTGTTATGGAACCTCCACTGGGGAACTGAGCCCAGGAAATGAGTGGAGATTGTCCCAGACACTCAGCTGGAATTGATGGAGCAGATGAAAGCACAGGAAATGGCCAGTGGCTCAATTCTGGGCAGCAGCCTGGACATTTCCACGGACCAAGGGCTACAGACTTCAGCAAGCAGCATGCCTGGCATCCAGCAGGTCTCCTCCCGTAGAGACCTGCCTTCATATCCCAGTTCTGCCTCTCCCTAGCCGTATTCGTAAACACCTCATGATCTTTGAGTGGGCGTCCGCATCTGTGCAATGGGGACAGTGACTCCTCTCTCAAGAGGTTATCAGTACTTGCTGAGAGCAGGAATATGACGTTCCTAAATACAACTGGGGAAGGAAGTGGTTTGAGCTCCCCATCTTGATTTACTGAATGGGGTAGTCACCCTTCACAGTTTCTTCTTCAGCTTGGGGCCAGCCCAGACTGGATGTGGTTTCCTCTCTGTGTGTGCATCTGTGAGGATGCATGCATGTGTTACCTGCCTTTCACTGACCCTGAGGTTCATGTCCACTCCAAGGAGCTCAGAACTCTCTCTCAGACCTGCCCAACATGCCAAGATGTTCTGGGGCCCAAAGAGATGCCAGGACACTTGGGTAGAAAACAGTGGATGCTAAGGGCTCCCAGCTCTCCGAGGGTGGGAGTGGGGAAAGGGTATTGCCCCTGGGAAACCAAATAATGATGCAAGTACAGAAAATAAAACATCACGTAATTAGAATTCTCTTCAATTAATGTTGATCTCCCACATATTTTCTTAAATCTTTGATGTCTGCTGTTACGTCTATTTTAGAATCCATATCTGATGGAGCAGCAGGTCAGCTAGTTATTTTCTTTAACTATCTCTAGGTCTTCTCAAAGACGGCCTTCCCCCCAACCTGTCTGCCACAGGAAGGTTTGGGGCAAGTTTTCTTCAGGGGGCGGGAACCCAGGGGTCCAGCTGTGGCCCTCACCAATCCAGTGGCCTTGCTTTGCCGGGCCTATTTCCCTGTTCTGTCCTTGGAGCAATCCTTCCTCACAGAGTTGGTTCAAGGCTGGAGGAGACATCGGGGGTGGAGGAGCCTTGTGAAAGCCGGCCCAGTCTGTCCTGGTTGATGTTTGCATGAGTGAACTCCATAGGGACAGTGTACAGTCAAGTGTTGTGCTAGGCTTGGTGACTCAGAGATAAACAGTACCTAACTCTGCCCCCAGAGCCCACAGCCTATTCTTGTTTCTGGAAGTAGACTTGAATTCTGTGTGCCTTCTGTGCCCACTTAGTTTTCTGGGCACAGTCTGCTCCCCTGTGACTTTTGGTGATGAGTTCTTACCATACTTCCCTCCCCTGTCCTCCCAGTGCCCCACCCCCACATGCTCAGTCTGTGGGAATGAGGGTGGGAGGGGCCTCCATTCACCACCCCATCCAGGAGGCAACTGAGTCCAGTGAAGCTCAGAGCATGGTCTGAGTTTTCCCCAAGATCAATAGCAAGGTGGCACCATGCAAGCCCAGGTCTCTTGCCTGGTCTCCTGTCTTACCAAGATTTAATGTACATTTATTCTTAATATTTGGAACATATGGTGTAATGATTTCATGACAAATACATGTCTAAGCCATAAAAGGAAAAAAGGAGAAAAGGGTATCATTTTGGCTACATTATTTGATATACAAACATGCAGTTTTTATTATAGAGAAAAATCTCTATTGTGTTTCTTCACTGGGAGCTATAAATGCACTGAGGACTGCTTCCCACCTTGATTAGAAAGGAAACAGCAAAACAAAAACCCAGAGAATAGTGAATTAAGTTATTTGATGGATGAGACAAGGACCGCTCGGAGCCATGCCAAGGTGGGTGGCATCTGGCTCCCCGTGGGTCAGTCGGTTCTCAGTGCAGGTCAGCAATTTGCTGATTTATGAAAAGGTGGCTGGGAGGGGGGTCACTGCAGGGACCTGGAGGATATGTCATGGGTGTGAGTCAGGCACACACATGACACCACATATGCACACGCCTCACAGGTATGCATGCATGCAGCGTGTGTGCACAGGTCCAGCGCCGTCTGTATGCAGAGGGAGCCGCATAGCCACAGCAAAGTTCATTTTTCTCCCAGCAGTGAGCTGAGAAACAAACAGGAAAAGCTCAGCACGAAGGCCCAGGGCTGTCAGTGTCACCGTGGCCTCTGGCTGGGAGGAGGGGGGCTGGTCAGGGAATGTCACCACCTGCTCAGCAATCTTGAGGGAAGGCATCTCAGGAAGGGCCCTTCCCTGTCTCGTGGACTAAGCCCGGAGGAGCCAGTGCTTGGAACACTGCTCCTTGTCATCTGCCACCCACGCAGGCCGAGGCAGGACCAACTTGCCGTCTGGACACGGCATTCCTGCCCTTCATCAAAGGAAGAAGTGCTCCTGGCCCTTGGATTTCTCCTAAAGACTGTCTCACTGAGTTCTTCCATAGAGGATACCAACTGGAGACCCGGGGCCTCCTGGACCTGCACATAGGTTTTATTTGATCAAAGTATTTTTCAATAATTTCAGTAGCTACCAGTGTTGAAACATGAGGCATTTCCACATGTTAAAACAAACAAACAAACAAACAAAACAACAACAACAAAACCCCCACAAACCTGGCCTTTCTTGAAAACTTGGGAAATCTGACCACAGTGGGCTGGGTGCCTGCATAGCCACCGTCACCGGAGCCAGCAGAGTGCTGGCTGCTCTTTAGCTAAGGGCGTGTTGGCCATGGTCCCCACCCAGCCTGCTTCACTCGTCTGCATGGCTCGCCTGGCCCTGTGGCTTTTGTGTTTGTGACACATGCCCAACTCTGTCTTTATTTCATGGAGAAGGAAGTCGAAGACCAGTTTAAAAGTTATGAAAAACAAAGCTCTGAGAGTCTCCTTTTCCTTTTCAAACAGCTCCGGGCCCCCGACCAGCTGGGCCCACAGGAGATGCTGAGCTATTGGACTTCACCCCACCCCCACCGGGGAATGCGCCCTCCTCTCCCACAAGCAAGGCTTTTTCCCAGATTAAAGATTCCAGGCAGGCTGGGGCTTATTTTCCACCCAGTGTCTGGGGCATATTTTCTCCTTCAAGTCATTACAAGCTCTGTGACTCTACAGCCCTGGGTTTGGAAGGCAGGGCCCGCCTCCCTTGACAGTGCCCGCCCGTCCGCCCGCGGCTGCTCAGGCAGCTTTCCTCTGTTCCCTTTCCATGTGCCCCCACCCGCCTTTGCGCTCGCTGGGTGCAGCTTGTCAACATTAAATAGCCACCTCTTGTGGTTTCCTCATAACAATTCCTTAGCTCTTGGAAGCAGGGCTGTGGAGCTCTGCATATGTATAGATCCAATTTTCACACGACAGGCTGCTTGGCAGATGGGGACCCAGACCAGCCTCCAACGTTTAGCTGAGTGTTAAGACGTGGGAAACTAGGTGGCTGTGCACCAGCCCTTACTGCTGCCAGCGTTCAACCTTAGAGAATTTTCATAGAGGAAAACAACAACAACAACAAAAAACTCAGCAACAACAGTCACACACACACACACACACACACACACACACACACACACAAATCCAACAAAACCACAGTTTTCCTTGCTCCCCCAAACCAGATGGCAGATGGTATGGAACCAATAAAACACAGATTCAAACGTTTGTTTATTTAACATTGAGTGTAATATGGCTTTGTGGTCCCTTGCAAGGAAACACCAACCTTCCAACCAAAGAAATGACGAATTTGAGTCAAACCTCAGGGCAGCGTGTGGAGGAGATGCTCCTGGGAGGCCTGGGAATGCTGGGGCCAAGGGAAGCTCAGGGCCAGGCGAAGCCTCCTGGCCTGTTTACCTCTCTGGCTGAAAAGCTAGGAGGTCTTCGTCGTGAGCACTGACTGAACTCCGTTTCTGAGGCCTGCCTGTTGTTGATGTCCCGTCCAAGAGGCAGTCAGCCACATGAAGAATGTTTCTGCGTCATTTCTGAAACAGCTGTGGAAGACATTGCCCTGGGCCGCCAATGCGAAAGATCATGAGAAAAAGGCCCCGGCCCTCCAGCAAAGGCTCTCTCTGTTTTGGCCCTTGGGCTTTGGGATACTGGAGAACGGGAGCTTGATGAGGCCACGCAGTTTCCCCTTTTTGCTTTGACTTCCAGGAGACCAGGTACTAAATTCTGTGCTGAGATGAAATAATTCTCTGTATTAGTTAAGATTCTTTAGGTTACAAGTGATGGAAACTCGACCCAAACCATTTTAAATAGAAAGACAATCTATCAGGTCAAGTAACTGCAGATGGCTTCAGAGAAGGCTGGATTTAATATTAATAGGCTTCCCTTTCTAGATCTCAGTCAGACGCACTCTCTCCATGAGGCAGTCCTTGTTTCCCCAAACTGCCCCAAACTCACATCCTACCAGTTCAGCAACCCCAGCACAAAGTTCTCTTACATCAGCTCTGTCAACAAAGTCTTCCTGGAGGGATCTGAGTGGTCCTGTGGACATCCATGCCCATCTTCAAACCAGAGACTGGGGTGCTCTGATTGGCCAATCCTGGGTCACATGACCCAGGTGGGCTGGGGCAAGATTAGTTATGCCCTAAGCACATGGAATATATTTTTTTATAGGAAATGGGAAGGAGAAGGAGAGCTATGCAAATAGACGACTACCCTCATGAGCCCCACATTCTGGTATATCTGTCTATCCTCCTCCCCCAATTCATGTCTTTTTGAAAAAAAAATATGGTATTAAAAATATATGTCTTGCCAGGTGCAGTGGTGCACACCTGTAATCCCAGCGTCTCGGGAGGCTGAGGTAGGAGGATCATGAGTTCAAAGCCAGCCTCAGCAATAGCGAGGTGCTAAGCAACTCAGTGAGACCCTGTCAATCCCCAGTACCTGCCCCAATATATATATATGTATATATATATGTACGTGTGTGTGTCTTTCAAAGTAAGCAATCCCAAAGTTATTAAAAATAGAATTAGCCTATTCTGAATGAAAGAATAAAGAAGTGAAAGTTTGAATGGACTCTAGAATATACTGTTCAGAGAGGTTCTTCATACAGTCATTGATGCAGAATGCTGGAGCCAGAAGGAGCAGTGGAGATCAGCCTTTCCCCATGCTTGGGTCATAGTGCAGGCTCTGAGCCGCTGCCTTGCCCAAGCTGGACAGCAAATCTCTGCAGAGACTGGAACCTGGAGTCCTGACGTGAGGCTCTTCCTATCCCGAGGCTTTCTGAAGCATCTCTCTTCCTAAGGCTCTCCCCACGCTGACCTCCCCCTTCACTTCCTGAACCTTCATCCTGGACTCTTGGTATGAGGTGCCTGGCAAAAATTTCTCACCAGTGGATCAATTAATAAGAGTAGAACTGGATTTCCAGGACTATTTGGGCCTTCCAATCCAAAAGGATGCATCTGTAACAATGATCTACTTACCAGTTTGTTAGTTGTTAAGTAACAAATCACCACAAAGGTAGCAACTTTAATATACACACCACAGAGATGCATCCACCATGTACACACGTCACAGAATGGAAGCCCCTGCACCATGCCAGGTGGCACATGTCTATTCACACACAGCCCCGTGGGGCTGATGACCTATGAACAGACAGTGGCCTGTAGGAAGGTCAGGGCAGAAGGCTGCACGTCTGAAGGGCCTGGGGTCAGATGGCATATGTGACTCTTGCTTGGCCTGGAAGAACAAGAAGAGGATGTGGGCAGAGTGGGTTTCCCTCAGGAGTTGACATTGGCACAGCCTTGAAGAATAGGAAGTGGACAGGGAGACAAGAAGATGGCAGGGAAGGCCACGATGTGGAAAAAAAAGAGCAAGGTGCATCTGGGGAGCCACAGGGAATCCAGTGTGACTGACAGGGAGCCCTGGGTGAGGGAAGGGGCCAGCTCGTCCAGGGAAACCAACATTAGGAGTATCTTCCTTCTGGGGTCTGCAAGAGCCACCTGGAGTCCAGGCAGGGCACTGGGGCAGTGATGTGATGGGCTTGGGGCTCCTGGGAGTGAGGAACCCCAAGCAGCTGCTCAAGCTGGGCAGTGGCTATGGGTTGGGAAGGCCTGGCTTGTCTGTGCTGAGGAGTCCCAGCCCAACCCCCAAACCCCCCGGGGAAGGCAGACCTTCTTAGAGTGGTTTCGGGCAGCCAGGCTGTCAGAATGATGGGTTCTGCAGCCAGCAGCTGAACGAAAGAAGAAAAAAGTCCCAACAAGCCCTGCTTCACTGCCCTTGACCTAGCAGCACAGCGCTAAGTGCAAAATCTGTCATCTATTAATCTGTTACAACTTGACAAAAGGGACTTTGATCAGGGGTTGTTTTTCCCCCCTTCTTAAGTTTCCTGATGACACATAATAGCCCATTTCAGCCGTAGGCCCGGAAGCACGGCCATCACTCTTTGCTCATTTCAACCCCAGTGGCCTCCTCCCCCTGTGGCTTCTCCCCGCCCCGATATTAATTGGCCTGTAAGTGGTTACATGTGTTCCTTTTTATGTGTCAGTTGGGGTCTGTTATTTGAACTTCACAGCTATTTGGGAACACAGAAGTGATGCTCTGAGCTCAAGCTGGGACAGGGACCATCTAGAACATGTCACATTTGCTCCTATCTCCTGCTTTCTTAACTTCCACTCTTAAAGTCTGGGTACCACCCACCCTCACCCCCACTTCCACCCACCTTGCTCCTCTGAGCTAGACCCACCCTAACTTTGCATCCCTGCTCTTAGAACCATGGAAGTTCACAACCAGAAGAGACCTTAGGGAGCTTCAAACTTTGTCTTCTTACTTTAAAGTTAAAGAAACTGAAGCCCAAAGAGGGAATTATTTTTTTTCAGTAAAAAATAACATTTGCTGAGGGGCTACTCTGTGCAGATTTCTTACATAAGTTCTCTTATTTCACTCTCAAAATAGCTCTCTGAGTTAGGAATCACATTATGGTTACTCAGGTGGGGGAAACTGAGACTCTTAAGGACTAAGCAGAGAAGTCCTTGGGACCAGATTGCCCAGGTTTATACCATGGTCCAAACACCAGCTCTCTGATGTTGCGCAAGTTATTTAGTTTTTCTGTGCTTCAGATTGCTGGTCAATATGGGGCCCGTGTGAATACCCTCCTTCAAATAGTTATTATGAAGATTAAACTAATGTTATATTTTTAGATGATTAGAACAGTGTCTGGTACACAGAAAGCACTTACATGTCAACTGCAGCTGCTCCAAGAGGCAATGCAGCTAACTGGTTTCAAACTCTGCTCTGGGATGAGATGTTCTTGGTCTGAATCTCAGTGACATCATTTACCAGCTGTGGGAACTTGGGCGAGTCAATTATTTTCTCAGTAACTGAGAAGAGGAGATGTTCCTGATGACTGTAGGTCCCTCAGTAACACGGTTAGTTCCCCACATGACTACCTTGCAGTGAGTTCCACCCACTGACACGTGCCTCCAGCCTCACGGAGATCTTCACCAGATCTCATCAGAACCTTACTGACATATGAATGGGCTTCAAAAAATTATAAGTAAACATCATCAGAGAGATGAGAAGATCCAAAACAAAAACAGAATCAGAATGTAAAAAGAAAGGGAGAAAATAACACGAGAATACGCAAAAAAAACAAAAAATAAATAAATAAATAAAACCACACTTGAAAATAAAGAGGCAAAAAAAGTCTTTTAAAAAATAATACAATGTTTGGAACTTGAGGAGAATTATCAGAAAATAAAACAAAAAGATAAACGTATTAAAATAAGAGAAAAAAGTAAGAAAATTATCCATCTAGTAAAAGTAAGAAAATATCCATCTAGGATATCTTGCATTGAAATTGCAAGAGTTCCAAAATGAGAAAAATGGAGAAAACACAGGGAGGGAAATATTCATGGAAATAATACAACAATAAGATTCCCAGAACTGAAATCATGAGTTTGCTTCTCTGAATCCAACACATGTTCAACACAGTAAATGACAAAAAGACCCACATCAAGGCAAACTATTATGAAATTTCAGAATACCATGGGTACAGAGAAGATATTGAAAGCTTTCAGAAAGGAAAAATGCAAAAGCAAACAAAAACAAAACCATGTATAAATGATCAGGATACAGGCTGGCATTGGATTTCTCAACACCATCTTGGCAAGCTGATTTAGACAGGAGACTTCTATACCCAGCCAAACTATTAATCAATTGTAGGCTTCTTGGGGGCAACATTGGAAACTAGAATTGCAAGGAAGCAATGTCTTCAAACTTCTAAAGAAAAAATGATATGTGATGCAGAATTTACACCCAAACAATAATCCAGTAGCAAAGACATTTTAAAAATGCAAATCCTCCCAAATTTACCATCCATTCTCCTCCTCTCAGGATTCTTCAGGAAAAACTGCTCCACCAAAATGAGGGAGTCAACCAAAAATGAGGAAGACATGGCACCCACAAAGTAGATGATCCAGTAGAAGAGAAACTGATCTTACGATCATGTGGTGAGATGCCAGATTTCCAGCCAGGCCAGGCAGGAGCACTGCCTCTTCTTGCAGACATGGCCCACCATGTGGTGGCTGGTGCCCTAGACTCCCTGACAACTGACTGATTCTTGTTCCAGTCCCATCTGTCCTCCTCAGCTGCCTCACCCCACTGCAGCTTGGAGACCAGCCTTCTCTTCTTCCCTCCATGGGCACTCAGAGACTTCTGCAGTCCTCCATGTCCCAAAGGAATTGAGGAATTGATTCTGTCTTTGGCCATCTCTGCTTAAGCGGCCCACCCCACTTGCTTCATGGGGTCAGAGTGAGGATTAAATGAACTAATGTTTGCAAAGCACTTAGCATCTGGCACATTACAATGCAATATTGGTGTTTGTTAAATAAAATGCTATATAGAGTGATGTGAAGGTAACTTGTAGTAGGTTGGAAATACATCACTTTACCTTGCAGTCACAGCTGAGGTGAATCCATCAACTCCTGAAGGTCACATTTAGCTAGACACTCACAGACGTGTGCTTTCCTGGAGGCACTTCAACTTGTGAAGCTAATACAAGTCTGACCACACCAACTTCTGCTGCAACACTCTAGCGACCCCTCCCTGCTCTGAGAAGAAGCCAGGGTTCTCTTCTCAGTCCACTAGGATGCACTCTGTCACCCTCTCCAGATTCACCCTTGAACCAACCCTCCCCTCCCATTCCTCCTCCAGCTTTGAAGACCCGCTTCAACTAGCTCCTCCACGAGTGGTGCTTCCTCCTACCTCTGCCTGTTCATCCCTGCGTTCCTTCTGCTGGGTTCCTCTGACTGCTACTGCCTCCACTCTCCTGTAGCTGCTTCCTACTCACTCCTAGGATCTTAGCTACAAAGAAGCCTTCTCTGGACCTGAAGACTAGAACTCCTGTGATGTGTTCTCAGAGCCACATATATTCTAATATGGTAAAGTGTTTCATTCAGCATGACATCACATCTGCAACTGTTTGTTGCTGTTGCTTTTTTTTTTTTTTTTTTTTTTTGGTATTGGGGATTGAACCCAGAGGCACTTAACCACTAAACCACATCCCCAGTTTTTTGTTTTTTTGTTTTGTATTTTATTTAGAGACAGGGTCTGGCTGAGTTGCTTAGGGCCCCACCAAGTTGCTGAGGCTGGCTTTGAACTCTTGATCCTTCTGCCTCAGCCTTCCAAGCCGCTGGGATTACAGGCATGCACTGCCACGCCCAGTTTTTTCTTTCATTTTCATTCAGCATACACTTAGAGGGTACCCAGTCATAAAACCAAGTTGAAGCCCTTGCTGTCAGTGAGGGTACCTTCTAGTAGTTATTTGATGTTTTTTCTTACTGATCATCAACAACCCAAGGACAGGAATCCTGTGTGATTCTTTGCTTGCCACTATTTTCCCAGTGCCTAATGCATACCTGGTGGAAAGTGGACTTAACACACATTTGTTGAGAAACCGTAAGAACATTGCTGCCTTCCCTGAGAGCAGACAGGATTGGGGACACTGCTATTAAACACATAAAGATCTCCTCAAAGTGCTGGCAGGAAACGAGGTGCTGATGAGCAGTTTTGCAAGAGGTTAAAAGAAGAAAAGAGGGGCCCCACCCCTGCGGAAGCTTGCTGTGGTTTCTTTGGTGAGTGATCTTCCCCCCTCCCTCGCTCTTTGCCCCCTGTTAATGGGGCTGGGCCACGTAACCAGGCCAGTCTTCCAGATTAACAGGGGCCGAGGGGGGTCGGGAGGAAGGCTCCTGAGCGGGCAACTCTGTGACTAATCTGGAGAAACAGTTTCGGGCCTGGTGGTTCACCCCAGGCTTGTTTGTGTCTCATTTCCCCAGGGGCAAATCAGCCCCTCAATTTCACTCTGAGGTTTAGGGTTTTCCCTTGCGCTCTCAGGGAGTCTCAGCCTGAATGTTTTGCATAAGTGTGGGAAGTCTTGGAGCTGGAAGAGAGATGGGGTAGGGAGTAAAGAGGAGGCAGGTGGGGGCACTCAGCAAGCCCTCTTTGAGAGCTTTGGCCAAATCCTCACTCACCACAGCACTTCTTCCTAGGCCACTTTGTGGAAGAATTGAACAGAAGGTCAAAGCAGACAGAAAGATGCTTAGCTTCCCCTCCCCCCAGGGGAAAGGTGGGAAGAGAAATAAGAATTAGAAGCAAGTGATCCTGAGCAGGTGAGGAGTGCTGGGTTTGTCTTTTGAAACCCAAGCCAGCCATAGGGCCTGATCTGTAGTGTGCACTTTACAAACGCTCTATAAATGTGTTAAAAGAACACAGGATCTCAAAGCAGATCCCCCAAGTTTTGGGCCAGGCTCTATCACTTCTGTCTCATAAATAGTGGACCTGTTTCTCTTTTCATATGTCCACTTAGGGCTGGGCTCCTGTAGTTCAGACACAAAAGAGATAATGACCATGCATTTGTCCTGGGGAAAGATGCCACTTAATGCCTGATCGCCATTTTTCCTATATGAAAATCTGCTCTGCCTGCCTCAGAGGGTCACAGGGATTGCACAGAACTATGCTCTGTACATGACAGAGGGCTGTGGCTAAGCGGTTAAATAGCAGAAGTCCTCCTAGGCAGTCTTCCATCAATCACCTCGCTAGATAAATGGAGATTCTCCACGGCCCTCAGCAAGCCCTGTGCCTATTCCACATTCCCTTATAGCTCCAGTCAAAGCTGTTCTGCAATTTCCCCAGGCATATCTGTTACCATCAGTTGCCTACCAAGTGTTAATTGTGTTTTTTCCACCTGTACTTATTACTCTGATTAAGTAGAGCAATAAATCATTCCATAACACAATGGAATATGTGTGTGGAAACAGTTGTTTCCTTACAAGCTGAGTGCTTTAGAGACGATACATATGATAACTAAATGACTTTCTGATGAATGAAGAGTGAGGGAAATATAAAGGTTAGAAGGTCAGGTGTAGTGCATACCTGTAATCCCAGCAACGTGGGAAGCTGAGGCAGGAAGATTGCAAATTCAGGGCCAGCCTTGGCAACTTAATGAGACCCTGCCTCAAAAGAAAACTTAAAAGGGATGGGGATGTCGCTCAAGGTAAAGCACCCCTAGGTTTAATCCCCAGTACCAAAAAAGAAAAAAAAAGGGTTAGACAAAAAAAACAAAAAACATGAAAATGGACTGTTGTGCGTGTGGTTTATTTGGGAAAGGAACTGTCAAAAGGCAAAATTAAAACAGATTTAGCTTAAAGATCTCAGTTGGGGTGCTGGGGATATAGCTCAGTTGGTAGAGTGCTTGCCTTGCAAGCACAAGGCCCTGGGTTTGATCCCTAGCACTACAACAAAACAAAACTCAATTGGCTTTATTTTCAATTCTAGAATTGAGAATTACTCCTTTCCAAAAATTAATATAAGTTTTCTGCTGGGTCCAGCAGAGGAGTTTGGTTTTATCGACAGAGGTGGACTGAAGAAAGCAAAACCAACAAAAACAGAATTGATGATTTCCAAGTTCCTTACTTTGTACAAAGGCAGGGACAGGGAGGCAGGAAACTAAGTGGTTAACATCAGACCACTTCAGATCACTTTCTGTTGTAGGGATCAAGGCAGAGGCAAGGTCATTATCAATCCAATAGAAACCAGTCTGTTTAGGAAATTTGGCTGGTATCACTCATCATTTCTTGGAAGGTCAGATAACAACTGAGTTTAGATTTGGCAATGGGAAATTAGTATGATGTTTTGATGAATTTGGTCTGCCCAGGCCCACCGCAGGAGCTTAGCCTAAAACAATGACCTCCTATTATTTTTATTTAAAATCAAGAATTCCGAACAACTGTCCAGTCAAGGTTGGATCCCATCAGATTCCAGAGGGCTTGTCCTTGACCTCCACAGAGAGCTCTGAGAACCTCAAGGCCAGGAAGCCTTCATGGCCACTTGGCCCAGGCTCCCCAGGGCCGGCACTTCCCCATAGTCCCATGCCTGATGGTGGCCGGGCCTCTTTTCTGGTGACCCCAGTGACTCAACACCCTGGAGAGCAGAGCCTGACTCTTTTGAGCTGTATTCTGGTAATGTGTTTGACTCACCCTCTCCTCCCCTTTCCTCCCTCTTCAAAGGGTCTCCCTCACCTTCAGGTGAACAGTTCTATTATCCTCCATTAGTGAAGGACACAGATCCAGAAGGAAGTCAGCACTGCGGTGTGAATGAACTTACTCTAGTCTCAGGGCAGGGTCAGCTTATCCTTTCAGACAATTCTTCCCTCTTCCCCAGGGCCTTCCTACCTGTCCCAACTCTGTGGTTGAGACCCTTCCCAAACACCTACTCTAGCCCCATTTCTGCAGATTTCTTTTCAATCTGCAAAGATTCTACATGATCTTTGCTTCAGACTTATGGGAGAAAATACTATACCTTGGATAAGACAAATTCTAATTGTAGCACTTTTTACCTCAGACCTTGGACTACATAATTAGCTTTTCTAAAAGCTGCGTTTTTCTCATTTGTATAATGGGAGTTAAAATAGATCACTGTGATGTTACTTCCATTCAACAACTTTTATTTTTTAATGGTACCTACAGTGTGTCCAAGCACAGTGCTGCTATGGTACTATGGGTACTTGCCTGGGAAAACCAGGCACCTCCTGGAACAGCCCCAGAGATGAAGCTTTGCTGCTTGACTGATGGATTAAAGCAGAGATGGACAGATATTTTTTTCTGTAAAGAGCCAGAGAGTGAATATTTTCCAGCTTTATTCTGCCATTGTAGTGCAAAAGCAGCCATAGGCAATACATAAGCAAAGGGCAGAGTTCTGTTAGAACAAAACTTCAACAAAAACATCAGCAGTCTGGATTTGGTCTGAAAGCAGTAATTTGCCTACTTCTGCGCTAAAGATCAAAACTTTTGAGCTGAGGGCCAGTTTTGGATCACTGCAAAGAGGTGACTTTCAAATTCTCTACCTGTGGACTCAGCCTTAAGTGCTTCCTTGAGGTTCTTCCGGATCCCCTTCTTACCCTCCTCATCTTCCTCTTGCTTAAGAGAAGCTGGATGTGTTAGCCTCCCGCTGTCTTGACCAACCTTGCCATCCTGCTTCCCCAGTGGCACAGCATGGGCTCAGTAGCCTTCAGTGGCCCCTCTAAGTGCAACAGGCTTGCCAAAGACCAACCGTCCTACACACTGAAGGGCAAAGTTGCCTTTCCTGTCTGGGCTTCAGTTTGCCTCTCTTAAAACAAAAGGGTTGGGCTAGTGGTTTCTCAAACATGAACTCTCATTGAATCACTCAGGGAGCTTGTTTAGAATACAGCTTCCTGGGCCCCAACATTTTCCTAAACTCTAGAGACGACCTGGGGTCCTGAACTATTAACGAGTGCCCCAGATGGCTCTGAAGGAGGAAGCTCAGAATTAGGTCCTTCTAGCCCTGACATGCAGCGGTTGTCAAAAGAGTGGAGGAAGCTCCTTTGCCTCCACTGGGCTGGCTGGGCTGTGGTGGGACAGAGAATGGTGGTGGTGGGGATGGTAATCTCGTCTGCAAGGACGTGGCAGGATGTGGTTGACCTGAACTTCCTGTGAATGGGGGAACCAGAGAACTGGGGGAGGGACTCACAGCTCAGCAGCAGGCTCAGCCTGCATGCCTAGATTGTTCTCAGTGGGTGTTGGGAAATGAGAACCTAGCCCCGCCTCTTCTCTGTGACTTTAGCCTGGGTCCTTCACCTCTCAGAGCCTCAGTTTCCTCAGGGATACGTGGGAATGATGATAGGTCATTTGCAAGAACCCCATGAGAAACTGATGATGTAACATTTATATGATTAAGGACAGAAAGTTTTCTTTCCATGGAATAAGTGTCCCCCTCAGAACATCCGAGGGCCACAAGTCAGGAGTCCTGCTTCACGGACTGGGTTTTATTGGTGACTCAGTGCTCCTTCTTGGAATGAGTGAGACTTTGGTTTCACTTTGTTAAACTGTGGACTCAGATGCAAATGTGTGTGGGATTCCCTGCCCCCCTTCGTCAAGATTCTCCAGAAGGCTAAAAGAAGCTATAGAATGAGAAGTGTCCTGGTGCTGTTTAGGGACTTGGCAAAAATGTCCTTGACTATCCTTGTCAGGTGGGGACTGCTGACTTTTATAATGTCCTTGTTCTTTCTGTCTTTTAGGACAGAGGAAGATAGAAAAGAATCTCTGGAAGACATTCTTGTCAAATGATTTTGATTTATTTTCTTCTGTTTTTATCCATCACTTAAGAAACAATCATTAGATACCAGCTATACCAAGCCATGTGCTATGTGTAGGAGGAGGTGGTTCAGAAGCAAGTCCATGGTGCCTAACTGAGAAGCTCATGGTCCAGTCTGGAAGATGATGCACATATGCATGGGAAGCAAACTAGCCATGTGATGATGGTGCTGGTGACAGTAACTAGAGATGGTGCAGATCATTCTTCTTACGTGCATGCCATTGTGCAGCTTACAAAACTGCTGCTTTGACAGTTACCTTATTTGATGTTTAAACCTATTTAAAAAAGAAAGCCTTGATCTTACTGAAGACCAAATTGTGGGTAATAACTTCTCTAAGATGAGATGGGAAAAATGGAGCTGAGTTGGACCCCATCTATTGTCCCCAGTTCACCACAACTTTCTTTGCAACAAATATTGCCAAACATACATGATCATCAGAGAGCAACGTGAGGGGCTGCCACATGGGAAGTTAGTGCTGTGGGACCTCAGAGGGCAGGCAGGTCAAGGACTGCTGACCAGAGCTCAGAAGAGGCTTGATGGAGAGAGGAGTGAGTTGAGTCTGGGAGGTGTTTGGGTATGTGAGGGGTGGCCGTGGGGGGAAAGGCAGCATTCCCGGCAAGAGGAAGTGTGTCGGTAAGAAAGGAAGTGAGAAAGTTCAAGGAGTTTCGGGAAACAGCCTGACCCCTGCCTGTGGGGCACGGGGTGGATCTGCTGCAGAAAAGGAAGAGTTGCGGTGGTCTCTGCCAAAGGGCTGGACGGTTTCTCTCCACTTGGATGTGGGTGAGAGTCTCACCATTTTCTCTTTGACATCCTTGTCCCCTTCAACCACAAGTCCATTCATGATTGAATCAAGGAGTTATTGAATCAAAGAGTTGTCTGCAGTCTTAGTCCAAAGACAGAGTCTGCCACTTCCGACTTTTTTCTTTAAAAAATGTCAGAATGCTGCCAAAACAGGAACGGTATTGAGGAGGCAGCAGTTCTGACTCACAAAGAGCACATCAAAGAAATAGCAACGATAAGAGCCTGGCAGTAACTGTGCATGTGAGCAGAGTTTTCCTGACACCCTTTGAGGCGTAGGGGCCCATCTGGGTAGCCTGGTTGTGGAAAGAAGCATGTGGTTTTTAGAGATTCAGTGACTCACCCCACAGGAAGGGTTTGGGAACAGAAATATAGTCCTGGTCTGCTGCTTCTTTCAGCCTAGAGTCCAGACCTGAGCCTCAGGGTCACTGTGGTACTCAGGTCATCAGTGAACCAAGATTCATCAATCTGTCTACGCAAGCATCTATGCATCACCCACACATTCATCTATCACGCACCCGACTGTCCACCATTCACCTACCTGTTCAGCTCATCCTACGAGCACATACTTTGGCAGACCCCATACTAGGTGCAAGAGAGAGAGAACAAGATAGACCCAGTCCCTGCACTCTTGGGGCTTAAGAGAAGTAAGGAGAGAAGTATTACTCCCACAGGCAACAGGTAACTGAATCGCTACTGTGATAAGTGCTATGAAGGAAAATGCAGGGTACTCTGAGGAAATGTACTAGGAGAACCCAGACTGGTCTGGTCTGGAAAGGTAGTAAATGAAAGCAAAGAGTGGTGCTAAAAGATGGTATAGCTGATAACTACACAATGAGCCTTCAGCACCATCCCCTGCCCCGCCAGGACTGGGGATGATGAAGAGGTAGGGTTCACCTTTTTTTTTTTTTTCTTGCATTCTCCCCCGCCCCATCCCTCTCTCTCTCTCCCCCGCTTTCCTCTGCCCATACAGACACCATGATGAACTAATGAAATAATCATGGTTTTTTGAGTCTCAGAGACCCGTATTCAAATCCCACATTCTCTGAAATTATGTCATTTGTAGGAAAATGGACGGAACTTGAGAGTATTATGTTAAGCGAAATAAGCCAGACTCAGAAAGTCAAGGGTCGTATGTTTTTCTCTCATATGTGGAAGCTAGAGAAGAAGAAGAAAATAGAAGGGAGGACAGTAGAGTGGAGAAAGGGGACTGGGGGAGGGAGGAGAGAGAGAGAGAGGGTGGAGTGCTGGGAAGCAAAAACAACCAAATTATATTTTATATAATTTACATGTACAAATGTATAATTTGCATGTACAAATATGAAACTACAAATTCCACTATTATGTAAAATTATAATGAGCCAATAAAAAATGAAAAACATAAATCCCATGTTATCAATTTACTATCTCTGTAACTTTGAATAAACGGCCCTTTCTGATCCTCAGTGTCTTCACCATAAAGTGGGGTAACACTAATTGCCTTCAAGAAATAGTTCACAAAGTAAAATTATTTCTATTAACTTTTGGTCTAGAATAGACCCTAAAAACCCTGGCCAGCTTTTAATCTCTGTGACTTGTATGCAAATCTCATAGCAGGCATGTTCTCCAGGGATGGATGGCCAAGCAAGCATCAGTCCTGTTATCTGAACAGAACTGAACTGGCTGAATTCTAGTGCAGACCATCTGATGAGAACCCGAATTAGATGATCTGTAAGTTTTTCTGTTGTCCAAGACTTTTAGAATTCTAAATTCTAATTCATGAAAAAAGCAAAACTTTTGGTTGGGAGTCAAACACCAGGGTGTAGTTTCGCTTCTGCCCTTGACAGTAGTGGGATCTCTTGAGTTTGTGAGCCCGTTTCTTCAACTGTCCAATAATGGGGTTGGAAGTCAGTCTTTGTGGGCTGACAGGTTGTGATTTTGTGCTTCTCCAATTGGCAAGTATCCTGGGGAGAGCTGGTGCCTGATCAAATCATTGATGGAGTTTTACTTTGTCCCATTTTTCACCTGTATTTTTTCTGCCAATCAGCCCAGGTGCCAGGACTCTCACCTGCCTGTCCTTCTTCAGACAGAGTAAGGAGCAGAACCACACAGCAGCTCACTTGTCCAGACTGTGATCCACGGATCTTAATGTGTTTTTTCTCCCCAGGAGAATGTGCTTTTGGCAAGGTAAACTCTCTTCTTTGGAGAAATATCTATTCAAGTCCTTTTCTCATATTTGATTTAGATTGTTTTTGTCCTTTTGTTGGTGCTGTTGAGCTTAAGCAGTCCTTTATGAATTCTAGATATTCATTACTTATCAGATACATAATTTGGAAATACTATCCTCATTCTGTCAGTTGCCTTTTCATTCTATGTGACATTTTTTAAAAAAAAAATTTTGGTGGTGCTCTGGATTGAACCCAGGGCCTTGTGCATGTGAGGCAAGCACTCTACCAACCGAGCTATATTCCCAGCCCTTTGTGTGACTTTTGAAGCATAAATGTTTTTAATTTTCATGAAGTCCAAGGTATCTATTATTTCTTCTTTCTGCTTACTTAATTACCTCCAAGTAATACTACCACATTGGTAATTAGTTTTCAGTATGTAAATTTGGGGGAGGCACAAACATTCATATCATAGCAGATGGAGATTGCATTGAAATCTGTAGATCACTTTGGTAGTATTATCATCTTAACGATATTGTCTTCTAATCCATGAACATGGGATGTCTTTCCATTTATTTGTATTTTCTTCAATTGCTTTCAGCAATGTTTTGTAGTTTTTATTGAACAGGCTTTTACTTCTTTGGTTAAGGTAATTCCTAAGTATTTTTTCCTTTTTGATACTGCTAATAATTACATCATTTCTTCATTTCCTTTTCAGAGAGCTCATTATTAGAATACAGAAGTGCAACTTAACTTACTTGAGCATATTGCTTTTGTACTCTACTACTTTGCTAAATTTATTTGTTTTAAGGTTTTTTTGTGTGTATGCACAATAATTAGGGGTTTCTATATATAAGATCTTCAAATAGAGATAATTGAATTTTTTCTTTCCAAATTATTTTTCCTTTATTCCTTTCTCTTGCCTGATTGCTCTGGCTAAGACTTCCAGTACTACTTTGAATAGAAGTTATAAAAGTGCACGTCCTTGCCTTATTCCTGATCTTAAAGAAAAACTTTCAATCTTTCCTTCATTGAGTATGATATTTCTTATGGATCTTTCATATATGGCTGGTTTTTTTATGTTGAAGTAGCTTACTTCTATTTCTATTTTGTCAAATGTTTAATACAATCTGTTTAACTCAGAGTGTTTAACATTTAAAAAGTGAATGTTGTCAAATGCTTTTTCTGCATCAATTAATATGATCATGTGATTTCCCCCTTCATTCTGTCAATGCAGTGTATTTCATTGATTAATATTTATATATGAGTCATTCTTGCAGTACAGGAATAAGTCCCACATGGTCAGGGTATATAGCCTTCTTAATATGCTGCTGAATTTTGTTTGAGAGTATTTTATTGAGGGAGTTGTTATCAATTTTCAAAAGGGATATAGGTCTGTAATTTTCTTGTGTCTTTTTCTGATTTGGGCCTCACGGAATAAATTAGGAAGTGTTCTCTCCTCTCCAAATTTTGGGAAACTTTTGAGAAGTGTTGGTGTTAGTTCTTCTTCTTCTTCTTCTTTTCTTTTTTTTTTTTTTTTTTTTTTTGGTACTGGGGATTGAACCAAGGGGCACTCCACCACTGAGCCACATCCCCAGCCCTATTTTGTATTT